>CM052720.1:24804091-24841501 GCA_028551405.1 Uromys caudimaculatus | reverse complement strand
TTCCCTCATCCCTCTTCCCTCATCCCTCTTCCCTCATCCCTCTTCCCTCTTCCCTCATCTCTCTTCCCTCTTCCCTCATCCCTCTTCCCTCATCCCTCTTCCCTCATCCCTCTTCCCTCTTCCCTCATCCCTCTTCCCTCATCCCTCTTCCCTCATCTCTCTTCCCTCATCCCTCATTCCTCTTCCCTCATCCCTCTCATTGTAAACATGTCCTCCCAGTAGGTGACATACACCAGGGATCCCTGGCACAGCCTAGTTGACTGTCATGGAAGCCACAGGCTTGCTCTGTCATGGGCTCTTCCCAACATCTATTTAACCCTTTCTATCAGATGTCTGTCTTTGCCTCTTCTTCCTTCCTGTTACCAAGAGGATGATTTTTTTAAAGAAAGTGGCCCACTAAACCCTTTCCAATTGGATGCAAATAGAAGGTCCCAGACAGCTCAAATGAGCAGGTGTTGGTCTGCACATCTTCATGGTCCATGATGCCTCGTACATCTGGTCATCCATTGTACTAGCAGCAATACTGATAGTGGACACCATTTAATGAAAGTTCTGGGTCCCACCTATTAAATGCTTGGCACACCTCTGTTTTCACTGACACCTCTTCCCTTCATGAGACTCCGAGTCAGCCACAGAGAGATTTTGTACCAGCCCCTGGCTGGGCAGATGGTTCTGACTCCACCCCAGGAAGCCCAAGCTTAAACCACGTCCACATTCCCTTCTAACCCTCAAGAGCTGAGACCCCACGTCCCCCAACCATGCTCATCTGTGGTCACCTACATGTGTCAATCTAATGCTACTTGTTCTGATCCTAAACACAGGGCCTCCAAGGTGTTCCTGGACCAAAGGTAAGGAAAGGTCATGTGACAGATAACTATGGGTGGGATACACTTCTGAGACCTAGCTGATCCATCTTCCTGAATGGCACCACCCAATAGGCACAGCCAGGCCCTCGGGGCAGAATGAAGTTCGGTGGTCCCTCTGACATCCACTACTGACACCTGACCTGCTTTGGGATGTGAAGTTGCCCATCTGCCTCCTGAACTCCCCCGAGTGGCTTGCTTAGCAAATGATCAGACTCTTGTCCCATCTCTCCAGACCCTTCCTCACCCTAAAGTATGGCAAGACTGCCACCCCTAGCCTTCAAGACCCCAGGGCAAAAGACTGGGCTGACTCCTCCGAACTCCTTTTCCCTGCAGGGAGAAGCAGGCCTAGATGGCAGTAAAGGAGAGAAGGGCTCCCAGGGAGAAAAAGGAGACCGGGGGCCTCTGGGATTGCCTGTAAGTACCTTGGAGCCACCAGTCTTCTGGAAGGATCTGCACCGGGTAGCCCTCCCCAGGCTGTGTTGCTGAGTAAGGACCAGGGAGAAACAGGGACCAGGGAAGATGCCTCTCTGCACCTAAAGTTCTGAGCATTCCAGTGTGCTGGGTTCTTCCTTCATAGTGGGGAAGGAGTTCAGGCCCTCAGCATCTTTCCCAAGCCTAGTCTTAGTGCTACAACAATGTGAAGCTAACTGAGGTAGAGTCCGCACCTGAGGAGCAATCTGATGGAGAACCAGAAAGTCCTAGAGCCAGCCACAAGGCCTGCTGGGGCCTGACTTGGAGCCATAAAGGTGTGCTCTGAGAGGGTAAGCAGAGAAGACTTGAGGTTTTTGGTGCCATGAAGGCAGGTAATGGCTAGTCTCCTCTCCCCTATCTTCCCTGAATAACCCAAGGGAGACCTTAGCTCTGTTCTCTTATATGCTAGTCACAGCACCCAGACATGTACAGAGTCAGCACTGTGGTCCCAGCAGGCCGAAGTGGCTCCCACAGCCCTGTGCTCTGGGCCTTCCAGAGCCAAAGACACCCCCCCCCCCCCGTCAGTGTCTGAGGGCTGCTTTCAGGCATCTGCCTGTCCATATAGCCCGGGCTGACTGAGTCTCTATCTCATCCTCCCAGTGGCCTGTCACTTGCTCAAAAGATATCAGCAAACAAACCATCTTTTTATTTGCTGGCGGTCACTTGAAGTCACAGATGGTTAGTGGCCAGACTGAGCCTGAAGGTTGCTCATCCATTGAAGCTACAGGGGGCTTCCTCTGTCTCAAGCTTCAGGCCAGTCCCTAACCCCAGGCAGCTGTAAACAGCAAACACACAACGGAGGCCAAAGGGGACAGTTTCTCTCTCACTGGTGCAACAAGCGTAGGAAGCGCTGAGGAGGTGACTCGCTTGACAGACCATGGAGAAGTGATGGCTTTAGCAGATGTTTTCCACATCAGAAGCCATGTCTGGAATGACTTAAGTACACGCAGAAGCACCTTCCTGACCCCTCAACCACAGGTCACCTGTTATGCACCTTCATGGCGCCAACAACCCCAATAAACGTGAGAGGCTTCAGTTAGAGGTACTCAGGCCAGGAACCCAGCAAAATCTACAAAACAAACAAAAACCTCTAAGCTTGTTCCTAGAAGGCAGTTCATGAGGACGTTAAGGGAGGCAGTTGGGATTGGCAGTGATTGTGGTCCCCTTCCCAGGGGAAGCCGTCTCTAAGCTCAGGTGACCTTGGCCTTGGAGGGAGAAGAGCCCAGCCTGTTTGAATCTTTCAGCTGGATGCCTGGCATTTTATAGGAAGTTGCCCCATCTCCTGGGTGGGTATTGATGCCAGTGGCTCACCAAGGACGTGGGAGTGCTTTGGTCCATGCCACCTGACTCAAACCCTCCAAGTACACTTGGCAGCAACATTGTATCTACAAAACCCATGGCTGCTCGGCTCCAGGCTGCTTCTAGGCAGCACCTGGATGTCAACACCTGTGTGGTAGCAGGTAGCAGCCTCATCTCCAGGCCTGTCCTGCCGACATATCCTCCCCCCCCCCCCCATTTAACCAGTACACTGTGGAGTCTGCTGGGATGTTTCCAAACATTCCTTGACCTGGGGCCCCCACTATTGGAGAGTTATACAACTGAGCCAGAGTGGACCTGGGCCTCTGTATTGTGAACAGAACCCCGGGAGAGACAGCATGGGGACAGCCAGAGTTCAGCCCCTCAGCTCTAGTTTGGGATCAAGGTCAGTTCCCAAATTGGTGGGCTCAACGCTGAGAACAAAGGCCTTAACGGCTGAATCCTATCTAATAATACCCTTTCCCAGAATGAGCTCCACCCACTCCATCTTCTGGTCTCTCCCCTCACCTAACCAACCCTGACACTCATTTCCGAGTCTCAGTTGGAAGCAGTTTTCAAGAAGCCCCTGCTTGCTGGCCAGGTGTACCCTGTTGCCAACCCCAGAGACCACTTTAGACTCTGGCACTAGTTAAAGTTCCCATTCCCACCAAGTGCTTCATTGCTTAGCAGGGAGTGTCGAGGCCACGGAGCACGTGGGCTGAGTGTGTCACAGATTGACATCTGTAGCCCTCTGGTCCTGTTAGCTCCTAAGCCTTTGTCTGTAAAAGGACTCTGGGTTACAAGCATGCAAGTGGACTAAGTTTGTGTCTTAACTGTAAAGTGCCAGAGAAATGTCAAGTGTGGTCAGTATCGTCATCCAAAGGCTAGCTCGGCCTGCCCAGATGGAGCAGAACGCCTGCTTCTACTCAGGTTGAAAGCCAGTGCTGGGGCCAGTGAAAGGGTTAAGTGGGTAAAAAACAGTTGCTGTTGAGACTACAAACCCGAGTTCAGTTCTGAACCCACATGGGAGAAGGAGAAAATTGTGTACACACACACACACACACACACACACACACACACACACACACACACACACACGCACACACACACACACACACTGAAAGCAATTCTAATTGCTCCTAAGGGTTATAAGGTGCAGAATGGCCTATCTCTATAGGGGTACAAAAGGAGCAGGGATAACCCCCCCAGGATCCCCTCCTTGCAATCTGCCCTGGATCCACACGTACCTCCAGGAATGCCTTTCTGCACCCCCTTCCTGGAACACTAAAGCACCCTGGGAAGAAGAGTTCCCCTGGGGTGAAGGGAGAGAGGGGGACAGGAGCTGTGGAGGGTCAGAGCATCTGTCTTCGTGGTTCACGCCAACTCAGCAGCCAGCCACAGCAGCCCTCGATGTCTCCGTGTTCCTGTCCGTTTCCGTGTAAACACGCCCACTGTCTTCCCTGTTGTTTATGGCATTTGTGTCTGTCCGGAGTCACCGCTTTACTCACCTCCCCTCCCCCATTGTCTCCTTTTTCTCCCTCCCCCCCCTTCTTTTGGTCAAACTGTGCCCTTCGTCCAGGGAGCTTCAGGTTTGGACGGCAGGCCTGGGCCACCGGTGAGTGTCAATACTCCATCGCTCCACCCCACCCCATCCCTGTCTGGCCTAGGATCCCTCTTGTCTATCCTGCTGTGGCCTTGTTCACTCCCCATCCCCAACCTCTGCAGCGATAGGGACTGTTGTTTTGTCCTGCCATAAACACCAGAAAGTCCCCTCTGTGCCCATATCAGAAATGCCCTTTTAGCCATCTCGGACACCGTGGATGAGCACTCAGGGACCCCAGGACATGCCAAGCACGGGGCAGAAAAAGTCACTCTAGCAACAGTGACTCTGATGCTGAGACCAGCCTGGGAACCCTACCCTGGGGCTTGAGCCAAGATGTGACCCTGGCAAACACAAGTGTCTGTGTGTGACCTTCATGCTGTGCTGTTGTCATACTGTGACGTCTGTCCATCTGTCTGCCTGTGAGCCTCCCGGTCACACGTAGTCACCCTTCCCAGAGTTTTTGCATGGGAGCATAGAAGGGTCAGTGTGGGAGTAGCATGTAGGAGCCTGGAGGCCCGTCGGCTCAGTGTCCTGTGGGTGTGTTTTAACCACATCTTTCACGGTGGTACCCAAGTCACCCTGCGAGTACAATAAAGGGTCTATAACAAGAGCAGGTGAAAGACACTGGACCCCTCTATTACTCCATCCCTCCTGATTCCAAACAAGAGTTCTTGCTATCTCATCTGCAGACACAAAGTCCTGAAAGGCCACAAGAAATGCCCCTCCACTTTACCTGCACAGAGCACCCTGTGGAGTTGCCAGCATATGCATGGCCACTTGTAGCCAACCAGCTACGCCTTGATGACTGTTTCTAAGGTCCATCGCCCAGAAGTCAAGGCTATTGTTAGCTGGCTGGAGCGCCACATGGGAGAGAAGATATTCAGACAGGTTGTGGGACAGGGCCTAGAACTCTCAGAAGTAGGAAGAGCGCCCAGGTGACCCAGCAGAGCATCATCTTACCGAATGCCAATTCTGTCTCCTTGTGAGAGCGAGCCGCAGAGCGTCCTGTCCTGACAGTAGCTGGAGGTCAGGTCCAGCATTTGCACATTTATCCATGGAGGCCTTGAGACACTTTCCTTAGTTGATCTTCTAGAGTTACAGAGAGGGACTGAAGCCTGGGTCAGTCCGTGGAGGCCTTTCAGTACCGAGGAGTCTGGGACAAGGAGACAGAGAGCCTGCCCCTAGGCAGCTGCCACTGTGGTCTGGATTCTGTTCTCTTCCTCTTCACTGCACAGAGGACACCCAGAACCTCTCCTGGCTCTGTTCGTTTTCTGTGACAGTAATCTGCATTCTCCCATATACCCGCATCCTACCTTCCCCAGCCACGTTCAGAGCACCGGACAGTGTCCTCCTAAGCCCAGCCCCACAGTCTGAGTAAAGACACATAAATACTGACAGACCAATAAGCAGGAGGCTGTGAAGCAGAGATTTGGTCTAGTTCGGATGTGCCTGGGAAAACTGCTTGCTGATTCTCTAGTAAGCCCAGCTCTGACTCCCAAGTAAATACCTGCGTACTACAGTGCCTCCCAGTTCTCTGGGACCCTCAAGTTAGGAGAGCACTTTCTCCTACTCCCGAAGGCCAGCGTGGTTCTGACATTGGAGGATACTAACTCATGATCCTGTCCCTCAGGCCTGGGAATCTGTGGGGTCTGCAGTGGGGTGGGGGAGGGGTGCTGGATGGCCCTCTCACGCCTGCCTCTAAGTGTGTCTCCGCATCAGTCTCTGTGGCATGAAGACCCTCCCGCTGCATGTGGAGCTGTGACAGCAAGGGGGTGCCGGCCCTAAGCCCCCCACTCCTGGGATGGGGTCACCTCCCTCTCCAGTGCTTGTTGGTGGCAAACCAAGCAACCGTTCTTCTGGTTTCAGCCTTGGCAGGCTTGGCCATGACGTAAGAGGTTTTCCTTCATGAATCTGGCTCTGAGGAGGGGCAAGGAACTCTCCTTCAAGACTCCTAAATCCAAAATGGATCAAGGCCCAGTCAAATGGCCTCCTTGAACAAGCCTGGCTTTGCCAATCCTGGAAACCAGGGCTCAGGCTTTGCACATCTTCAGGTCCTGGGTGGGATTCTCGGGGCTTCCCAGGCAAATGGCCGTTTACCTGTGCTTTCTCTCACCTCCCCAGGGTACTCCAGGACCAATCGGGGTTCCAGGCCCAGCCGGACCAAAGGGCGAAAGGGTGAGTGCTCTGTGAACTGGGAGCTTGGGAAGCCAGGGAGGAGGATTACACAGGCTTGCTCATCCTTGCGCCTGGGACCGAGCCCCGGGGTCCTCTTCTCCTTCACCCACGGTTGCCCTCATAGCAGCCTGGAGGAGAGGAATGCCCGGGTATGGCTATGAGGAGACAGAAGCTTAGATGAGATGGAAAAGCTCCCTCTCCGCTGGTGCCTTGGCACAGTGTCACTCAGGGATGCAGCTCTGTTGTGCTCATTTAGAGAAATGGTATGGGACAGAAGGGGATTTAACGTCCCCAGAGGACACCCATAAGTCAGAAAGCCAGGGTGTTGGGCAGGGTTCTCACCATTAGTGCTGAGTAGCCTCGGCCAAGTCACAGAGTGTCGGCAATCCAACCACATCTATCACAGAATGGGCGTGTAAGAAGATGGAGGGAGAATCAGCTCAGTGTGGGAGGACTCTATTCCCCTCAGCCAGCCAGGTTCCCACACACCCAGCAGGATCAGTCATCCCTAGTGGGCAGGCTCCACACTGATCCACCCCTGGTGACAGTTCTGTCTATGCCTTCTCCCTCTGCCCTCTGCTGTCCCAAGAGAGGCTTGTGGTGGGGAAGCGGTGGCTTCTCCAGAGATCAAGAGCCTCTCTGAGATCACTGGTCCCCTGGGGAAAACCAGGATAGCCACTCCAGGATGACAACATGGGCTTCAGAGAAGAAATCAAAGCTCTTCTCTTGCTATCTCTGGGCCCACTGTCTGGTCTCCTTGTGCTGCCTAGTTCTGTCAGGAAGCAGGCTGTGCTGAAGAGCCAACTGAAGGACCCTTAGACCACACTGTGCCTCTCACACACTTCAGTTCCCTGGCGCTCTTGCAAGAGTCCACGGAGATTTTCCCATAGGGAATAGAAAGTGGGAAGGGAGTCGGCATGGTGGGGAGGCTCACAGGACATCATTCTCTCTTTCAGGGCAGCAAAGGTGACCCAGGGATGACGGGACCAACGGGAGCAGCTGGGCTGCCTGTGAGTCTATAGAAACGAGAGCACCCTGTTTCCCTTTCGTCCGTCCCTCCTCCCAACTAGAAGCAGGATCAAAGCACAGCACACAGCCCAGATTCTGGAGCCCATACGTAGGGCTGAAGGAGAAGCTGCCCAGAATTAACTGGGATGAGCTAGAAGTTCCCAAGGAGCATTGCAGGGACAGGGGCTCATCACAGGGACCATCTCACATGTATAACAGCATGTCTGGAACCTTCCACCACAGCCCCTGTGCTGTACAGTAGGGCCCAGGTGGCTATGCCTCCCTCTACTCCTGCTGTCCAGGACGGACAGCCTCAGAGCCAGATTCCCCACAACACTGAAAGGAGGTTCTGGCCCTGAAGACTGAGCTTGGTTTTCCATCTGCGATGCATTTGCCTGTAGCTTTGTTACAGAAGCCAAGTGGCTGTCTTATGGAGCCTGGATTTTGTTTCCCGTCTACCCGAGGTTCATGTGCACAATGACTAAACAAGTATGTCTGTGCCGGTCAACACTTAACACTTATTCCCCTAGGGTATTCTGTACCTTAAAAGATGCTCGGAGAAGCTGTGAATCAAGAGCCTGGCAAGAGAGTCATGGGAATATTCAGCCCAGAGTAGCCTATGCCCACCCCTGAACACAGCATAAAACTCACCTTCATCCCATGAATAGTTCTCAGAAGAACACAGCTGCCAGGCAGGACATGGGTCACATGCAGCGTAAGGAAACCACGAACCTTGTCCATGTGTTTGCTCCATGTGCCTCTTGGTCAAATTCCTTGATGCATTTGCTTCTCTTGCCCTTCTGTAAAATGGGAGTAAGGAAACCCATCTCCACTGAACTGAAACTCATCGGCGACATTGTCTGAGCCCCGAGGAAGGACCTTATGGCCGTTTTTCATGCTTCCTCATTAACACGTCTTCCTTTCTCTGATTTAACGCAGGGTTTACATGGACCACCCGGGGACAAAGGAAACCGGGTAAGTCTGAGTGCTCACGCTCTGGATCTGGTTACTAATGTCTTCATGATGGGATGGAACGAACAATCACTTGGAGACTCCTGACCTAACAGGACACATAGTCTTTCCCTATAAATCATCCTAAATTGAAAGGCTTTCTAGCGAGGGGCTCCACGCCATACACACAGGAAGCCTGAGGCCAGTACTGCGGCTGAAGCCACTGTTTCTCCTCATTTCCAGAGAAGGCCAAATGGACCCCACAGCAGCCATCAGACTAGCATGGCCATCCAGTAAAGGAGCCACTTGTCCAGTCCTCTCATGTTGCCCTGATAACCGGCCTCTTAGTGATATTTTTAGATCCATTGTCACCTCATCTTTGCCTCCAGAAACGGAGATTTGTCAGGCATTCCAGGCCACTGGTGACTGAGGAAATAAATTCCAGCTCCGAGAACAGACAGCCAAGCCCTTAAAAAAAAAAAAAAAAGAGTATCCCCTTGGAGACTTGGCAGGGAATGGAACGGACTGCACCCTCCAAATTCTCCCTCCTCCCCCTGGCTCCTGCGGTCCTCAGAAGGACGTTAAGTGTCCCCAGCACCATAGGCATATAATGGTCATGGCCTTGGGAATTTGAGTCCAGCAGCAATAATCTAACTACATCTGGCCAAGAGATAGCAGCCTCTCCATCACCTCCTCCAAGGCACGTTTGTGTACAGTGCACACACCCTAGGTAATGGTTCTCAACCTGTGGGCCGAGACCATTTGGAGGTCAGATGACCCTTTCAGAGGGGTCGCCAAGGACCAACAGAAAACACCGATACTCACATTACGATTCTTAGCAGTAGCAAATGAAAGGAAGTAGCAATGAAAATAATTTTATGGTTGGGGTCACCACAACATGTAGAAGTGTATTAAAGGGCCGCAGCTTTAGGAAGGTTGAGAACCGCTGCTCTAGAGGCCCAAGAGCATCCTCCAGCAGGCAGTAAAGTTCAAGGACCTTACGTGTCAAGGAACGGAAGGCACAGGCAAAGGGCGGCTGTCCAAAACAATGGGATGTGGTGAACTGAGTCTCCTGGTGAGGCCGAGGCAGAGCACGTGGATTTCAGACCCTGGGCGATCTTTGACCATTGACATTGGTCAGAACATGTTCCAGGAACAGAATATATCAGAATCTGTATGTTTCTATCTGGCCCCAATTAAATCCATCTTCCTCGATTTTAGAAGTATTGACTGGGCACTTCTAAACCCCTAAAGCCATACAAAAGCAAGTCAGCTTGTTCCCTAAAACCTACGAACAAGTGAGAGGAAGCAGGGCCACCCCTACTAACCTGTCAGCAGCGAGAGTGCGTGGAATCCAGTACAATGAACTGGTCCACTTTAGCTGTGTGCTGGCCTCTGAGTCTACCAAACCTGATTATTCCACTTCTGAGTCTACCAAACCTGGTCGTTCCATTTCTTCATTGGTATACAGACCGTCCTAACTCTTAACTTCCTAATATGTTCTGGCTCTCTTTATTACACTCAGTTCACTTTTTTCAAGTCTGTTTCTTAAGACTTTCTCCATTGGCTGGAGGCACCGGAGCACTTGAAATGAAGGCAATGCTTCTGCCATAGAGAGAAGGCAGGGTCAGTGAGGGACTCTTGTCATGGATGGGTGAGGATGGAAACAATGGAACAGGCTGCTGTCTCTGATGCTAAGCCATCCATAGAGGCCCCAGGAATTGTGGGAAATTCTTCTCCACTTCCCCTTCCTGTTGTTTGATAGCTTCCCCACATCCTAGATATAATTTAGAATATGTCTCTTTATCGGAGTCAAATTCAGGGGCTGAGGGTATATAATTCAGTAAGTTTGTTTGCTTTGAGCCCTAGGTTCCAGTTTAATACTGCACGAGGCTCAGCAGGTGGCACATGCCTGCAATCGGGGCAGCCAAGGGGGGGTACAAGACAGGAGGAGCAGGGAGTCACACTCATCTCGGGCTACATATTGTCTGAGGCTAGCCTGCAACCCTACCTCAGAAATCCGGACCAAGACACAACCTTGTGATTTTACTGTTGGGCTGGCAACATGGCCTCACAGGCAGAGGTGCATGTCACCAAGCCTGACAATCTGAGTTCAAGTCCCATGTGGTAGAAGGAGAGAACTGACTCCCACTAGTTATACACACACACACACACACACACACACACACACACACACACACACACACACACACACACAATTATACTATTGCATGTCATGCCCAAAACTGGTCCGTTGCCTCTTTGCTGTTCATGGAATGAGGAGAGTCCTTGTTATGACGGGCAAAGGCAGAATCCAAAGCAGGAAGCTTGCTAAGGACACACGAGACCATTGAAAGGGTGGGTGCTCTGCTCTCTGAGGGTACCTTTCTCCTACCCACACCCTACCGTGTCTCTAAGTGGCTCAGTGAGCTTGGCCCAGAAGTCATACTTACAACAAAAACACTGGTCAGCAGCAGACATGGCCCCTCATGCCTGTGATCCCAGCATTTGGGAGAGAGAGGCAAAAGGATCAGGAGTTCACAGTCCCCAACTACACATCAAGTGAGAGGCTACTCTTGGTTATAGGGGAAGACTCAGTTGAAAACAACGAGAAAGGGGTCAAAATATAAGGTGCCATCAGTCTGACAACGTAATTACCAGGACATGGGTTGATTGGTTGTTATCACAAAGCTGCCTGCAAGCCGGCCAGTGGAAAAAGTCGCAGCATGCTGAGCCTGCTTCCACCGCTGCTGTGTCTGGGGATGGGGGAGGGTGTCAGGTGCGTGCATGTCTTGCTTTCTGAGTCTTTCTGCCCCTCCTTTCTCTCCCTCTCCAGCCTCTCTAACCTCAGCCTGTCTCTCTCTTCCATTATTCCCGCCGCCTTTCCCTCAATATGTGCACCCACTAAAACCCCACACCCCTCACCCTTCCCCCGCCTTCTGGTTTGTCTCCTGAAGTCAGTCCTTTACAGTCGTCAGGAATGTGGGTCACTGTCTGCCCCTCCCCTCTTACCAGCTGGAGATGGGGTTGGGGGCATCTCTTGTATGTTCCACTCTGTGGTGGCCAGGAAGGGACATGTAGGTAAAGCAGTAGCTCTAGAATCTTCTAGAACACATGATGTGGAGGTGATGCCTTACAGTGTGGGTGGCCATACTCTGACCTTCAGGCAAGTCATCTAAGGCCTGGAACCAACCCTTCAGCAATCCCGACCATATTCTTCATTGGGAAACTACTGATGACTCAGAGGACGAGGGCCATACTCCTAAGGACACCTATCTCTAAGGACATGGACCTGGTCTTCCCATTCCAAAGAGCTGGTGCCCCAGTACGTCCACACTAAGGAAATCCTCACGCCCAGACCTTTTCGTTGGTGGGCGTGTCTTTGATCCAAGGATTTCACTGCCTGGGCACACCCTCGTCAACACCCATCATTCTGAAAGGCCATTCAGAGTAGTATGTGGACAAACTATAGGCAACCAGTGGAATAAAACAAAACAAACAAACAAAAAACACCTGAGTTCATGTTCAAAGATCTGGAGAAACATCAGAACTACAGCCACCTACAAACGCAGGAATGCCGTAGACAGGGCAAGACCCTCCTGGGGAGCATTTGTTCCCATACTAGGTAGTAGGAGACGGTCATCACCATACTTGGCTGAAACCATTACTAATTAATACGGCATCTCACCAGTGGCCATCTCTTGTACACAAGGTCATACAATAATTTGGGGTGCAGATGTAATGCACCCATTTTACAGGTGAAGAAACTGAAGCTCCGAGGGGTTCGAGGTTAGTAACTGGCAGAACTTGCTGAGCCTTTGGCCTCCCCATGGTGGAGCAGCCATATACAAGTCCCCAGGCATAAGACAATCCATTTCCACATCGGAAAGTGTCTGGGGATACCCCTAGGGACACACGTGGCCCATTATGAAGGACAGAGACATATGGAAAAATTAACTGCAAATTCATTTCCAGATGATGTTATTTCCAGAGGCCCCAGAGCCCTTCTTTAGATGAACCCCAACACATAAAAGCAGGGTTCACTTAGGATTCTCAGAAACAAATGGACTCCCTGAACTAGTTGGAATACAGTGTGCCGAGAAGCACATATGGAGGTCAGAAGACAGCCTGGAAATCACTTCTCTCCTTCTGCCACTTGGGGATGAACTCAAGATGGCGGGCTAAGTGGCGAGAGCGTCTTCACCTACTGTTACCTGCTGGGCAGCCATGACAGTTTTAAGTACTAATGGTGTGAGGCAGTAATAAATCAGAGACAGACACAGCATATAGGAGGATCACCTAAGAAACTACACGCGTGCACACGCGTGCAAACACATACACGGTCCCACTCACGTGTGCAGGCTGCAGTCATGATGCGCATGCCTAAAGCGGGGCTCTGACCACAGTTCACCTTGCCTCCCAAGGAAACAGCATGCGAATGAGAGCTAACTGGGACAAGAGGGGGCTAGAGAGCAGGCTCAGTGGTTAAGAACCTGTACTGCTCTTCCACAGGACCCAAGTTTGGCTCCCAGCACCCACATGGGACAGATTACAGCCACTGTGACTCCAGTTCCGGGAGGCTCTGACACCCTGGCCTCCACGGACACTTGGCACTCACATACACACGCATACACATATATAAAAAGAAAACAAATCTTAATTAGGACAAGAGGGTCTCAGCTCAAAGCTCTTCAAGATTAAATGCTCAAAGAGTTAGAAGGTACACACACACACACATACACACACACACACACACACACACACACACACACCACACCACACCACCACCACCATCACCATCCTTTGCTGGGCTTAAGATGAGCAAAATCGGGCACCACAATCCTAGTGGCCTCTTCCACTTAGGCTCAGAGATGCCCCTGCTCCCACCTCTCTCTCCTTTGCCAAAATCCTAGGTACTCAGAGCTGGGAGGCGGGTGTGTCTACTTTTTTCTCTCTGATGTTAACAGTGAACGATCCTAAAGTTTTGATGATGTGTTGTTGTTTTTTTCCCCCTTCTTACCTCGGACTAACCCATTGCTCACAGGGGGAGAGGGGGAAGAAGGGCTCTAGAGGGCCTAAAGGGGACAAGGGGGACCAAGGAGCACCTGGACTAGACGCCCCCTGCCCGCTGGTATGTTTTCCGTTTCTCACGCACATTGTTCTGAAGTTTTTTCCCCACAGGGTTGCAGGTTGGAAACAAAGGAGGCCAAAAGGTCTGAGGAGCTTTGCTCCACAGATGCCACCAAGCCTGTCTGTGCCTTGGCAGTCCTTCCTGCAGAGGGTGGGCCTCAGAGTCACAGCTGCAAGGCATTCTGCTAAATCCCTGGTCTTTGAGTCCCGTCCTTTGAAGATTCAGAACAATGGATGGGTGGAAGGAAGGGAACCCGCAGGGTCCGGGTAGAAGGTCTCAGGCTCTGTCCCCAGTGTGCTTTGCAAACCAACCCTAGTGTTTATGGCATGCAGATTTGCAACCTTTGTTACATGGCCACCTCTGTGGCCTACAGCTCTAGCTGTCCTGAATCCTCACTCAGGTCCGGATGCAAGACCCAGGTTAGTCTCTGGAGTTCCATACTGTGCAGAATAAGGTCAGACAAGGAGCTTGCATGGACTGGTATGTCCATGATCTTATTATGCTCAGTAGCCCAGCTAAAATCCAGGAAGCTGCAGACCTAAAATCAGTAGATAGCC
The DNA here is from genome assembly GCA_028551405.1 of Uromys caudimaculatus. Taxonomy (NCBI): domain Eukaryota; kingdom Metazoa; phylum Chordata; class Mammalia; order Rodentia; family Muridae; genus Uromys; species Uromys caudimaculatus. Next base: position 24,827,443 of record CM052720.1, on the reverse strand, counting down.
CTAAGCATCCCTCCCAATAAGCCAGCAGTTGATGATTGTGGTCCATCAGCCTGGCTCCTCGAGGGACCTTTCAGAGCACTAGAAGTTCTGAAAGGCATGCTGCTGTCAAGCTGGGGCTGACTGTGGTTGTGCCTGCAAGGGATTGCAGTACAGAAGCTGGCTGTGTTCTATCATGATGCCCTTTCTCTTATATGTAATCACCTCAGGGTCTGCATCCTGGCCAGGGTAGGACCGGGTCTGCCCCACTCCACAGTTGGAGATGGCTGGCTTTGACCTCAGTAATCACCATGGTTGGTTTTACGAACAGGGCCACCGAGGTTTTAAAGGAGAGAAAGGGGAGCCGGGGCTACCAGGACTGGACGGGCTGGATGCCCCATGCCCACTGGTATGGCATTTCCCTCCCTTGCCTGCGTGGCCAGTCTGGGCTACCCCAAGTGTGGTGTGTGCCCGTGTGCCTCCTCATCCTCTAGCTCTGCTCTCCGAGCTGACCAAGAGTCGCCTTGCCTAGAACGTTAGTGGTTCCCAGCCATGTCACCCTCTTGCATGCAATGTGCCCAGTGGCATTTTCTTGGCATCTTCCTGCAACTGCTTCTAAAGCACCACCCCATCATCCTGCCCACCCCAAAGCCAGTCCCGGCTGCATTTCATCCTCATTGCCTGATGATTGCATTTAGACCATTCTGGAAGCTGGGGAAGCTAATGAGTTGGGCAGGCTTTTAGAACTGATTGCTTTGCCTCCGCACCTCGTACTTAGCCCTGAATACACAAGCTACGCAAACTAACAAAACACAGGAGCTGCCAGTCACCCTGCCTCCGCCACCCAGACCAAGACCCACCCCACCCCATAGTTTGGCAGGGGCCATGGGGTACGCTTCTGGGTAGAGAAGTTCTATTATTAAGGTGGTGATAGAGACCACCCTGTCTATTTTTCCAGACTAGATCCAGGTATCGCTATCAGAACTAGATTATGGCCCAGCATCAGATATTAGATGCTAAAGACCCAGAAGGCTCTACTTGGTGTCTTGTCTTTCATCTTAAGGTAGCTCACTATGAAGAGAGAAGTGGAAAGGTCTAGAATGTAGTTAGGAGAAGATAGGTGGGGGCCAGGTATCCCTGAGATGTCTGGAGCTGAAACTCAGGAGCTGGCTTCCCCCAGACCTATCTTGCTCTGGATGGTGACTTCCTAAGTGTCTATAGGATGGTGACTTCCTAAGTATCTATATGATCCTCTCAACTAACTGCAAAAGAAACAGAAGGCAGCGCTTGACCCTGCAGGCACAGGTCCAGATGTTCCTGCTTGCCTTCCATTTCCCCAGGAGATCCGGAGGCTGCTGTCACCACCCAATTCCCAGCCTCAAATCCCCACCCTGTCACTCAGGAATTCTCTTTGAGTGAAAAATGGCAGGAGAGCATAAGGATGATGATACAGGTCCCTGAAGAGCACCAGAGGATGTCTTAGGCCATAAACACAACAAAGCCAGCACAGGTCACACACACAGAGTAGCAAGCCCGCTGACACTGCCGGCCCTCCTTCTCACCCCTAGTGTGCAGTGTGCATGGCTGCCTTTCTCAACTATGGCTTCCAAACCTTCCATTAATTAAAACCGGATCTTTCCTGGACCATGGTTGTGCCCCGCCCCCACTCCAACCTTCACACTCACACCCTACCCCACCCCCACCATCTATGCCCTCTCAGTTCTGCAAAGGCTTCTTTTTGCCCTCTGCCTACTTTTCTGCTGCACCCTGCCACCATCCATGTTCCAATGGAAATGCCCTCAAAGGCCCCTCTCCTTCCCGGAATTTGTGTGCAGTGTGCCTTACCATGGCAATGGGGTGACTTGGCATGGCATGGTGGATGGCGAAGGAGACAGAAGGTCACCATGAAACTGAAATGCATGCCCCCTACAGTTCTTCCCGAGCCCAGAGGAGACATAACATCATTTGACTATTCAAAATGATATCTTTTCCAATAATGATGTGTTGTCTTGGGCTGGCGGAAATGGGGTACAGGAGCTATTGACAACTTTAGCGCGTGCTAGGTTTCTTTGGGCTGAGGCAACACCTGGGGCATGCTGGGTGATTGGGAGGTTCCCTGCTGGGTGGGTGGAGCAGACCCTAGAGACTAATTCTAGGATGGGACTGAGATCTAGAACTCTGCTCCTGGTTCCACCTGGCCCTCCCCGCCAGCCTGGCCTCTGGAAGATGCCTGGACAGCCTCAAGATGTGCTAGAGAGGCCAGAACGTCAGGCCCAAGAAGCCTTATGAAGGTTCCCTCACACAGGCAGTACCCTGAGGCTGCTGCTGCCTCGCCTCAGAGAACGTACAGTTGTATCCCACCCTGATGCTCCATTTCCCTCCAGATTCCAGGGAGTATCAGAGGCAGGGCCAGAAAGACATCTCAAAATCACGTTGCAATCCCCCTGAGGCTGACTGTCCTGTACCATTCCTGTTCCCACCCACCATCTGGGGCTGTATGGATAACACCTCCAGTTGCTTCGGAAGAGAAACAAGCTCAGGCAGGCTGGGGGCCACGGAAACACCATCCTGTCTCCACCAGGTTTGCAGAGGAGGGCCAGGAGGCCCACGTGCTGAGTGACCTGTGTTCTTAGCACTCCACCGAGTCAGAGCCATGGGCTGGCCAATCCCACGGGTCACAGGAGTCCCTTTTAGCCTTGCCCTACAGCTACACTGGGCATTAGCCAAAGGGAAAACAGTAGCATCTAAATGCTTCCCTCTTCCAAGATTCTGACCAAGAGCAGGAATGGAAGCAGACTGCAGTGGTAGGCCATGTCCCACGGAGGCTATGGAAATGTTTATGTCCTTGTCGCCTGTCTGCTCAGACAACCATCTCAAGAGCCTAAGCATTCTTTGCTTCCTTGCAGGGAGAAGATGGTTTACCAGTCCAAGGCTGCTGGAACAAGGTAAGATTCCCAGAAGGCCATGCAGCTCGGGGTCAAAGGTGCGGCCCTTTCCCAACAGTGCCGTAAAGTTGGCAGTTTCCCACCTGCAAAAGAGACAGGAAGATGTGGGTGGGTCAAAAAAGCTGCTACCTCACCAGCGGTTGATGGGTGGGGCGGGGCGGGGGCGGGGCATTAAACATCTCACTGCACACACCTGCAGAACACTTAGAGAGTATATAGATCAGTTGATAGAGTGTTTGCTTAGCACACACAAAGCTCTGGGTCGGACCCGCGGCGCTGCATAAATCCTGCATGGCGATACGTGTACGTAATCTCTGCACCCACCCACCTAGGGGGTGGAGGTGTCCTGAGCGCCAAGATATCACCAGGTTTAAAATGCCATTGGCATTTGTCATCATAAAGCAGTCAGCCTACTACTATAGGGCCATCCCTCTCAGCCACAGCTCCCAAGTCACAGGACTCCCCAGCCTAAGGGCAGAAGCCTACCTTAGTCCTCAGCATGGTTTACAACCCTATGGTGGGCAGCCAGGCACCCGTGACATCCCCCTGCATCTCCCCTCCCCCTCAGCATCTTCTCAGCTCCCACCACCATCGACTAAAGTTATCAGTAAGTCCTCATTGTAGGGTTCAAGATCCCACACTCACAAGACTTTGCCAGTCCAACCCTGTGCCTGTAACTCAGAATTGCACAATGAGATGGCTCAGCATCCCCAACACTTGAAATCTTGTTGACGTCCAAGACTGGGGCAAGCAGGGAAACAAACGAGTCAGACCTAGACTGAACACCTGGCTACCGAAAGCACGCACAAGCCAAAGAAAGGAAAAATTCAGCATTGAAGGGGCCATGCCTTCCCCAAGAATCTGCACTCACTGAGCACTTCATCCATGAATCCATTAAATAAGACCCTCCCCTGTCCCCAAAGAAAGATACTCCTGGTGGGCAGGGCATGGAACATGTTGAGCTTAGCAAGGGAGTCACAGGTGCTGTCCAGAGCTACAGCCTGTTGGAGGAGCATCTAAAGAAGCCTAGATCTGCTGGTTAACACCAGAAATGACTTCTGCGCAGATGTAGTGACTAGCGTGGTTTCCAAGACAGCGTAGAGAGACTGCCCTCTAGTGGCCACAGGAGAGAGTAGCTTCAAGGTGAAAGTCGGGGGGAGGGGGGTTCCATCCCGGGGGTGGGCGTGTCTTACATTCCAGAGAGAGGGTCTTCCTTCTAGCGAGTTTAAGGTTCCACTCTTCCCTATTAGAGGTTCTGAGGAAGACAAATCCTCCTCCTCTCCGCCAGGAGTCAGCATTCAGGGCTCCTGAAACTAACTAACCGCTGTTCTGGTTTTGTTTTGCAGTGATGCCTCTAATCTCCGACTGGCCTGTGTGTGTTTGTATATAGGATATTTATTTTTATACAGTTTTCATCTTTTGAAAATGCCCAAACTATGATGCATCTTACAGATCATTAAAAGAGAAAGAAGAAAAGCCTGCATATTTTGTACAGGAAATAACCCCTCTCCCTATTGTTTACAAGACATTTATGTATAAATCTGTTTCTAATACACTTTCTGTCTGTGGGTCTGCTCCTAATGTTGCATGATATTTGTGCACGCTTACTAAATATCACAGCTTAATAAATTATTGTGTTCCAGTGCCAAAGGGGGCCCGCCAGCACAGAGGTGCTGCGAGCTTACGTGTGAATTCACGAAAACATGGAGGTCTGTAGTGTCTGCCAGACTACACGTGACTGACAATATTTTAAACTTTAACTGACTCTCATTATTATAAGAAAAAAATAAAACGTGGCAATTCATGATCCTGGTTAATCTCTAAATCAAATCCATTCTGTCTTGTGCAAGCAGGAAGTCTCAAAAGCAGGAACCTTCAGAAGTGTGGAGCAATATTGGGAAATGTCAGTTTCAACAAAAGGACAGTGGCAACATGGTTAGGACGTTTTCCTTATGTCACAGCTCAAACTCATTTGAGTACTAGGGGATGCAGCAATATATCGAGGACTCGGGAGCTGCAAAGGGGACTTAATGCATTGCTTTAGGTTTGGGTAGGGCTTCTGGTGGTTTGTTTTAGTTTCTCTTCCTCCTGTACCCTCTGAACTATTTCTGTTGCTGTGATAAAATACTATAACCCAAAGCAGCTTAGAGCGGCAAAGGGTTGCTTTGGGCTCACAGTTCCAGAGGAAGAGAGTCCATTATGTCAGGGAGCGACAGGAGCAGGAAACTCATCCTTCATTTATACACAGGAAACAGGAGAACAAAGACCAGGCTATAAAACCTCAGAGCCGCTCCAGTGAGGGACTTCCCTCTGCATGGCTCTACCCCCTGAAGGTTCCATAACCTATCCAAACAGCGCCACCAACTGGAGACGAAGGGTTCTAGTGTATGGAAGACATGTCCCATTCAAACTTTCTTGAGTTGTGATCTCTAGTAACAGCTGTTTCAGAGCACACTGATGCCTTCACAGATGTCTGCAGATCCAAGCACAGCTAGCTGAAGGAGGGCACTTTGCCCGAGTGACATTCTATTCCAGCTAAGGAGAATCACACCCCCACACACACCCCCACTAGATCTCAGCCACATTCGACAAACCTCCTCGAGTCGTTTCATTTTGTAGGAAATGGGGGTGGCTAGAAAGATACCTCAGTGGCTTAGAACACCCCAACAGTGTGCAAAAGTCTGTAACTCACATTCCAAGGGACAGGACACCTCTTCTGACCAGTGTGGGAACCAAGCATGTATGTAACCCCATACATTCATGTAGGAGTACTCAGAAAGTGAGTGTTTTTAAATTTCCTTTACAAGATGGAGGTGTTGGGCTTAAAGATGGACCTGTGGGTAATGTACCTGCTGCCCAGGCCTGGGTACCCGAGTTCAGCCCTCAACCCATGTTAAAAGCAAGTGCTGAGGTTCGTGCTTGGATGTCCAAATGCTCAGATGTAGGTCTCCCAGCCTTGCAAGCCCGCCAAGCTCAGCCTAATCAGAAAGCCTCAGGCTAGTGAGAAACGCTACTCAAAAAACAAGGTGGATGGGGCCTGAGGATCAGCGCCTGAGGTTGTCTGCTGGTGCAACACATGTGTTCATACACAGACATACACATATATGCATATATATGCACATAAATACACATGTACACATGTATGCATACATATATACACAAATACATAAATACATGCACATATAAATATGCACATGTATACAGACATATACAAATACACATACATACACGCATAAATACAACATATACATATGTATATGCTCATATGTATATAAATATACACACATCCATACATACATGTATACGGACATACAAATACACAGACATATATACACATACATATACACACACATATATTTACATACACACACACATATATATATATATATATACACACACACACATATATACACAAATATATACACAAATAGAGCTGTCAAGATGCTGAAGCAAAATCTAGGGCCAACTTGGGTTGCATATTAAAACCCTGTTTCAAAAGGAGAGAGAGAGAGAGAAAAATTAGTTACATTGTTTTCCAGTCACAGGGCCTGCTTGGTAAAGGTCTCAGGAAACTGCTTCTTTTTTTTGTCTTCATTCTCCATCCGTGTGTACTGTGTGTACATGTATGTGCATGTGTGCATGTGTGTGGGTACACATGTGGGTGCCCGTGCATGGAGCAGGTGGGGGCATGTGCAGGCTCCAGGTGGATGCTGGGAATCATTCTCCATCCCTCTTCCCTCCTATTCAAAGGCTGAGTCTCTCGATAGAATCCAGAGCTTGCCAACATGGCTAGTTTCTGTAGCTAGATTGCTCTAGGGGGTCTCATGTCTCTGCTCTGAGTCTGGGAGTCTTTATGTGGATTCTGGGGATCTGAACTCAGATCCTCACACTTGCTCAGCCAACACCTTAATCAGCCTCCAGCTGGTCTGATGAACCCTCTCAGGATGGCCCCATGACCCCACCGCAGCATCTTCCCACCAACCCAGTGGCAGGGGCTCCGGACACATTTTAATTTCACTGTGTTTACACTCAGAAACAAAATGTAACAAAGACTCCAGCCAGCAACATAGATATGTTGCTTTCTACCAACAGCCACAAAATAGAATGTTCTCTATTTGTATGGAGGAAGGGACCCACATAGGCAACCCAAAGCCACATGGCCCATCTCAGGTTGTACTTTATTGAAACTGGCCCTGACCCTGACTTGGGGGTTACCCAGTTCCAGCACCAACTTCCCCACTTTCCAGCAAGGACCTAGGAACTCAGAATGTCACTGGGTTTCTCAAAAGGTCCCAGCTCAGTGATGACATCATCAGAATATGAGTGGACACACACAGGAACACACCCCTCCCGTTACCACTGATCAGAGCATTAGGGAGGCCGGGGCCTGAGGATAGAGAATCTGTGGGCGGCATGGATTACAGTCTCTTATCTCGAAAATAAAAAAAAACTATATAACATAGTTATTAATATATTTTAAATTATTTTTATTAAATATTTTCATTTTTATTTAAGAAATTTAAGAAATTTATTACACAAAAATGAAACTAATAATTATTTTATTATTTAATTAAAATTAAAATAATTAGTAATATAAGTAACAATAATATATAAATGGATATATATACATAAAATTAAAAACAAATATATAGATAAAATGGAACTATATGTATGAGTGGAGCGGGTCGTGAAGCTCAATGGTAGGATACTTGCCTAGCGCTTGGGAGGCAGAGGGTTCGATCCCCAGCACCACATAAATGATCAGAGAAAAACACGAGCAACAGTGGCTGGAAAGCAGAGCAGTGTCATTCCTGTTACTAACCCGGGGTCCCACATGCCATTTCAAGCCTAGCTGTGGAGTCTCCTCCTTCCTGGCCTGTGACACAAGTTACAGTCCCCTGTGCATAAGCACACTGTCTTTCCATGTCATTGCACCCCTTCTGGTGCCCCCCAGTCAGGAACCCCCCCTGATCACTCACAGGCCATTGAGCTGCCCCTGAGCCCTAACCTCAGCCTGCTTCCTCACCTGAGTTTCTCTATTTGGATCTTAACTGTGTTGAGTGCAGTGACGGGCCCTGACTCCGAGCAGATGGGCAGTCAGGAGAGGCCGGTGTGGCTGCGGGGAGACTCTGGTACACTGCAGGAACCATCGGGAAAAGGTGATTCTGAGCCTAGGGATGTAGCTCAGCTGTAGAGCGCTTGCCTAGCACTTGCTCTGGTGCCTTAGTTACTGTTGTATTGCTGTGAAGAGACCATGACCAAGGCAACTCTTATAAAGGAAAACATTTAATTGGGGCTGACTTACCGTTTCAGAGGTTCAGTCCATTATCATCATGGCAGGAAACATGGCAGCGTCCAGGTAGGCATGGTGCTGGAGGAGCTGAGAGTTTTTACATCTTGATCTGAAAGCAGCCAGAAGGTGACCTGTCTTCCCACTGACAGCCAAGAAAGACTCTCCTGCACTGGGTGGAGTTTCAGCATAGGCCGTTAAGACCCACCCCCACAATGACGCACTTCCTCCAACAAAGCCACACCTACTCTAACAAGGTCACGCCTCCTAACTAGTGCCACTTTGATGGACCAATCATATTCAAACCACCACACCTGGGTTCCGTCCCTAGAACTGTCTAAACCCAATCTGGTTGGTGCACAACTGGAATCCTAGTGCTTTGGAGCATGGAGGCAGAAAAGGAACTCAGAAATTCAGGGTCATCTTCAGCTATATAGTGTGTTTGAGAATAGCCTGGGCTACATGAGACCCTGTCCAAAAAATACAAGGAAAGGGAAAAAGCACTTGAGGTACTCTATCCTCGGAGTTGAAGAGCAGCTCCAGCTGCTGCCCGCGAGAGCCTTTGCTCTGTGCTCGGACCGCCACAGTGGTATCTACATCAGCAGTTCTCAACCTTCCTAATGCTGCGACCCTTTAAAACAGTTCCTCATGTTGTGCTGACCCCCAACCCTGAAATTATTTAGTTGCTACTCCATAACTGTAGGTTTGCTACTGTTATGAATCATGACGTATATATCTGATACACAGGAAATCTGACATGTGGCCCACGGAAGGGTCGGGACCCACAGGTTGAGAACCACTGGTCTATGTGGCCAGTACGGGAAGTTCCACAAAGACCCAAGCAATGACTCTCCCTAGGACTGGTGACTTAAGCAGAAAGCTGAAAGAAGCCACACCTTGCTCAAGGAATGGCTAGCCCCTTCCCACATGCCCACCTGGTCCATCTTTGACTTACCCTGCATCCCACACTTCCCAGCATCTTAAATGACATAAAGAACATGGCAAGACAGTGACAGGACTCAGCTTCTAAGGACAGATTGGGCTTCTGGCCCTTTTTTCTAACCATCACTGTCCAGTCTTGGGTAGCTCTAGGCCATGATATGTCCAAGTTTCAGATGAGGAAGTTAAGCTTGGGTGATCTCCAATGGTTCAGTCATCTCTGACAGCCCAGAGTCCTCTGATTCCACTTCCAGGTTAGCCCCGGGGGTGACTGGATACTGGGGCATCCTGTGCTCCCCACTGCCTGGAGTCTTTTGGCTGCAATAGCATCATGCATGGAGCTGGGTTTTGCAAGCTTGAGGCATGTATGTGTTCATAACCCTGGGTAGGGACAGGCCACTGTGGACAGCACAGCCCTATTCTCCAGGTGTTAAGGAGAGTCATCAAGGCAAGAACACATGTGCTGAGTGCCCAGTGAGGGTCACATCCAACCAGGGCTCATGGGTTCTGGAGACCGAGGATACCAAGAGCCGGCATGGTCTGTAGAAGAGGCTAAGGTCTTTAGCAGGGATTTATAAAGCAGAGGGAGGAGCTAGTGGCTGCCTGAAGATAGCCCCCCTCCACTGTGGTTTATTTCTATGGCGGAATCTTCAAATGAGCATGAACTCAATGCCTCTTGGTTTTAAGTCAGAGAACGCACGTGTGATTGCAATGGAGGAGAGAGGCGGAGAGGGCCTATCCCAGCTGTGAGGAGCTGGTGGTCTGACTACAGCTACAGTGGGAGCTGGGCTAGGGAGATCTCTGGGCCATAAAATATGCCAATGCTCAGCAAGTCTCCTTCTCAAATATCCCCTTCTCTATGCCTTCTCAAGGGCCAGAGTCCTTGGCTAGTGGCCAAGAAGTGAAGGCAGCCCTGAGCCATGCGGAAAGCACCTAGCCTTGGAGGAGGCCCAAGATGGAGGATCTGTCCCTGCACAGAGGTTATCTTCAGAAGCCTTCCCAAAGGCCTGATTTGAGGAGCTGATTGGAGTGTGACCGCAGGAGAGTAAGGCCCCCTCCACAAACGGGAGCTCGGCTAGACCACCTCAGGCCTCCAGACCTGCTCCCTGCAGAGGTTCCTGGTGCTCTCTGCAGCCAGGTGGGCTGGGGTGGCTGCACCCAGATTCTCCTTTCCTGCAAGAACTTCTGGCACCTTGAGCAACATGTCTACACGAGGGGCAGTTAGCAGCTTCCTGTCCTGACCCTGGGAACCCTTCCTAGGAGGCTGTGGCCTGAATCCTATGTCTTTCCCATCTCCTTCAACTCCACGGGGCTCTTTATATGCCTTTTGGAGCTGCCGCCATTAACCCTGTCACTTCCTGGGTTCTTTCAAATGCCACACGTGTACTGAGACTGAGTAACATAGAACAGTAGCCTCAGGAAGGAAGCAGCAAATGAAAGTGATTGCACGCATGAACAGTCAATGGTAAGCAATAATGGCCTACAGAGCCAGTCACCTCACACACATACAGCTGTGGAACACGGTGCAACGCCCCAGCTGCTACTGAGCCAACACCGAAGGAGCAAGGCCACAGTAGCAACAGCGTTTCAAGATGGTCTGGAATAAACTCCATTCCTTTGGCAAAGTTGTTAGAAGCAATGGACCACCTCACGCTCACCATCGTCTCCCTCCTTCGCCAATGAGCAAGCTCAGGAATGAGCAAGCCACAATGCTTCCCAGTGAAGGAGGGCAGCCACGCTACCTATGCTGTGACAACAGATGTGGGAGTCACATGGACAATCACCCAAATGCTAACTAAATTCAGCCTCCAGTCCTCAGCGCACCTCTTACAGCTACTATCAGAATTGACAGCCTCAGGTGTCCAAGCAGCAGGTGGACAATGTGTAGGGGAAAAGGTCCCTTCACCTCTGACAGGGAGGTCAAGCTAGAATATGCTCCCTAGGCATGGAGTGAAGACCATTCTGGAAGGCCATTCAAGGGGCAACAGCACTCAAGTGGAAAAGATTCTATCTGGAATAAATTATCATTGCAAAGCTTGCCCCAAGACCACCATGATGGAGCCTCTGAGACACAGGGGAGTTCTAACTTTGAACCCATAACAGCATCTTTCTTTGATGCTTTTGAACACATTTAGGGGGTTCCCCCACACTCATAATGTCTGAACTTGAGGGGTGCCGCTTCAATCTTCATATGGCAGCTTCCTTTTTCCCCCTTTTTTGGGGGATACATTTGCCCAGTAGAAACAGTAGCCTCTTTTCCATAACTAGGGCTACAGACAAATTGCATGGATCCATCTTAGATTCCTTTTGGGGTCGAGGGTACATGCTGGGCATGGCAAAGGTCCCACGGAATGGATCTAGCCATGACACGGGGCTTAGTGGGTCTGCTAGGATTGCCAAGGCCAAAACACTGGTTATTCAGCCCTCCTGACATTCCCAAAGCATGTGAGAAGGGAAAGCCTCCAATATCATTTGCAAATGGGCTTGAGGGTTATGGATGGCTTGCGGGATCCTAGACATTTGTACATAGTTTGATAGTCTCTACCACCTGCCATCAGACCACGGGCTCAGCATCAGCACCAGTGGAAGAAGATACATACCATCTTGGTCACCTTTTCTGCTGGGTCCCACGGCTCCTTGTAAGAAAGACTGTGAAACCCTTTTAAAAGAGACATTTTACTTGCATTCCATTCATTCCAAAGACTGTTTTTGCAGAGGCGGCTTACAAAGTAAGAATCCCAAGACTCCTTCAGTCAATGAGAATGTGCCCCTGCCCTCCCGGAGGGTGCAGCCAATGAAAATTGCCCCCCGTAAGATGCAGCCAATGAGAATGTGCCCCTGCCCTCCCGGAAGGTGCAGCCAATGAGAATTGCCCCCCGTAAGATGCAGCCAATGAGAATGTGTCCCCCCCAACACTCCCGCTTAAGGATGTCTCTGCGTTTGCCTTGGCAGCATGTTGCTATCTAGGGGACACTGGCCAAGAGCCTTCCATAGTCTGAGTACCAACGGCACCATCTCACAGACTACCTGCCTTCAATGATAAACGACTAGCTCTGGAAAAGCATGTGGAAGACAGAGGAGCCGTACAGGGGGGGTTGAGGTGGGAGTGGGCAGTAAATATTTGTATTTAGAAGAAAAAAAAAACGGCTTGCCTTTTGGGGACAAACTTAACTTGAATCTTCAAGGAAGGGTCATAAAATTTTCTGGCGAAACTGGACTCAAAAGAGGTTCTTCTCCTCACCAGTAGAAGCTTGAGGGAGGAACCATTTGGATGCTAAGTAACCTGGGCTATGGAAATAACAGGGCCGGTTCTAGATCGGACATGACGATGGACTGGCCCCTATAAAGTTGCTTTCTAAAACTAAATTCCATAAACGTCCATAGGGTTCCTTTTCCTGAAAGAGAAAAGTAAACAACTTACAAAAATAATACCCCTTGCTTTAAAATTCCAGTTACCCAATTAAATGAGGTTTTCCCCGTCCCTGGCTACCCCAATGCCACCCTCACCTACACACCAATGCCAACCTACCACCCACCCACCCCACCACACCCCCACTCCCCAGGCTGTTTCCTGCGCCCCAACAGCCTTCCTCCTTTCAGCTGCCCATCTGTGCCCTCTTTATACATCTGGGCACATTCTCCATGTGGCCAACCTGATGTCTTAAGCCTAAAAAAATCACCACAGAGTGTCGGTAGGTCAGCCATCCCCATGTCTTGGACTGCAGTGCTATTAAGAAGGGTTGGGCTTATTTTCTAGAAATGAGAAAGTAATTTTCAGAATGGCACCAAGAAAGCAAGAGGCTTATCTTGGCTGGCTCTGAACTGTCATCTGGTAGGAATAAAGAGGTTTTGAGAAAGTCACAGGCAGGTCCAAATTTCTGACATTGTGACACGTTGTTATCGACTATAAAATTCAAACATGAGGATCAGTTGCCAGGTCAAAAACAAAAAGCAAAAATTCTCAAATTTTAAATAAGTTTACAATTTTGCATTGGGCAGAACTCAAAACAGTCCTGGGCTGCAAGCTGCCCAGGAAGCTGTAGGCTGGACCCTGACAAAGATGAATTCTTTGTTATTTGTGTTTTTCTTGTGGACCCACCCGCGCCGCAGGCAGTGGGTCTCTTATGTAAATGAAAAGGACATTCACTTGAATCCAGTTTGCTGGCACCTTCTGTGTGTCTGTGATGTCTGCATTGACACTCAAGCAAAATAACCTTTTCGTTGTGCTTTGAATGGTTTTTCCTCTGATCCCCCATTTTCATCTGCTAAACCACCTTTGAGTCACTTGGTACTGAGTCCCCTGGAGTGAAACATGGCACCTCATCGATGGCACCCAGAGCTTGCACAGCTGTCGCCTGCAGAACTGTGTGGACACCACCACCACCACCAAGTGCTTTACCACAAAAAGAGCTCACTTGCCAACACCCAAAATCCTTCCTGGCTAACAGGTACCTGGACACCACCGTCCATCCATACAGAGCCCTGTGGCTTGCTTCTTGCTTGGTGGGAATGGAGAGTCAGAGAGCTTGGAGGGTTTGTACCTTCCTGTGTTGATCTGGGTCTTCACCAACTGGTTTCAAAAACCTTCAGCAGTCCTGTCCCCGCCTTGACACCCTCCAAAGATGACCCCCAGGCCCTCAGTTCAGATGGTCCCTTCACCCTTGCTCTCTCTAGCTCTGCCCCTGCTCCCAACAGCCCCTGGTGTTTTTTGTTTTTTGTTTTTTGTTTTTTCCTCATCCTAGCACTCCTCCCCCTTCCCTGCCCCCCTTTTTATTTTCCAATTCTCTCCGCCCCCCAGACCACTTGGTCCTACCCCCTGCCTCCACCCCCATCACTTTGGGTCCCTAGCCCCATTCTCCTCCCCACTCCCCCGAAGCTCTGCAAGATTCCCCCGAGGAGGAAGAAGATACACTGTCTGAAAGTTGTCTTGACCTTGACTTTTTTCCCCCCTGGTCCCTGGCTCTGAGACTCTGACAGATCGATTACTATCTGTTCCCCACCAGAGAGAAACCTAGATGCTTGTGTTTGCTTTTCCGTTGGTTCTCCATTCTAAATCTGATGTTGTGATTGGGGAAGAGGTGCTCTGCCTTGTTTTGTTTTGGTCTCCTGATTAAAAGCAGAGTCTAGAGTTTTCCTATAGATTTTTAATTTAGTTGTCACGGAAACAGACTCCAGGTCTGTGACACTATCTCCATAGAGGAGGGTAGCCAACTTCAGAGCTTAAATGAAAAAGGAACACCGGATGTAAGATTCAGGAACTTTTCTGTTGGTTTCCTTCGTATTTGTCCTTGTGCCTGCAAGTTTCGCTCTTCAGAACCACGCAATCACCCGGGCCTTCAGAGAGCTCTGCTCAGGCCCACGCTGATGGCCGCCCACTTGCCTACCAAAGCACAATGAAAGACTGTGAACAAAGGCCGATTGACTATCCCCCATGCTGGAAAAGCTTCGCAGAACGCTTCCAGATGTGTCTGTGTTTTTCTTTGGGAATGCACCTAGTTTCCCTCTGGTGCACAGGCTGTTGGGATCCGGGATTGAGTCTCTAATAGAGAAGACCAAAGGAATAATGGTTCTTTTACTTAAAAACCAACTCTTTGGTTTATGACTTGGCCAAAAAACAAACAATCAAGCTCTATGGTCATCGAGTCCCCTATGAAGTGTCTCTAGTGTCTCCTATGAACCACTTGTATCCTGCAGAGTCCCTGGCTTCACCGCCATTAGTACTCAGCGCATGCGCTCTACAGAGGAAAAACAAAAAACAAAAAACAAACAAACAAACAAACAAAAAACTGTCTATAAGTGGTTTGATGAAATAGCTTTCTGGGCCAAGGAGAGATGTTGCCATCGGTCCATGTGGTCCATCCATGGGTGACGTCTCTTGGAATATGATTGGATTCAGACCACTTTATAAAGCAGGTGTCATGTGAGCCCTCGTCCAGTAGCAATACTGACTACAAAAGCTGCTGGCTGGTAACTTAGAGCCTGGTGGCGTTTGTGGGCATCCCATGGCCCTGGGCTCAAACTCATCCTCATGATACCAGAAAATGTGGCAGAAGTCCTATGCCTCCCGCCACGGCTTTTCTCCAACTCTGGTCTACAAGCCTCCGTGACTAGACTAGAGCTCGCCAGGCACAAAGTCGCCCCTGACCTCTCTGTCTACCACTGGAAAAGACATTTCGTGATTTCACATGTCTGAGAGCTTGATTTCTAAGAAAGACGTGGCATCCCACAGCCTACTTCAGCGAGATAGCGAAAACGCCATCCCATCAGGCAAACAGCACCAAGAGAAAGCTGATGCTTTCCAACAGTCCCTCTGTAAACTGCACACGCATGACCCAGTGCCCCAGACGAGTCTTCCCAACTACTATTGAAGCATCCAGTCGCTACACAGCTTCTCCCTGGACCTTCCCGTTGAAACGTTCGTTTTCTATTTGGTGCATTTGGTACAGTATTTAAACCAGCGTTTCACTTCATTGGTGAACTTGACTGTGAATTGACTGTCTATTGTTTCTCATGAACTTGGTGAGCTGGGATTTTGACTGTCGGTACCCATCGTATGTCTGTGGCACTGCTTGCTGTCAGCTTCCCACCTGACAGCACCTTTTCTCCTGTCTTGATGATTTCAGTTCTGTTTCTTTCTTTTATTTTGTTTTATTCTGATCCACTTCAGTGTGGTTTTATTATATTCTTCATTTGGATACCCCCCCCCCAACCTGTGCACTTCACTTTTCTTTGAATCCCCTGGAATACAATTTAAAGTTTGTTCATTTTTGTGCTGACACAAGAAAGTGCTTTGCTAATGGAGCCTGACTTCCAGGACTGGCCCTTTTCAAGGCCTCGGATGTTTCTCCCCGCTACCAGACGCTGTTCCAAAAACCTGAGCTCTCTGCTGGGTTTTCCCTTTCCGTTTCTGACTTGATTTTTGGTTGTCAATGGTTCAATTGGCCAGAGCTGAATGCTCTGGGTCAGAGACAGGCACTTCCCTTTCTTCTGTTCAGTAAGTTCCAGGTTAAATGGCCAGAAGGGAAAACACCCCCAAGTGGCCAGGGTCAGCAGTTCACAAGTGCGGGGGACACTGTGTCCCCAGCTAATACAAAACCTTGCCCATTTAAAATACCCGGCTCTTCTCTTCTCCACAGATTAGAACTCTATGGCCTGCCACACAGCAGAGTCTGCTGTGTGGTCTCTCCCCAGCCGTAGAAGTGCTTGCCGTAGGGATCTAAGGTCTTCCCAGAGAACAGAGGCTTGCATCTCCGACCCTGTTCCAACCCTCAGTTTTACAAAGTACAGGAATCAAAGTTCAGTGTAACTGGAAAGTTCCAAATGGAAAGGAAAAAAAAGCTCACCATGAAAATTAACTCATTCTTTGAAATATGACTTTGGCGTGCTGCCCAGAAGTGTACCACTCTTTTAAGTAAGAGGATTCTTCTGGAAGAAAAGAAGGAAGAAAAACAACTGACCATATTTGGGCTCAGTATGTAGCCCAGCGGTTGAGTGCTTACCTATCCAGCAAAGGCCCTGGGTTCAAACCCCAACACTGTCAAAAGAAGAGAGGGGATATCAAACACGGAAACCCTCCACCCCCGCAGGGTGAAGCTGTAGGAGAGAAGTGACTCCAACCACACCAGTGTCATCAGTGTCCCAAGTGTCAAAGGTGAACCCTCCAGAGCAGTGGTTCTCCACCTGTGGGTCCCGACCACTCCGGGGGTCACACATCAGATCTCCTGTACATCAGATATCCACATTATGATTCTCATAACAGTAGCAAAATTGCAGATAGGAAGTAGCAATGAAATAATTTGATGGTAGGTGGGGGGAGTCACCACCACATGAGTAACTGTATTAAAGGGTTGGTCACAGCATCAAGAAGGTTGAAAACCACGGCTCCAGAAAGATGTGGGGAGATCAATGACTAAGTGTACTAGCCAAAGGCGTTTGGGAGAGGGCTACAAATACCAAGAGGAAACAATAACCACCACAATCAGCAACAGGAGCAAGCAGGAGCCTCACCAACTAAGAGGAGGCTGTAAAGGCAAGACCGAGAGCTCTGCGCTGCATCCTTGAGTCTCACGTTGCCATTTCCTAGTTCTCTGGTGTAAATACTTTCCATTGTTAAAAAAAAAAAAAGTGTAAATACTGATTATATATTTTGTTCTTGTCTTTTCTAAAGTGGAAGCTGATCTGGATAATAAATCACAAGTCATCATCGACATCTTGTTCCTTTTTCTTTTTTTCCCCTTCTTTTTCTTCTTAGAAATCATATACGTTAATATCTTTCAGGAGGCGAAGGCTGATTAAAGAGAGCCTTCATTCCTTACTAATGGAAGGAAGATGGCGCCAGCCAAGGAGAGGGGGATTAGGCTGGAGAAGCACAGATGAGCTCTGAGTCTCTCATTAACAGGTGTGGGACCCTGACTGAGCCTCTTAACCTCTTGGGGCTTCATCTAAAAGTGAAAACAGCTGCTGGGCTTTTAAAACAACCAAGTGGCAGATGCAAAATACTTTGGAAGGAAAAAGTTACATTCAAAGGCACCAAACTGCAAAGTCTCAACTGTCATCATCTCTATTTCTTGAGAAATAGACACTACAGGGATGGGAAATCTCCATCTATTTCCTGATATTTTTCACATGAACTCAATTTTGGAACAAAACCAATAAGAGATGGAGTGTACTATGGATTTCGGCTACTACCTTTAAAGAGCCGCAGTTAACAGTCAAAATTATTTTGTGGGCTTTAAAAGCACTTGGAGAAGAAATAAGGGCTTTCTCCGTGTGTGTGTGTGTGTGTGTGTGTGTGTGTGTGTGTGTGTGTGTGTGTGTGTTGCCTGTTAGCCAACATGAATGTATGTCTGCATACCACATGAAGTCGGATCCCCTGGGACTGGAGTTACAGCAGGCTGTGAGCTGGAGCCTGAACCCAGGTCCTCTGGAAGACCATCCAGTGCTCCTGACTGCTGAGCCATCAATCCAGAAGTCCCAAGAAATACATTTTAATTATTTGAATATGCTCTTGGTTTAACCAAAAACTTATCAGTTTCTAACATACCTCAAAGAATAGTTTGAGCCAGCAGAAATAAAGTCAAATTGTCTGAAGACCAAATGGTCTGGAATTGACAATCTAGTCAGCGTGAGTGGGACTCTCATAAAATAATAGCCCAGGCAAATGGAACTCAGAAGTAGCCTTCTTAGTCCATTTAAACTTCCAAATCGAAGCCATACAATTCAAAAGTTAGCCAAGGCACTTCCCACATCAATTTGACCGTGGATGTTTGGCATTTCAGAGTAGGATAAAGCCTTCAAAGTTGTCAGCACCCCATCACCTCTCGAAGAGGCAAAACTGACAATTTATGGGACTCTTGTCTATAATCCTTACACTCACAAGACAGAGGCAGGAAAAACAGGAGCTCAGCTACATAGCCAATTTGAAACCAGTCTGAGCTACATGAGACCTTGTCTCGAAAATAACAAAATATCTCCAGAAAATTGAACTCCGTACTCATATCTCAGAAGAAAGAGTTGTTGAGCCCTTCCGTGAGAGTCAGCAGGCTCTGAGAAACTTTAGTCCAGGAAAAAGTAAAGTCATCTAAACTTAAAAGTGAACACATGTTCAAGATTTTATCTGGATTATAGGACAAGAGAAGCAGACACATGTTTCAAAGCATATAGGAGCAATCAAAAAGCACAAATTTATATGGAGTCACGGAACATTGAGAGGGGCCACACATGGAAACAAATTTGATTATTACTGTCAGCCGTGACCGAAGGGAGAGGTCTACCAGTTGTCCGCACTTTATAACGTGCTGTGGAGGCATTCACAGCCCACTAGCAGGTCTGGAAACTAGTAAGCCAGGAGGCTGCAGCTGAGGTGAGGCACAGCTTTCTACCGAAACCCAAACTGCTCTTCTACTGTTGTAAAGCTCTCTCTGCTTTAGAGAATGCCCAGGCCTCTCTCACAGACGTTGAGACATATCATTTTCAACTCTTGCTTTATGCTGGTAAATGAGCAATCAGGAAAAAACCCTTGGGCAGATTCTGATGGAGCCCTATATGAATGTTAACCTTCTGACCTCTGACCTCTGAGCCCTTCCCCTCTCTGTGTGCACTGCTTCTGAGCCCATTTCCCCTCCCACCCCCACCCCTACTAAGCTTGGGGCTAAGAACTCTTGACATAAATAACTCGATCTGTTAAGGTTGATCAAAAGCAGATGTGGTAAAGGACTCCGGCCCGATAGTGCACTGTGCCCATCTCTGGCTGAACAATAAATCTCTGGGCTTGTACCACCGGAGTTGTTCCTCTGAATTAAACACCACTAACCCTTCACACCGGGGGCTGTTAACTGGGAGGGAACCTCCTTGCCTCTGACCCCTTGATTCAACTTGCTGACAGTTAGGACGCTCTAAGAATAATGGATTGCAGTCTCTCTCCTTTGACACCCTAGAACAGCATCTGATGCTACTTCCTGTAGCTCATTCTCCTGGGTTTGTAGTTAGTTTGGCAGAATGGCGGCATCTTAGTGCTGGAGTCAGGAGCCACGCCCCCCCCCATCCCCTTCCCTAGCTATCAGTTAATGTGGCCATTGTATTCCTGCCATAGCTAAACAGTGGTTTCCTTCGCAGTTTACATAATAAATCAGAATATTAATTAAAGATGTGGCCACGGCACTAACAAGCAATGTACCTTCCCCCAGCCCCCTCACACCCACCCCGGCCAAGGCCGAACTCTAAATCTCTTCCAGAATCTACAGTGATGACTGAACACACAGTATGGCCATTGGCATTTTAACTATAATGTGACTGTAGTTGCTGCTGACAGCTGCAACTGGCAGTGTGCGTAGTCTGTCAGACATCTGGTTTGTGCTGCGGGGAATAGACCCGGATAACTCCGAGCTGGATTGAGATTGCTTCCCCAGCTCATGCATCACTGGAAGGCATACAGATCCCCCCCCTCCCAGACACTCCCCCCGCCCCACAAGTCGCTGAATGGCATTTCTAGGGATTCCAAGCTTGGACAGGCCACAAAGTGTTGAGGATCAGACACGCCCAAAGCAGATTGTTCAGTGCTTCAGCTTTGAGGCAGCCATGATGGAAGAGGCGAAGCTAAGCCCACGCATGCGCAGCTCACGCATGCACAGCCCCACCACCTCCAAATCCAGGCTAGTGACATTAGACGTCTGAAGACCATGTTCTGTGGCAGGAGGGAGTCTGCCCAAAGTTCTCCTGCTCTTTCTAATAATTCCATGAAAGACAGAAGAACTGACCCAAACCAATGAAACCAATAAAGAGGCATGAAAACAGAATGGTGCCTGAGCCAGAACAAGGCCAGCTGGCAACCTCTGAGCACATCAGAGTCAGCAAGGTGAATGTTGGTGCTCTTAGAAACCGTGGAGGGCCTGGTATGGTGGCCCATGGCCTAATCCCGGTGGTCAGGAGGCAGAGATAAGGTAGATCTCTGAGTTTAAGGCCAGGCTGGTTTGTTTATAGAGAGAATTCCGGGAGAACCAGGGCTACATAGAGAAGCCCTGTCTCAAAAAAAGAAAAAAGGAAGGAAAAAAGAAAAGACAGACAGACAGACAGACGTACACAGAGATAGCTCAGAGGTAAAGATGCCTGCTTACAAGCCTAGCAACCTGAATTCGATCCCCAGTACCCACTTGGTGGAAAAAGAGCACCAACTCCAGCAGGTTGTCTTCTGACCTTTCTCTCTACACCTTCTACACATGTGCTTTGCCCACAAACATACAACTGAAATACATAAAAATATAATAAAGAGGGCTGGAGAGATGGCTCAGCGATTAAGAGCACTGACTGCTCTTCAGGGGTCCTGAGTTCAAATCCCAGCAACCACATGGTGGCTCACAACCATCTGTCATGGGATCTGACGCCCTCTTACGTTGTGTCTGAAGACAGCTGCAGTGTACTCATATACATAAAACAAATAAATCTTTTAAAAAATATTTAATAATGAAAGCATTGTTGAAAAATAAAATACATACCACGTATTTAGAAGGAAAAAGAAAAGTAGTTATAACTTATTCTCAGATGACTAAAAATAGAAAGAGATGAAGAGAAAATCATAAACAAATGTGGGAAATATTAAAATGAGTGCAAGTTTAAGTGATAGGATAGACAAGCTTTTATATTGTGGTTTTCCTAATGTTTGATATTAGGTCAAAAATATATTTAAAAGGAGGCAATTTCAGCATAATTCCAGTGTTCTAAAGCAAAGCAATTGGGGGTCAGCGAAGTGCTCATCCAGGATAGGTGATTGCCACCAAGCTTGGTGCCCTGAGTCTGATCCCTGAGACCCACGGGGTGGAGGGAGAGAACCCACTCCCACGAGTTTTCTTCTGACATCCACACACACACAAATAAACAAGGAAAAATGTAATAATTTTGAGCTTCCAGTCTACGTCCAAACAATGATTAAAGCTATTAAAGTAAGCACATGTTCAAGATTGGAGAGCCCAGAACATTTTCTTCAACCATTAAATTCTCACTGAAGTTAGTTAAAACAAAACAAAACCTCACAGAAAAGGAAATCATTGACCCAAAACTATTGTGGTTGTAGTAAAATGTGTGGCTAAGTCTAACTAATTACTGTTCATGGTGTTTTGGTTTTTTTTTTTTTTTTTTTTTTTTGGTTGGTTGGTTGTTTTTTGTTTATTTGTTTGGGAGGGGGTGTTTGGGTTTTGTGTCAAATCCAAAAAACAAAGTTCTCAGCAGCCATTGTTAAAATATATATATATATACACACACACACACACACACACACACACACACACATCCTTGGCATTCTGCCCAACGGTGTACTGAAAACATAACTGCCAAGTAGAAGCTGTTTTTGGAGGTTGTATTTCTCAAGCCAGACATGGTAGTGCATGCCTTTAATCCCAGCACTCGAGAGGCTGGTGGATCGCTGAGTTCAAGGCCAGCCTGGTCTACAGAGTGAGCTCTAGGACAGCCAGGGCATCATCTGCACTGTGCATTGTCGGAGACACTTTTCTGGAGTTTTACGTTGTAATGAAGCCTGCTTGGTATACACCAGCTGGATGGGGTGGTACACAAGTGGGATCCCAGTAGTCCAGAGGTTCAAAGGGATTCCCGAGTTCAAAGCCAATTTGGGATTTTTTTCCCCCAGAAATAAAAATAATAAGAAAGCATTGACAGCAATATCGTCAAAACTGTGAAGTTTTATATAGTATGAAATTTGATAACAAAAGGAAACAAGTACCCTGCACATGACTAGAAAAGGTATGAATTCAAGACAGTGTGACATCTGTCAAACTTTATATATCTACTGTGTGAACCTGAAATTCTATCAAACAGGCTTTCTGCTGAGGAATTCTTTCACTTGTTCTAAACGAGAATGATCAGGAGTATTTAGGCAGCACTGTCTGTAGAGGAAGAATAACAATTGTTATGTCTTTAAGTCACAGAAACATTTCAGACTCTGACATGCTCCCACCTACAGAGCCGCTAAAATGACAGAAAAAGAAGGTAACGTAAGCGATGGGGAGGTGGCGTACACCTATAATCCCAGGAGGCGGGTGATGGAGGCAAGGTGCTCAGTTTGAGATCAGCCTACCCAGTAAGACGCCATCTCTAAACAAACACACACACACATAGGTTTTATTAGGGAGAAAGTGATTTTGTACTAATGTGACACTAGCTGTAATGCATATCTGTAAACTGACCGCAGAGGATCCAGGTTGGGTTCCCAGCGACCCCTGGGCAGCTCCCAACTGTCTGTAACTCCAATTCCAGAGGATCTGACGCCCTCTTCTGGCCGCTAAGGGCACTGCAGGTACATAGTGCACTCTTAACCAGTCCCACAGGATCCAGCCTCTGCAGACACCAGGCATGCACCTGGTGGCACAGGCATAGGTGCAGGCAAAACCGCCGTACACCTAAAATAAAATAAGTAAGATTTTAACAAGAATAGGTTTTTATTTTAAACAACGGGATGGAGGAAAACAACAAACGGGAAGCAACTGCCCTGAAATTCAGAGGTGTTGCCTAAGAAGGAAGCAAACTGTGAGAGCCAGGGAG
Organism: Uromys caudimaculatus; assembly: GCA_028551405.1. Lineage (NCBI taxonomy): Eukaryota > Metazoa > Chordata > Mammalia > Rodentia > Muridae > Uromys > Uromys caudimaculatus. The sequence continues at coordinate 24,804,247 of CM052720.1, read as the reverse complement.
GGGGAGGGTGCTGTGAAATACAGTCCTCAGATCACATGGTTACTGTTCATGTAAGCATATCGAAAGTGTGTCAAATCAATCCAGTTAAAAGGTCCAGCAATCCTCCAGCAATCGGGGCTGAAGAGATGGCTCAGCAGCTAAGAGTTTTAATCCCCA
>CM052720.1:24720105-24803991 GCA_028551405.1 Uromys caudimaculatus | reverse complement strand
TGAGGGGAGTTGGGGGTAGGGGGTGGCCACTGGCAGGATGCCCCACATTAATGCACACATGGGCAGCACCAGCGACAGGACTCAATGGGTCATTTAAAAAGGACATGGAGTTGAAGTTGGGAGGGAGAAATTGGGGGGGGGAGAATTTTAAGGGAGAGTGGGGGAGTGTGGTCAAGATCTATTGCATGCGGGTATGAAACCTACAAGTGCATAAATTCCCTAAGCACCAAAAGAAATTCTGATCAATTGTTCCAGAAATTAATGTATTTGAAATAGTTTTGTCTACTGTATCTGTGTGTAGGGGGGGAGAGGGGGTAGTACAGGAAGAGGTGTGCTGTGTGCGTGGTATGTAGGGGGTTGAGGGGTTAAAACAGTGATTCTCAACCTCCCTAATGCTGTGACTGTTTAATACAGTTCCTCCTGTTGTGGTGACCCACAACCATAACATTACATCATTGCTACTTCATAATATGCAGGATATGCCACCCTGTGAAAGGGTCTGCACTGGCTGGGTTTGTGTGTCAACTTGACACAAGCTGGAGTTATCACAGAGAAAGGAGCTTCAGGTGAGGAAATGCCTCCATGAGATCCAGTTGTAGGCATTTTCTCAGTTAGTGATCAAGGGGGGAGGGCCCCTTGTGGGTGGTGCCATTCCTGGGCTGGTAGCCTTGGGTTCTATAAGAGAGCAAGCTGAGCAGCCAGGCAGTAGTGGCGCACGTCTTTAATCCCAGTACTTGGGAGGCAGAGGCAGGTGGATTTCTGAGTTCGAAGCCAGCCTGGTCTACAGAGTGAGTTCCAGGACAGCCAGGGCTACACAGAGAAGCCCTGTTTCAAAAAACCGAAAAAAGATAAAACAAACAAGAGAGCAAGCTGAGCAAGCCAGGGGAAGCAAGCCAGTAAGGAACACCCCTCCATGGCCTCTGCATCAGCGCCTGCCTCCTGACCCCTCCTGACCTGCTTGAGTTCCAGTCCTGACTTCCTTTGGTGATGAACAGCAGCATGGAAGAGTAAGCTGAATAAACCCTTTCCTCCCCAACTTGCATCATGGTCATGATGTTTGTGCAGGAATAGAAACCCTGACTAAGACAGGGTCATTTGACATCCACACCCACACACCAATTGCTACCCTCGGATTAAGAACCACTGGGGTAGAGGAATGTGGGGTGGGGGGGCTATGGGATGAGAGGATGAAGGATGTGGTGTCCATGCTCTGTGTGTAGTTGGGGAAGGTGCAAGCTTACTTGCTTGTACTCACGACAGCATCTCTTTTCTATTAGGAATGTAGAATCAGGAGGTATTGTCTTAGAATCAGGTCTGGAGACCTGAGATCAAAAAGGGCATTGCAAACTCATGATAATCGTGCTCCCAATGGAAGTTTCAAAGACCTTTACCCCTCCTTGGGGGAAGATCAGAAAATGTAACTCACAAGACTCTGAGTAACAGAACCATGTTATTCTTGGTCCCTGAGAAAACAGTGCAGCAAGAAGATACCAAAACTATGCAGACAAGTGGATGGTAAACCCATAGATGCCAAAGCCACCCATCACTGTGCCCAGGTCATTGACAGAGAGTCAAAACTAGAGGTTCCAGTACAGACTTCTCCTATAATGCTCAGAGCAGATGCCAGGAGCCACACCGAGAGAAGCGCTTCCCTCAGGGCAGGCCCAAGACCTGGTGGCTTCCACAGCCCAACAGAAAATGGCCGCTTCCAGCCGAATGGATGGTGCTAGCTTCATCACAGCTGCTCCAGAGAGAGAGACAGAAGATCTCAAGTTCAAGCCTGCTGGCTGGAGAGATTACTGACTGCTCTTGCAGAGGACCCAAGTTCTATTCCCAGTCCCCACACAGCAGCTCACAACCAGCTGTAAACCAGGCCGACAGGATCCATTGCTCTCTTCTGGCCTCTGAGGGCACCAGACATTCCTGTGGTGTATGGACATACACGCAGGCAAAACACTTATATACAAAAAAGTATTTAATTTTAAAATTAATAAGTAATAAAGTCCAAGGCCTAATAAGACCCTATATTTCAAAAGAGAAAAAATAAGGTGCAAGCAGCCTAGATGCCCATCAAGTGTGAATGGATAATGAAAATGTGATATATAGACTCATTTTCTATGTGTCTCTATATATGAAATTATATATATATATATATATATATATATATATATATATATATATATATATATATGTATGTATGTATATATGTGACAGCCACCTGGGCTCTAGGTTCTAAGCTCCACATCCATTAAGGATCCACTAGGAAAAGCTGCCTGCCGGAGGAGTGTGACAGTGACTTCCAGGTTAAGGAACCTGGGAACCCCACCCCCGCGAGTCACGTGAGCTTCTACATCACCCAGCAACACCCTGCAGCGCCCAGAAATGCCCAGGATGGTGCAACTTCATTGAAGATGGATTGCTGCGGGCAAACAGCTTTCTGCATGTCCCTTTCTCTCCATACCCAGGCCTCACTTCTTACCAGTTCGCAGTTTTGTTTGAACACTTAGGCGCTGGTGCTCCCTCTCCCTCTCTCCCTCTCTCCCTCTCTCTCCCTCCCTCTCCCTTTCTCCCCCTCTCTCCCTCTCTCCCCCTCTTCCCCTCTCCCCATTCCCCCTCTCCCTCTCTCCCCCTCTTCCCCTCTCCCCATTCCCCCTCTCCCCCTCTCCCCCTCTCCCCCCTCCCCCTCTCCCATTCTTTCTCCCTCTCTCCTACTCCCCCCTCTCTCCCTCCATTCCTCCCTCCCTCTCTCCCTTTTCGTATCTGGGGTTGAATTGGAAGCTTCAAGTCTGCCATACTTTGTCACTCAGCTGTATCATCAGACCTTTTATATTTTTTACTCTTTATTTTGAAACAGATCCTTGCTAAGTTGCTCAGGTTGGCCTTGACCTTGTGAGAAGTCAGCTCAGGAACTTTGGGATATTCCACCAGGGCCCCCCGAGCACATGGGCACCCCTCCCCTCCTGGAAGAAACAGGTTAAAGAGCATGTAGGCTGGAAGGGCGGGGCTGATTAAGCCCCTGCTACCTCATTCCCTAAAGACCAATCAGTTTAAAAGTCACACTGTTCTGCCAATCACATTGTGCCTAATGGCAGGCTGCTGCTCTAAAAAACATATAAAAGCTCGCTTAATGGGCTGTGTGTGGTCGTTCTCCCACACCTTGGTGTGCACGATGGCCCCAGCATGCTGGATCAATAAATTCCTCTTGCATTTTGCATCGATCCCCGACTCCATGGTGTTCACTCGGGAGTCTCTGGTAAGTTAAGGCTCCCCAGAGTCTTACACTTGAAATCCTCCTGCTTCTGCCTCCCAAGTGGTCAGTGTTCCAGGCATTCACCAGCAGACCTTGCTATCCTGAGTCTTTATCCTTACCCAAGGGCTATCTCATTGACAAAGCACCCAAGCTCCTATTGGTCCTATATCCCTCATCTGCTTTTCTTCTCTCTCTCTCTCCCACATCTCATCACGGTCCCCTCACACCCAGGGCCAGGCTGGGTCTGCTGAGCTTGGCACATTCGCCTCTGATTGTTTGTTTTAGAAAAGCCATCCAGAGCCATTCACTTAATTCCAGTGCACATTATTCATTAACACGCACACACACACACACACACACACACACACACACACACACGTGCACGCGCACGCGCACACACACGCACACACACACACACACACACACATGCACGCACGCACACGTCTCATTTGAAATGGTGCTAAACAGGGCCAATGCTAGACAAGCTGAAGATGGGCCCTTCAAGTGCACCTGCTGTCAGGACCACACCATGTCCAGGTAGAGGAGAAGCAAGAAAAGATGGAGAAATGGCTCTGTTCATAAAGCACCTGCCAGTCACCACAGCGTTAGAGACATGGAGACAGAGGATCCATGGGGCTCACTGGCTAGCCAGTCTAATACAATTGGCAAGATTCAGGTTCAGTGAGAGACCATGTCTCAAAAAATAGAGAGTAATCGAGGAAGACAGCTGGCATCAATCTCTGTCCTATACCTACACACACACACACACACACACACACACACACACATATACATACACACACATATACACATATGCAAATACACTCACACACATACACACACATATATACACATATACACTCACACATACATTCACATATGCATACACGTATATGCACATATACTCACATATACACACATATACACATACACTCACACACATACCTATTCATATACACATACACACACTCACAAACACACATTCACAGACACACATACACTCACACACATACATACACATTCACAGACACACATACACTCACACACATACATACACATATAGTCACACATATACACACACATACCCATATATACACATATACACTTACACACATACATTCACATATACACACATATATGTACATACACATATACTCACACATACAAACACACATACATACACAGATACACTCACACACATACACATATAAACACACACATACATATACATATAAACACACATACCTTCACATACACACACACATATATGCACATATACTCTCACACACACATACACATATACATGTACAGTCTCACATACCTATACATATACACATACATACACTCACATACACACACATACACACACATACACATGCATACACATATAGTCACACATATTTACACACATACCCATATACACATACATACATGTATATTCACACATACACTCACACAAATACAGAAACACACACATACACACATATACATCCACACACATACACATATACACTCACACACATATAGACATACACACACACATACATACACTCACACACTCACACACATACATATACATACACACATATACATGAAGGAGAAGCAAAGAGTTTCCTTTTTAAGATAAAATGAAATAAAAATTTATTTTGGGAATAAACACTTAATTAGAAGAAACACAAGAGTGAGCCAGCACACTGCATAATTCTTCAGAGCAAATGATGGAAGTTTTGAAATAGAAGCACCCTGTGAGGGGCATAAGGAGACCAGGGTCCCTGTTGTGTTTCCTGGAGGGAGATATTTGGGGTAAAGAAAAGATCCGGGTGTGGAAGAGCACAGTTCACAGCTGTGTGGCTAGATGTAGCCGTATGAACTCAGGACTACTGAGTCTTTAAAGGAGGAAATGTGGGCCTGCAGAAATGGCTCAGGGTTAGGAGCGCCTGCGGCCCTTATCTAGGACCAGTTCTCAATTCACAACACCTACACGGTGGCTCACAACTGTTCGTAAGTCCAGTTGTAGGAAGTACAATGCCCTGCCTTGGACTCTGAGGACACCAGGCACACACCTGGTAAACAGGCAAACAGGCAGACAATACACCCAGATACATAAAATAAAAATAAATGTATACACAAATACGTTATCTTAGTTCTATTGACCAACAGAACCTGAGTGTAACAGCTACTGGCTCACACTGACTGTCCCCAGCACACCCATGGCTGAAGTAACAACCTTCCTCTAATCAAAATGATTTAGTTACTGTTTTAGCACTGTGAAGAGACGCCATGACCACGGTAACTTTTTTGGGGGGTTGGGGGCAGGGTTTCTCTGTGTAGCCCTGGCTGTGCTGGCATCCACTCTGTAGACCAAACTGGCCTTGAACTCAGAGATCCAGCCTACCTCTGCCTCCCAAGTGCTGAGATAAAGGCTTGCACCACCACTGCCCAGTATGACCATGGTAACTCTTACTTGCCCTCAAAAAAGCATTTAATTGGGGCTCACTTACAGTTTCAGAGGTTTAGTCTGTTATCCTGGCAGAGTGTGGCTGCATGCATGGTTCTGATGAAGTAGCTGAGAGTTTTATATCCAGATCTGCAGGCAGCAGAAAGAGTGACACTGGTCCTGCCTTGGGCTTCTGAAACCTTAAAGCCCATCACTAGGGACACACTTCCTCCACCAAGGCCACACCTCCTAATCCTTCTCAAGTAGTGCCACTTTCGGATGACTAAGAATTCAGATGAATGAACCTGCAGTTGTTTGAATAGCTGTGGCCCCCATAGACTCATGTGTCTGAATGCTTGGCCCATGGAAGTGGCACGATTAGGAGGTGTGGCCTTGTTGGAGTGGATGTGGCCTTGTTGGATGAAGTGGGTCACTGTTGGGGTGAGCTTTGAGGTCTTCAATGCTCAAGCTCTGCCCGGTGTGGAATACAGCCTCCATCTGCTGCCTGTGGATCAAGATGTAGAACTCTCAGCTTCTTCTCCAGCACCAACTCTGCCTGGATGCTGCCATGTTTCCCACCATGATGATAATGGACTAAACCTCAAACTGTAAGCCAGCCCCAATTAAACACTTTCCTTTATAAGAGTTGCCTTGGTCATGGTATCTCTTCACAGCAATAAAACCCTAATTAAGACAGAGCCTATGGGGGCCATCCTTATTCACCACCACACAAAATGAAGTCTCCTTGAAGAAGTTGACGGTAAAATTGCAGAAGCTGGGCCCAGAATTCCCTGTCAGTCTAAGAGGAAGGCGAGGGTGGTAAAATGTTTGGAAGCCACAAAAGATGCGTGCTGCTAAGGCTGACAACCTGAGTTCAATCCCCAGATCCCACAAGGTGGAAAAAAGGAAGAGAGCTGACCCTAGAAGCTGCCCTCAGACCTCCACATGCAGTCTGCGGCACACACATTCACACAAACCTCCCACACCCAATAAATAAATCTAAAAGAAAATGCAAAGAGGGAAAAAGGGTTCAGAGCTGATCTGAAGACACACACACACACACACACACACACACACACACCAGCCACCAGTCAGGGATGGCACAATCATTGCAATTTATTAGAATCCATCAATCAACGAGGTCATTGTTATATTAAAATTTATTTTAATGAAATTAATCGGTAACTTTTGACAGAATGACAGGAAACCAATTCATTATCTCAAATGAAACGTTTATTCTACTTTCCCAAATCAACCCCGCCATGGTAATCAAATAGTAATGTGCACACGTGTCTCTTTATAAAGGTTCTCTGTCTAATAAATGAAAAAGAAATTAAAGAATTAGAATGTAACCATTTTGCATCCCCAATGAATTAATACATTTAGGCATTTAGCACTAATGGCTGACAGTGTCACAGAAGAGGAAAAAAAGATAATCAGATATCCTAAGAAAGAGCAGAGCGCTATGGTGTTACTGGATGCACGGAGCCCAGCTGATCAGACAGATCCCTGAGTCTGGCTTTTCAGCACCCAAATTAAAACTGGAGCTATGTGTGAACCGCACATAGGCGTCAGCAAAACCCAGACTGTGGGGCTGGGGGGGATCTGCTTCCTCAGTAAACATCAAATCACAGGAACGAGTCCTGAAAGTCGAGTCTTTTTCAGATAAAATGGAAAGAGAGGGATGAAGGAGCCCGCAGATTAAAGGCGATGACAGCAGTGTGTAGTGATTTTCAGACTTGGTCTGAGTCAAAAGGCTGAGCCGTGCTGTCATATTCTGTAATGGGGACGACTCAGCAAGCCGTAGTGTCTGGAAATAGGCATGTAGGTGATAAAATTGCTCAACACCATGAAGGAGTGAATGAGCAGTACAAAGTTTGTGAGGAATTCTGTTCTAATGAAGATGGAGCAACAGCAAGGAGGACCAGTTCTATCCTCTGGTTCAAAGTCAGTGAGATACTAGGCCATTATATAAAGCAGATAGCGGAGAACATTTGTCTCTAGACACTGGACATCCAGCCTCAAAGAGCAGTGGCCACTGAGAGAGGTAACCCATGAGGTGGGCTCTAGAATGCACCCAGCTTAGCCTGTAAAGAATTTCCCAGCCAGACTGAGAGGCTGGTCAGAGGGAGGGGCCCTGATGGTCTCCCCGAGCTGAAGGAGACAAAGCGGCTTGTGCCAGGGAGTGAGTGATGGGTACACAGAGAAGGCGCCTCTGAGGCACTCACTCGTCGGCGCAGGTATGGGTGGAAATTGCCAGAAAACTGGGAATAAACCACGCCTAGGGGGCGAGGCGAACATTTCCAGGAGCCCACCCAGAACCAGGAAAGCCTGTGGCCTCAGGCGCCATAGGAAGAAAGCTACTAAGGGGAGGAGGATTCTAGGATTCAAGTTATGAGGCCAAATCGGCTCTAGAGCCAAAACTGCTCAGCCCCTACCCAGCAATGCTTAAACCGCAGGCCTCAAAATGCCCCAGCAGTTTCCAATCAACTTGCAGTCCTGAAAGAAGGAAAAAAGAGAAAGAAACCTCAAGAATGTGCTGCAGGAATGTGAAACATCCAGGAGCAAGACAAAAATCACAATGAACGTGTGTGTGTGTGTGTGTGTGTGTGTGTGTGCGCGCGCGTGTGTGTGCGCGCGCGTGTGCGTGCGTGTGGTGTGTTTGTGCCTGCAGGGACTGGGAAGAGGAGCAGCAATCATGACCTACGATGCAAATGAACAGCGACTGTACCGGATAATGAGGAAAGAAACAACACAGGAGATAGAACTGCCAGGCGACGGTGGGAGGGTGGGAGGCAGACGGTGGGAGGGTGGGAGGCGGCGGCTACCACTGCAGTCCGACAGCTTTAGAGGAAGGGCTGAACTAGTGAGAAAGACTCAAACACATTTTGAGAGATTAAAACTAAAGACAGTTGAAAATGTAACACACACACACAAAGTACATACACACATAAACTCACACACATACATACACACACTCACACACATACACACATTCACACACACACATATACACACTCACATACACACATACACATGCATAAATATACACACATACATACACTCACAGACATACAGACATACACATAACACACATACACTCACCACACACACACACACACACACACACATAGATAAGAACAAAGAGTGTGTTATTCATGGCAAAAGGAAAGTTTTATCAATTCAAAAATAGAGAACTGGGAATTACTCAAGATGAAACACAGAGACAAGGAACAGTAGGAGAACAGTCTCAGTGATTGAGGAAGGAAGTTCCTGCCTGCTAGAAAAGGTACCCGAATACCCCAAAGGAGGAGAAGGGGTCCTAGTTTGTGTCTCTGTTGCTGATCAAAAGCAACTGGAAAGGAAAGAATATATCTCAGGTCACAGCCATCACTGAGGGACTCAAGGCAAGCCCTCAAGCCGGGAACTTGAAGCAGAACTAGCAGAGTGTCTGACCTGGTGCGGAGCTCTCAGGAGGTAGAGGCAGGAGGATCTCCATGAATTAGAGGCAAGCCGCAGTGAATAAGTTCTAGGACAGACAGGGCTATGTAGAAACACTCTGTCTCAAAAAGCTGACAAAAAAGCAAAAAGAAAGAAAAGGAGAAGAGAGGGGAGAGAGACTCTGCTTCCTGGCTTTCTCTCCCTAGCTTGCTCAGTTACCTTTCCTACCCAGCCCAGGCCCACCTGCCTAGAGATGGCACCACCCACAGTGGGTGGCTCTCCTGTATCAATCAGCAACCAAGAAAGTGCCCCAAAGATGGGCCCACGGGCCAATCTGATGGAGGGAATTCCTCAGCCGAGCTTCTCTCTTCCCAAGTTGACAACCAAAATTAGCCATAATAAGATAGTTTTTATAGAAATAGTGGCTGAAGCCAGACGTTTTGTGGCATATGCCAATAATCCCAGCATTTGTAAGACTGAGGTAGGAGAATCTTGAGTTTGAAGTCAGCCAGGACTACATAGCAAGGCCCTGTCTCAAACCAAAACAAACAAAAAACAGAAGGAAAGGGTAAACGGAAGGAAGAGGGAAGTCTAATGAACCCAAACCAGAAGGAATAACCAAAATAATTTTCCTATAATCAATAATAAAAATAAGCTTCATAAATAATCAGAAGGCAAAAATACAATTGACTTTGTTTAGGGAACTTGTTATGTAGCCAGAGATAACCCAGATTCTTTTATATTTATTTTTAATTTTTATTTTACTGAAAATATTTTTTCCTTTTTTAAAGATTTATTTATTTATTTATTTATTTATTTATTTATTTATTTATTTATTTAATGTATGTGAGTTCGCTGTCACTCTCTTCAGACACACCAGAAGAGGGCATCAGATCCCATTACAGATGGTTGTGAGCCACCATGTGGTTTCTGGGAATTGAACTCAGGACTTCTGGAAGAGCAGTCAGTGTTCTTAACCGCTGAGCCATCTCTCCAGCTCCATATTTTTTTCATAAAATAAATTCTGGTTATGGCTGCCCACCCCCTGTTCCTCCCACCTCCAAGCCTCCCTTCCTATCCAGATCCATACCTTTTCTGTCTGGTTAGAAAACAAACAGCCATCTAAGAAAGAATAATAGATAAACTGAAAAAGAAACAAATTGGAATACGACAAAACAACCAAGCAAGAAAAAAAAAGCCAAACAAAAACCATAAGAAACAAATATAGACGCAAACTCACACACTTCAAGCTCACACACAGAAATCCCATAAAAACCACAAACCTGAAGCCATAATACACACACAAAGGACCATAAAGTGGGGGAGGGGAAACACCCGGACTTAACATTGAGACATTGAATCTTTTTTTTGTTTTTTGTTGTTTTGGTTTTTTTTTTTTTTTTTTTTTTTTTTTTTTTTTTTTTTTTTTTTTGGTTTTTCGAGACAGGGTTTCTCTGTATAGCCCTGGCTGTCCTGGAACTCACTCTGTAGACCAGGCTGGCCTCGAACTCAGAGATCCACCTGCGAGACATTGAATCTTCCAAATCTGCCATTGAGTTCCTTTTGTGTTAGCCACCTACTTCTGGGGCCTGTCTTGAAGAGTCACTTGTTTCCCAAGTGAGACTCCTTTGGAGAAAATTTGCAAATTTGTCATTTGCAAGCTGCAATCAATTGGAGATGGCTTCTAGGTTAGAGGCAGGGCGGGGTGCCCACTTCTCCTTCCAGCTCTAGGACCCCATCTGGTACAGCCGTGTGCAGGCCCTGTGTATGCTGCCTCAGTCTCTGAGTTCCTATGCTGTGTGTAGAAGGCCTTGAAAACTTGCTGTCCTCCATCCCCTTTGGTTCTTACACTCTTCTTTCCTCCTCCTCTGTAGAACTCCCTGAGCCCTGAAAGGAGGGCTTTGATAGAGACACCCCTTTTAAAGTTGAGTGATTCAAGGTCTCTCACTCTCTGCACACTGTCTGGCTGTGGGTCTCTATATTTGTTCCCATCTGCTGCAGGCGGAAGCTACTCTGATAATGGCTAAGCAAGACACAGATCTGGATCCCTGGCTGGTGGTATGTTCCCAGCGATGACCTAGATTATGATTCCCCTGTCTCCAACTCTTGAAATCTGGGTCACTGGCATGCACAACTATGCCTGGTTTTACAACTGACTTATTGATTTAAACAGTGCAAGTCACAAGGCAATGGAGTCACATTTATTTTTTAAAAAAATATTTATTTTATTGTATGAGTGTTTTGCTTGCGTGTGCATGCGTGAGTGTGTGTACCATGTTCATGCTTGGTGCCTGCAGGGGTCAGAAGAGGTCATCAGTTCCCCTGGAACTGGAGTCAAGAATGGCTGTAAGCCACAATGTGGGTGCTGGCATCCCAAGCAGAGACCTCTGCAAACATAGCAAGCGCACTCAAGCCCTGAGACGGCTCTGCAGCCCTGGAGCAGCGCTTTTAAAGTAACCAATAACAAAAGCTCCTGTTACTTTGTTACCTAATTTTGGATCCAAACAAAGATGACCAGAAATGGCAAACACAAAAGTAAACACAAAGGGGGTGGATTTTTTTTTTTTTAAGCCAAAAAAGATAATTAACTGTTAATTGCAGTTAAACAGAGACCTAAAACGTCCTGACCTCACCACAGGGCTTCATTGTAAATGATAGAGCCAAAAGCAAGATGGCTGGTCGCCTTGCAGCTGCGGTCAGGAGGCAGAGAAGGTTGAAAGCTGTGTGTTGTTTCCTTTCTCCATTCTATTAACGCCTGGAACCCCAACATATGGAATGGTGCTGCCCACATTTAGACAGGTCTTCCCACCCCATTTAAGCCAATCTAGAATCTTCCTAAAAGATGTGCACAGGACTTCATTTCCTGGTCAAATCTAAATTTCTGTCAAGGTAAAAACCATCAGGTTTTATTTTGTGAAGAGACAGGAAGGGCATGAAACAAAGACCATTTTGTGTGTGTTGAGAACTTTTTTTTATTTCATCCACTACTGTAGCCTATGTAAACAAATACTTTGAATGAAAATACATCATTCATAAATCATGGATTCCTGAGGAACAAAATTCATACTTTTGGATTCAATCCTAGTTTCTTTGATGACATCAGGGCTGACTGTTCTTGTCAGAATCACTTTGTGACACTTGCTGACAACCAGACTCTAACAAAATTAGTAAGCATTCTAAAAGGGGTGTGTGTGTGTGTGTGTGTGTGTGTGTGTGTGTGTGTGTGTGTGTACACATATGTCAAATAAGACAGCTAACATTATGTTTTCAATGTGGAGCATCCTATTCTGGTTAATGATACTTTTTGGCAGGGAGGTGGGAGGTGAGTAGCAATAAACCTGAAGTCAGATCTGGCAATCTCCCACCCCTTGGGATGTCACTTGGGGACTCTGGTGTACTTTGGAGGGTTTTACGGTTGCTCTGTAATCGGAGGCTGAGGGGCTACGGTTATAAATGCTGCTGAAAGATCCTCGTGTCTCTAATATTCCAAATAGAACCTTAGCGTGCTTCTCAATGTCATCTGTCAAAAGTCTGCATTCGCTGCATCCCCAAACACGGACAAGCCTCGTTGAAAGCGAACAATGAGCCACAAACCTTTAACTTCACCCAAAGACCACATCCCACAGTACGGGAAACCAACACAGTCCAAACACTAGGCCAGAAATCCGAGAGTCTGATAAAGGCACAGCCTGCTGTAAAATTAATTGCTCACAAAACCAGCAGGAAAGTGAGAAATAATCCGTCGAACATCTGGCGTTTAGGGATGGTAGAGGCTGGCCACATGAGATCAGCCGCACACAGTATCAGCACTCTTGCAACTTCTAAGAAAGTACCTCACTCTGCAAAGGTCAGCAACAGGACTGCGGTGTGCTTCAACTCAAAACGAATGCCAGCTTTCCCCTTTCTCTGATTTCTGATCCACCAAGACGTGAACAGGCAGCATCCCCACCCTACCCCTACAAACCCACACATACCCCTTCCTGCACCGTCATGAACAGGAGCCCGGGATAGACTGGATAGTCAAGAAGCCAAATAAACCTTTCCTCCCTTAAAAGGCAAACAAAACAACTGTTAGATTGGGGTTGATAGATTTGTGTAGAAATAAAAGAGAGAATAAAACTGACCTTGAGAGGCAGATTCAGAAGGCTAAGGCGAGAGGATTGCTGTGAGTTTGAAGCCAGTCTGTGCTATGCAGTAAATACCAAGTCAACTAGACCTACATAGGAGGGAAGAAAGAAGGAAAAGGGGGAGGGAGAAAACTGTAAATATATCATGAGAGTCTGGGCAGATGTGTTATTATTATCTTAGACTTTTGGGGGCTGCTAGGACAAAGTACCTGAGACTAGGTACCTCATAAACAGGAAATGTACTGCACTCTGCTTCTGAGACTGGAGAAGCCAGTGGGTTGAATTGCCTGGTGCACCCCAAGTGCTGGAAGAACAGACACTGCCCCAGCTTCCTCTACAAGGTCACTATGAGCTTCCTAGAGCCTCACCTCTTAACGCTGTCATGTTAGGGGCTCAGCCTCACACGCTAAGCCCATAGCAAGTATCTCTCTATGAAAATAAATACATACAACAGAGAGATCTGGTTATAGTCTTCACAGCAGCAGGACACGGTGTCCTCATGGAAAATACAACTGCACAATTAAGTACAATCATTTTGACACCTGTTTTATCCTGTGCTGCCATATGAGGCACACATTATATCTTTTCTGTATACATACATATATTTTATGTGAATCGTTATCTGGGGGGCATCCAGGACCCCTAGAAGATAGCAAAAGGGAAGGAAGGAAGTCTCTTATATAGAATGATTCCCTACCTGCATCTAACATAGTGATACCCCGTCTCGAAAGAAAGAAAGAAAGAAAGAAAGAAAGAAAGAAAGAAAGAAAGAAGAAAGAAGGGAGGGATGGAGGGAAGGGACAGATGGAAGAAGGAAGAAGGGAGGGAGGAAAGGAGGGAGGGAAGAAGGGAGGGAGGGAAGGAAGGGCCAGCTGTGTACAGCGCAGGAACAAATAGTAACAGTGGCGCTCACGGCACAGACGCTGAAAGGGATTCTTACCAACATCAGCAACATTATTAAAGCACTCTGCAGCTGCTGACACGTGGGAAATGCCTAATAAATAACAGCTACTTATATTACTACAACAGAGTACATTTTCATATTAAGTAACATTCAGAATAGAGATTCATTTCCAATTCAAAAGGCAAATATTTGCAGACGCATCGCAAGAGCAGAACGTGGTGACCTGCCTCCTCCTCAACCCCCATTATCACTCTGAGATGAAGAAACAGCCTCACATGTTCTGCTGTTGTCCAAGGCCCCACGTGCACATGCTGGGGCTAAAACCGTGTCTGTAATCGCCAAAAGCCGCCTCCTTCCCTTGAATGAAGCAGATAGGTATGAATAAACTGGAAGACTGTCCTCCATTCATCCAACCAACTGGGAGACATGTTTCCCTCTACTGTTTATCATCAGTGAGCTCTACGGAAGATCAGCAGAGGCCCTGGGGGGAACCTGCTACTGTTGTCTTGCTGAATAAACAGGTCACACTGCTGCTAAATATTTACATTTAGACATGTAGGTTGGTGCCTCTCTTAACCTTGGCCACTGAAGCCTCTTTCTGCAGTGGGCAATGCTTCATGCAGAAAGAGACTCGTAACTGTTCAAAGCGCAGAGAGTGAATTATTGCCGATTGGATGCTCAGCCCAAAATGGGACATCTATATCAACCCTTACCGCCAAGGCTGGGGGAACGTGACCAGTGCCAGGGCCAACAGGATGCAGGAGGGACGTTAGAGGGAGCAGATGGGGAGGAACAGAGTGCTGTGCTAGGCAACGCTGTCCCAGACATGGCATGGCTGTGGTACTCAAGAGCTCACTGCAGCTGGGGTCACCTGCGGGGGACCAGCACATGGTCTAGACAACAAGATCAGTCCAGTTTCCATCAGTCAGCAATAACTGGACTCAGTGGATTACAGCTGGGGGGGGGGGCTTGAAGGTAGGAGGAAGACATTTGGGGAGTCGGGGTATGGGAGGGGAAGTTGGAAGGTAAGATCAAGATATGTTGTTTACATAAATAGGAACCATTCTAAAGAAAACATGGTGTCTACGGCCATACCACCCTGAACGCGCCCGATCTCGTCTAAACTCGGAAGAAAACGTGGCATAAAACTATAAGCCACAGGGCAAGCAGAATGTAGGTGGTATTAAGAGACCCTTAGATAAATGGTATATCATCCTTTCCCACTTAATAAAGGGTATTAAAAGACCAAGGTCCCTACAATGCTGGGGACTCACATTCCTTCTCTCCTATTGCTCAGCCTCCTTAGGCCACACCATCTCCTACACAACTTACCCATGGCCAGACAATAAGGAGCAAACAGATATGCTGCCTGTCTTAAAAGCTTGATCTAAAAGTTATACCTGTAATATGTGCAGAACAGCCAGAGCACAATGGCGCAGTCATGTATAGCTGCAAGGGAAACTGGGAAATGTAGTCTGGTTGTCCTGGTTTACTTTGGAGAAGTCTACTACTAAAGGAAAAAGACAAGGGCCGGAGGTGTGAGTCAGTGGGCAGTGCTCACCTAGCATGCCTAGCCCTGGGTTTGATTCTCAGCACGACATAAACTGTGAATGTGTATAAACTGTACTCCCAAAACCTGACAGGCAGATAGAAGCAGGAGGATCAGAAGTTCAAGCTCATCATTGGGGCTAGCCTAGGCTACCTGAGCAAGGATAGCCTGAGCTACATGAGACCCTGTCTCAAAAAAAAAAAAAAAAGAAAAAAAGATAAAGAAGAAAAACATTGAAACGTGGGTAAACACAAACCAACTCTACACTCCGTGTTTATTTCCACTCTCTGCCAAGACTAAAATGAGTAAAAGTGCTTAAAGTCATAAATCTTAAAGAGAAGCGGGAGAAATTGCCACAGATGAAAGACACACAAGCAGAACATAATTTCAGGTTGGCACCCTTTCCCAGGCAGTTCCTGGAAAGTGTATCCTACAGATGAGTCAGATTCCATTACTATAATAAAATACATGAGATAAATTATAAAGGTAAAAAGGTTCAGGTCTGTGGAGCCATGGAGCCATAGGGAGCAGGACTGGAGCTAAGAGTAGGGTCTGGGTGTGACCTCCTAAGATCCGCAGAAGTAGGATGGCTGCCCCCCGGCCCAGGCCTGCGTGTCCCAGTGCATATCACCCTGTGCCCCCATCTTTACCCATCAGAGGAGGTCTCTCCTTATAAGATCTTGCCTAGTAACACCCAGAATTCCTCCTTATGCAGATGAGGTACCACCAGCATCCTGGCCCTGGCCAATGATGTAAACTCACCCCAAACCCCCACCAAGGATTAAATAGCCATTATTCCTCCCATTGAAATAAGCTGTCTCAATGAAGCTGCCTCCTGAGAGTCTGTTCTCCGCACACTCACCTCCACACTGCTCTGGGAGGTCTCTTCCACTGCCCGCTCTCCAGCCCCACTTCCCCTCTCAGGATACGTCGTCGGTTGTGATTGCAGGCTGATCAGCCATCGTGGACAGGGAGCAGGGCCTGAACAGAACTGGTTGACAATTTTAGAGGCTCCAATCCATCGGTTGGCTGATGCTTCCAGGCATGTAGCAACACAGAACAGTCTGACGAGGAGTAGGTGAGGCAAAACAACTCATTTCATGGTCCAGAAACAAAAGAGGCCAAGGTCCCACAATTCCCATTGATGCCACACCTCTCAGGGACCTAATGACATATGTTATATAACAATGTCCTTTAAACTGAAACATTCCATCCTGAAAGGAAGGGAGCTCCGTAAGACTCAGAAAGTTCTAAAGGGATCTTCATTAAGACTCGGGAAATAGCCTGTTCCTGGTAGTGCACACCTTTAATCCAGGACTAGAGACAGAGACAGGTAGAACCTTGTGAGACCAGACTGGTCTACATAGTGAATGCCAGGACAGCCGGGGCTCCCTGAAATTTACCAGATTAACAAGATTCAAAAGCAATTAGGAGTGCTTAAGAGAGAGACTTTCTGACTTGCCCAGCTGCCTGCAAGTCCTTCAGAGAGCTCCAGGGTTCCAGGTTTCATGAATCATCACACTGGCTAGTGGAGGTTTTTGGTGATATAGCTGCCTCGGGACATCCGTGTGCCTTTAAGTAACCACTCACCCATGTGTCTATAAGAAACCCCAGTAAACTCATTGGCTTAGGATGTTGGACTTTGATGGTATTATTACTTTGGTCTGTCATTCTCTCTGTCGAGGGAATTTCTACTGAAATTCCTGAAATTCCAAGTTGGGAGTTAAACCTTTAACAAACAAGCATTTGAGGAACATCCAAGAACTACCACCAACGTGCCACGTCAGCAAGGAAGTGCATCAAGAAAAAAGATGACGTGCCCAAAATGAGAAAGGGGACAGGAAACTGTCAAGGGAATGTGAAAGATCCCCTAGTTAGCGCTCATGGTCAACTCGACATATACTAGAGTCATCTGAGTATCCTTCCCTGAGGATTTATCCACCTATGGGCATGTGTGGGCCAGGTTGCTTAACTGATAATTGACTCCATTCCTGGGTGTTAACTGAAAAGAGAGTTAAGTAAGTGTTAGTCTAAGTGTGAGCCAGCAAGCAGCATTCCTCCATGGTTCTGCTCTGAAGTCCTGCCTAATTAAATTTCTGCCCTGAGTTCCTTCCATGATAGACTATAAGCCAGTTGAAACCCCTGCTCATCTTTTGCACGAGCTAAGAAACCTCATTTACTCTTCTTCCCCACAACACCGCCCTCCAGGCTAGAATCACCTCTCCCCATCTCCATGTTTCCTGCTATCCACTCAAGCACGAATGCCCACCCAGGGGCTCAGCTTCTTTACATTATATGGGCATAATACCAGCCCCTAGCTCATATGCCATCACCCCATGCCTCCAAAACCCATAACCCCCCTTAACCCTGGCGCGTGATTTCCCTGACCCCCAACTATGAGATCTGTGAACTCATCCGAGAGCCGCCTCTCACTAAACCTACATTGTTTTTACTTCTGATTTGGCTTCAGTTGGTTCCTTTCATCGGCAAAGAAACCCATCAAGTCCTTCTTCCCCTAACTTGCTTCTTGGCAGTGTTTTGTCACAATAGAAAGGAACCTAGAACAAAAGGTGAACTTGAGAACTTCTCACACAGTGGTGCTGGGATTAAATACACATATGTGCACAATGTTCAACATCGTGCAATTGTCCAGCATGGTTGACAGCTTGAAATCTGGCAAAGGAAAGGAACACACACACACACACACACACACACACACATACACACACACACACACACACACATACACACACACACACACACACACACACACACACACACACACACACACACACACACACACACACACACACACACACACACACCATTCACTCCATCCTGCAGAGAGAAACACTCCTTAAGATAGACGGTAAGCAACTCAAATAGCTTCAGGAAGTCCCTGAAACTAAGCAGATTCACGAGAATCCCCAGAGTCTTTAACAATAAAGACTTCTGAGATTCATTCTCTGACACATCAAGCTGGAAAGATTCCAAGACCAGACCTTGATCAGGCAGAAATTAGTAGAGCTACACAGAAGAGGTGTAGACCAACTGTGTCACTTAGAAGTGATACTCTCCTACTCATTGAGCTGCCTCCAGGCTGTACAGTGTGCCCCAGCTTCCCAGATTTTGTGAGTTGGTACCATTGTTGGCATGGATATTTATGATACAGTTGTCTTTCAGTCATGTCTGCTCCTGAAAGTAACCCCTCACCCCCAGTCCTGTAAATCACCCCAATAAAATTTATTGTTTCAGAGCTGGAGAGAAGACTGATCAGTTCAGAGCACTGACTGTTCTTCCAGAGGCCCTGAGTTCAATTCTCAGCAACCACATGGTGGCTCACATCTGTAATGGGATCCGATGCCCTCTTCTAGTGTGTCTGAAGAGAGCAACAGTGTACTCATATGTATAAAATAAATAAATAAATCTTTTTTAAAATTCCAAAACTCATTGGTTCACTAACTTGGACTTTGGTGGCATCCATACTTTGGCCTGTCTTGGGCTCCCTATCTAGGGTGAGTAGACACCCTCAGTAAAACACCCCCCATGTCCTTCTCTTTCATTTTAATAGAAAATTTAGTTTCTGCCAGACAATAGTGGTGCATGCTTTTAATCCAGGTACTTGGGAGGCAGAGGCAGATGTATATCTGAGTTCAAGGCCAGTCTGGTCTACAGAGTGAGTTCCAGGACAGCCAAGGGTGCACAGAGAAACCTTGTCTCAAAAAACCAAAAAAAGAAAAAAAAAATGTACAAGTATCATCTTGTCTCTAGGAATAACTAAGGGCTTAAGTTCAACCTGGCAGTCCTCTCCCTGCTACGGTCAGGCAGCGAGCCATGATGTGTGGACTTAGCTTAATAACCGCTGTTTACTGAGCAGATTTTCTTTCCTGGGGGGAACACGATTCCTTTGCAGTAATCTCAATAATGCAACTGGGCTCCATTTCCTGGCTTTGTGATGAAAAATTAATTTCCATACTTTAGAAGTAATAGTCCCCTCTCCCAGCACGAGAGCGGAAGTAAACAGCTCGTCAATAGTTACTGTTATAGCAATCCTGTGCATCGGGCAGCCTGTCGGTTGTAAATCCTTTTCAACAGACATGTTATTTCTTCTGGGGGAACAAACAGATTTGTTGTAGATCAGAGAGTCAACTGACAGATGGCCTTTGTATAAACACACCATTTGTATAAATAAATTATATTTTTACCATGGCGTTCGGCATTTGGAGATTTGGAGAAAAATCAATGCCCCCGTTCTTTAGAACCAGCCTGAACTGGAAAAGGCAGTTCTGTGTGTGAGTGGTGTCCTGCTGCACAGATCTGCCAAGACAGATGCTGAGTCCAATCCTCGGGCTGCTTGCTGCCACTTGCCATCACAAGCCCTGGCTAGAGGTAGCAGGGGGAGCTCCGAGATGGCGAGATAGCGTCACAGAGCAGAGCGAGCTATCAGCTGGCACGCCCGCAAGCCCTAGTCTGTTTCCACTCAACTTCATGATACCATGTGCCTCGTTCTTCCTAAGCACAACTTTGCATAATTGGGACTGATGGTGTGTTCGTCTGAAAGACCTGGAATATTTCATTTTGCTTCACAACACAGATCATCACTTAAAGGCTAAATATCTGGTACATTCCTTTAAAATCCGGACCAGCCTTGACTCCGAGCCTAATGCTGTCCCAGTCATGCACACTGTAGCTGCGCATGTAACACACACTTTAAATATTGACACAGTCGTGCATAAATATGCATAATAGGCATTTATTTATGTGCATCTGTACCCTTACTAATGCTAAATACCCTGTTCTCGATTTTCCTTTTCTTTTTAAATTACCATAGAAAGAAAAAGGATTTCCATCTGGCATTTTCATACATACTTATGGGTTTGGCTTTGGTTTTTTTTTTTTAGGTTTATTTGTGCGTTTGTGTGTATATCTATGCAATACATGAATGCAGTGCCCTCGGAGACCAGAAGAGAGCAGTTGGATCTCCTAAAATTGGAGTTACAAATGGTGGCGACCCATCCCTAAGTCCTCTGCAGGAGCAGTAAGTGCCTCTAAGCACTCAGCAGTTTCTCCAGCTGCGATACTTCGGCTTTTTAATTTAATATTTTGAAAACTTCATGGATTCATACTGTATTTATATCATCTGAATCCTCCCACCCATGTCTCCAATTCCCTCTCAAATTCATGCCCTCTTCTTTAATTTATTGTTTTATATGTATATAAACACATATACATATCACATAAACACATACGTGTATATGCGATATGTATATATGTATGTATATATGCGTGTGTATATATATATACACACACACACACACACACACACACACATATATATATATATATATATATATATGCAAAACATATTGAGTCCATGTAATGTTGCCCTTATGTACATGTGTTTAAGGTTGACAACTTGGGCTTGGATAACACTGCTAGGGGCTTTGTCCCTGGAGAAAACTGATTCTCTCTCTCTCAACAGCCATTGCGTGTCTAAGAAACAGTATCGGCTCAGGATGCCCAATACCAAGTTCTCAGCACAAAGGAGATTTATTTGTTCAAGAGGGACAGAGGTCAGGGATAAAAGACAAAGACAGCCGGGCAGTGGTGGCGCATGCCTTTAATCCCAGCACTTGGGAGGCAGAGGCAGGTGAATTTCTGAGTTCGAGGCCAGCCTGGTCTACAGAGTGGGTTCCAGGATAGCCAGGGCTATACAGAGAAACCCTGTCTCAAAAAACCAAAAAAAAAAAGAGAGAGAGAGAGAGAGAGAGAGAGAGAGAGAGAGAGAGAGAGAGAGAGAAACAAAGACAGGAGATAGAAAGGGAGAAAAGGAAGAGAACAAGGGAAAGGGAGGAGGGACATTTGTCCCCTGGGGACAAAGGACTGCCTCTGGATAGACGGGAGACAGATGTGGCACATAGGAAAATGGCGGTTTGTAAAGGTACACGGAGAAACTCCATATTAGGATGAGGTGTTTAATTTTAATTGGGCATGTAACTTAGGTGAACTAAAGGGGGCTTTTGATTACTGGACTTCAATACTTTGGTAATTAGACCTTAGTAGCCAGTCTCAGGAGGAGGAAGTGGCCAAATAAGCGAATAGACCTTGGGGGCTAGCTTTAGGAATGTGATCCAACAGTTTTTAGCAAGGCAGAGGGGAATGGGGGAGACGGGCAAGGCCTGCCAGAGCCATGCTTGTCTTGCTCGAGCTGGCCAGAGTCCCTTCCACTTGGAGTTCTTCATCTAGGAGGAGACCTTGTAAAATTTCCTCTTATGTTGGCATGTCGACTAGTCTGGTCATTATGCATATTGTTGAAATTTCGTGGGTTTAGCTCTTCCCTGTTGCGGGAAGACCCTAACTAGCAGAAGGTATCCTGGCCCTCTGGCTCTTAACAATCTTACTGTGCCCTTGTCCCCATGTACTGAGAGACTTAGATATTGGATTGCATCGATTAAGGCTGGTAAAAAAAAAAAAAAAAAAAGGATAGGTTTTTACTAATGTTTTTCAGAATCGGGACTGGTACAATGTTTCTCTTGGAGACTAAGATGTAAATTCCAGCCACAGATGGAAAAGGGGTTGCCCGCACAATGATTGCTTGATTTTTTTTTTTTAAAGGATACTATCCTCCTCCATAAACAATTAAGATCCTAAAGCCCACAGCTCTGAGTAAGAAAATAAAAGTGTAACATTAATCATGCCCACCATACAAAATGTAGCGACCTGAGAGACTTTGCCTGTTCCCAGCTTTAAAAACAAGAGAGATTAACAAGACTGATTGATGGCCAGTATTTCCCCAGCCATAAGATATTTTCAAAAGCTGTGTTTATTCTTTAAAGTGATTGCTGAGCTGGGCGTTTCATTCACAACCTCAGACCCCTAGACTGCTCTTAAGAGTGATGGTAGCTGATATATGGATGGAATTAGCAGAGCAGCCAGGCCAGGACACTTCCGTCCAGTGGTTTCCATCCTGTCTGTCTGTGTGAGACAGATTTCTTGGGGGAAAAGAAAAGACACAAGTGCCCTCACCCCAGGAAGGGAACACCACAAACCAGTTAGGATTGTACCTAAGTCCAACTTGGTGAACCCATGTGTTTTTGTGTTGGGGTCAGTGACAAGCGTATGGGTGATAGATTACTTACAGGACCAGGGGTGACTCAAAAGCAGTTGCTCAACCAAAAAGCCCAGTCAACTTGGGTGGCAGCTCAGGAAAGCTGCAGGCCCCAGGCTCTCTGCACAACTTGCAGACAAAGCTCCATGGGTCAGAGAAATCTCTCTGCATCTCAACTGGTCAGTGTCTGCTCCCCACTCCCCTGCAGCTGCTTGACGTTTCTTTAGCCCCACCCCCACCCCAAGTCTTGTAAGCTTCCATTTCCTCCTCACGTGACTGTTTGCCTGCTGAGTTTCCTCAGTCTCCTGTCTCCCACGTCCATTTTCAAGGAAATCTTTAAATTTGGAGGAAACCATTATACAACTGATTTTTTCCTTGCTTGCTTATGTAGCCCAGGCTGGCCTTCAACTCAGTTTGGAGCCAAGGACAACTTTGAACTTCTGATCCTCCGTCCTCTACCTCCTACATCCTGTGATTACAGCTGTGCACCACCTTGCCCAGTTAATTTGCTGGGGATCAGAGTCAAACCCAGGGGTTCATGTATGCTGGTCAAGCAGTCTCCCAGCTGAGCTACACCTGCCTGTATGACACTCTTGGGGAATCTCAGCTTTCTTCAAAAAGAGATCAGAAATGCAAAAGAAGTCATCTGGATGTACAAATTTTGCACGTGTGCACTTCCGTATGCCAACTGTAAATATATAAATATATAAATAGCTACAGGGACATGGTAATACTGGGAGAGGCAAAGAATCAATAGGTCCTAGAAAAGTAAAACTGACTGCCAATTGTGTGTGTGTCATGCACTGGAGCAGAACTAATCAGGAGAAATAAAGGTCTACTCAATTCAAAGATGATGCATTAGATTGTGAAAAAGAAAACAGGTTTGAGCCGGAGTGCGGTCCCAGCACTGGAGAGGTGCAGGCAGGAGGTCAGCAGGTTTGTTCTGATTTTGTTTTTCCAGGCAGGGTCCTAGAACTTGCTCTGTAGACCATGCTAGCCCCGAACTCAGAGATCTACCTGCCTCTGCCTCCCAAGGGCTGGGATTAAAGGAGTGCACCAGTACTGCCCCGCTGAGAATCAGCATTTTGAGGCCAGCCTCAGCTACACAACCAGTTTATGGCCAGCCACAGCTACATATCCAGTTTAAGACCCACCTTAGCTACATGACCAGTTAAGGCTGTCTCAAGACACATGAGACCTGTCTCAAACTAAAAGGAGGGAGAGAGAGTGGAAGGAAGATTTTAAAGGACAGAGCTGATGAAGTTATTTTTTAAATAGATGACTTGGGGATGGCAAGGTGGCTCAGTGGCTTGAGGGGCTTGCCACCAAACATGATGGCCTGAGTTAAAATCAATCCCTGGAATGCACACGGTAGAAGGAGAGAACTGACTCCCTCAAGTCAACCTCAGACCTCCACAGAGAAGCGTGGCACATGGACACACACACACACACACACACACACACACACACACACACCAGATACACAAATGTAACTGACGAACGGAATAAAGCAAATGACTTGCGGATCAATTTCCAGTAAATCCAACAGAACAGGAGTCTCCACACACGATAACTTCCTTTTCCCGAATAAAGCAGGCTGAGGGCCCTTTATATTGTAGAACTGTTTCAGCTGAATATTTCAGTTGATAGTTGGGGTCCATTTCATTTTAACAGGTAACTTTCCAGGTATGTCAATAGGCAACTCTAGGCAGTCATTTTGTCCCTAGGCGGGGGAGTTAGTCTCCTTTTGACCAATCACTCCAGCTTTTTGTAGATGATCAAGGACCACACGCTCTCTTCCATAATTATTTCCTGCTGAAATTAGGATGCCACGTCGTTGTCCAGGAAGGATGGAACATAGTCAGTGACCAGGAGAGGATTTAGACACTGGTAGTTCGGGCAGAGAAAGAGGAGTCCCAAGACCAGAGGAGAGAGAGATCACACCCTCAGGAATAGGCAGGTGGGGGCCTTACACTGTACTTATCCGGAGTCTGAGAAGTGGATATTAGCCCAAAAAGCTCAGAATACCCAAATATAATTTACAGACCACATGAAGCTCAAGAAGAAGGAAGACCAAAGCGTGGAAGCTTTCACTTTTTAAATTCTGAGCTCCTGCCATCAAATCGGCCATGGGGAGCAGCATCAGTGGTGGTGGCTAGCAGTGGCAGAGAAAGCAAAACAAATACCAACCAACACAGAACGCTCACATTCTCAAAGGACTCCAGTCAGAAACAAAACAAGCAATAGCCACCATCAGTCATACATTCAGCTGAGCCTGACTCACTCCTGTCTCGGCTCCCACATTTGCCATACAACTTAAAGACATACCAGAAAACACAGACTCATCCGTACTCCCAAAACAGACAAGCCTTTCCAAATAATCAGAACCAGTCCATGGGCACCATCTTGCTTCTTTCCTTTGATGGGGTGAAAGGGTTTCGTAGTTGGATGATGGGTCAGGGATGACACTTGGCTATAGAGGGGTTTTGAGTGTCCCATACTTGGGGATGCCCCAGGGAGGCCAGCAAGGGAAAAGGTGTCAGACTGAGTGATTTGGAGGAGAGGAAGGAGGGGAACAATGGGAAAGGCTGGGGTCCAGTGGATGGGGGCAGCAAAGGAAGTAGAGGCTCCCACTTTGGCTAGAAGATGCTTCCCAAGCAAGAGGACGGGATAAGTTGGTACCACTAGGAAGGAGTGGGAAAGGGGAAACCCCTAAAGATTCAAGTAAATGATGAGGTGGTAAGGCTGTCCCTCTACTCTGACAACAGGGGAATAAAAAGGGGAGGTGGGTCCCCAAAACTCAGTCAGGACCAAGAAGGAAGGAGATGGGTTGCCCTGATACCTTGATGACTACGCAGGGCTCCCTGCTGGAAATGGCGGAGGTCTGGCCAAGGAAGCCCGGACTCCTTTAGTTGTTCATGCCTAAGAGATCAGGTAGAGGACAATCTGGACCTGATGTCCACATGCCATGAGGAGCATGGGGACAGGGAACAGCCCGTTGTCCCTTTTGATGGCACTTTAGACATGGTCAAGGTAGATTAGGAGAGCTTGTGAAGGGCCAGGCCCAGTGACATTTCTGGCAACATTTGAAGCAGGGACCCAGAAGTTCTCAGGCTTTGGGAGGTGAGAGAGCCCGAGAAGTGGCTACAGCCAGCTAAAAGTCTTAGCCAGTATCAGGTATCTTTGTTTGCAGACTTTCTCATCTCTCCCATGGTATACCTTAAAGGCCAGTGCTAAAACTTCTGCCTGTGGAGTGAGGGGGCCCCTCTCTGGGTGTTTAAGTTTGTCCTTAATGTCAGGGAAACTCTGGAAGGTCATAAGGAGTTGCTTCCCATCTGGGGGTCTCAGGATCCAGATTGGCATATTGTAACAGGACATTTGTAAGGTGGTCTAGGAACTGAGATGGGTCTTTGTGGTTGTTCTGGACGACCTCTTTGGCTTTTTTTTTTTTTTTTTTTTTTCATAATTTACTGCTTTAAGGGGAGCCTTACAGAGACCAGTCAGAAGGCAAGTTATAAATCAGTCCCTAGCTAGTATGTCCCCTGGGGTCCAGTCACAGACCACTTTGGTCTCCACTGGGTAGGCAGCATTAGTTTGGTGAATTTCATCTGGGTGTGCCCTAGCCTGTTCCTTAGGGAAATTATTGGTGAGAATCCTAGGGATGCTGTGAATGTCGAGCTTGTAAGACTGGGTAACATATTGGAATTCTTTAATGAAGGTGGAGGAATTAGCCTATGAGACCCGAGTTACTTTTCTATTTGAGAGTTTGATTGATGAGAAGGGGACATGTATCCTGAGCAGGCTGTCCACCCTGGCAACTTCTAGCAAAGGGGAAAACATGGCCTGGTGAGGCCGGATTAGGCCGTGTAGACAAAGGTAGAGAGGATCCCATGACAGTAGGAGCAAGCAGCAGGAGGATCAAGGGCTCCAGTGGGCTGAAAGTGGGTGCCACGGGGGGTTGATTTCGATGGCCTTTTGCTGGGGAGGAAGAAGGGAATCAAAGGGGCTGGAGGGAGAGCGGGAGCTGTGGTTGAGGCCAATATGGCGGATGTGGGGAGGCTGGATCAAAAGTGTGGAAGAATCATGGGGTTCAGGCTTCATGACTAGGAGGGGCTGGCTTGGGGAACAGGGAGAACAGAGGGGGCGCTTGGATCAGAGGTAAAAGAAAGCTTGGACATAGAGAATCTCTTCCGGTTTCCCTGATTGCTTGCCGGAGTTCCAAAGGTCCCGAGTAATATTGGGATCGAGGCAGCCATTGGATCGGTTATCTAAGGGATATTGAGTCCAAATCTGATTGCAAAAGTGAATCCATTTGGGGCCCCTCAGGTCAGGTGCCAGGTAAAGAGGCATCCCAAGGGGGTGTGAGAGGTTATGTATGACAGTGGTCCCCAGGATGAGAAGAAGGGCAAAGTGGGGGAGGCCAAAGGAGGACATCCTTATAGTCAAGAGTGTGCTCAGGACTCAGGGAGGACCAAAGACCAAGCTATTTAATGTGTCATCACGGAACTCAGCAGGGTTCAAAGCTAACAGCCCAAGGAGACTCAATACCTGGTACCAGGGTTTTGATGAGGCCTGAAGACTCCCCTAACAAGTGATGAAAAACCTTCATCACTTGTTAGGGAACAAGGTCTCATCCACAGCGTTGAGGATTGGTGTCCAATCCTATCATAAAAGTCACGGGGCATAAGAAGCTGTGGGACTCCAGGCATCTAGAGGGGAGGGCAGAAAAGGGAGTAGGAAACAAAGGGTCACAACAGCCCGAAGGAAGCTGCAGGATCACAGGGTGGGGATGTTGGGGTGGGTGAATATGACTGTGGGAACGTGGACCATGCCACCAGACAGGAAACCTGGTAATATCGGGTGGATTCAGGAACCCCAGCAATTCTACTCCTGACCAGGTTCCTGGAACATGTTAACATGACACCCCATTAAGAAGACTGTGACAATCAGTCCCGTCGGAACCACCCTGAAGTCCTCCCACATGCAGATGAGGCATCCCTAACACCTCAGATCAAGCCAATAGAATGCAGCTGCCTCTAGATCCCAACCCATCCCAAATGTTTATAAGATTCTAGCCACAGGAATAAAGGACATGAGTTATTTCACCAAAGATCGTCTGAGAGTGCCTGACTTACTGAGCTGGAACACTCCAGGGAAGAGTTTTCTCTCCCGAAGCTTTTGTCACTGGATCTTGACCTGACCACACCAGCCTGGTGTGCAAGCTGGACTACAGCCACTTCCTGCTCAGTGGCCTCCACCTTGGCCCCTAGCTGCCAGCTGCATCTTGCGCCACTGATTCTGGAGCTGTGGCAGCTGCGTAAGAGACCAAGCAGCCTGCCTTGCGCTGGCTTCCCCTCAGAGAGCAGTAACTCTTTGGTCGCTATAGCAGGGCCAGAGGCCAACAGCGCCTGGTACGGCAGACTGACAGGTGACCACCTCCAAGAGTACCAGAGGGGAGCCGGAAGCTTAATGGTCACTTCCTTGGACTCACAGAAACATTTACACTGATTGAAGGGGGAAAACTTACTACCCAACTACTGATGGTGGATGGAGTGGGAAGCTATCAAGGAGCCAGACAGTGAGTTTGTTGTAGGTGCACTGGAGATGAGGGATAGAGTCCTAGTGGAGCTCTGTGATGGTTTGAATATGCTTGGACCAGGGAATGGTACCATTAGTGGGTGTGGCCTTGTTGGAGTGGGTGTGGCCTTGTTGGAGTGGGTGTGGCTCTTTTGGGAGTAGGTGTGTCACTGTGGATGTAGGCTTTGAGACCCTCCTCCTAGCTGCCTGGAAGACAGTCTTTTCCTGGCTACCTTTGGATCAAGATGCAGAACTCTCAGCTCCTTCTCCACACATTTGCCTGGACGCTGACACGCTTCCTGCCATGATGTTAATGGAGTGAACTTCTAAATGTTTGCTTTGAAAAGAGTTGTCTTGATCATGGTGTCTCTT
This sequence comes from Uromys caudimaculatus, assembly GCA_028551405.1. Classification (NCBI taxonomy): domain Eukaryota; kingdom Metazoa; phylum Chordata; class Mammalia; order Rodentia; family Muridae; genus Uromys; species Uromys caudimaculatus. The sequence continues at coordinate 24,775,226 of CM052720.1, read as the reverse complement.
CATAGCAATAAAACCCAAACTAAGGCAAGCTCCGACCCCAAGAGGGAGCACAGGCATCGGGAGAGCCTCTCTGAGTCGCTACACAGGTTTTTTTCTGGCACAAGGGAGTCTTGGCAATCAGGAGCCAAACAATACCACAAAGTCACACCAGGCAACAAACCTCACACAAGAGATCTATTGGGAAGAACAGAATGGCAGCTGCCTCTGAACAGGAAAAGAAACGGCAGAAGACTGAGCACAGGGGCAGGCTTTTATAGGGTCTTTGGAGCATGCGCAGTGGGCTAGCAAGGAAGTAGTGCTTGGCTGAAAGTATTGCTTGACAGTTCACTCTGAAACATTGTTTCGTTGTTAGAATACGGGGGAGGCAGGGATTTCCAAGTGTAAGTGGTTCAGCTCATGAGAAAGGTATCCTGGCAGTATGAGCCAAGGAATATCACAAAGTCACACTGCACAACAAACCTCAAACAAAAGATTTATTGGGAGGGAAAAAAAAAAACCCAGAAAGGTGGCTGCCTCTGCTCAGGTGAGAAACAGCAGAGAACTGAGCTGAAGACAGGATTTATATAGTGTTTCTTGGGGCAGAGCTGGAGCTTTCCAAGGTAGCCTGGGATTGGAGGGATTATGTGGCCTGATTGTAGAACAGACTCAGGGATTGGTGGGATTTTTTTTTTTCCTGTAGGGCAGGGCCTGGCTATTCTCTGGGGGCTGGGGGTGTTAGGAGGTTGCTGGGAATGACCAACTTCAGGAAAGTCTGTGGGTGGGGCCTGGTCATTGGAGCTCCTGGGGATTGGGAGCTGGCCACTCATGCCTCAAAGAGTCAGGCCTGGCCTCCAGAGTAGTGTGGCAGTGAAGCCTGGTGGTTGGAGGTCTCCAGGGGTGGGGGTCTACAAGAGGAGTCTCTGTGCATGGCAGGGAAAGCCACCACTGCCACTTGAGTTGGCAGGAACAGCCAATACCAAGTCTTGGAGCTCAGAGTCAAGCCAGGGGCAGGGTGTTTTCCCCTTGGCTCTCTACCCTACACGCCCCAGTCACTAATGGCCTCAACTCAGAATCAATACATGGCTTCATCACATTATACACACAGGTCAAGGGTTAAGAAAATGTTCACAGTGAAAACTGTCAGCAGCCCACCTTGTATCATTAGACTGACTGCCTACTCTAGAGGACACAGGTTGGGAGGGGTCCAAGAGACTGTCAATCAAAAGTGATCCATGTGCAAAACTCCCTTTGCTTGATGGTACTCCCCTGCCATTCAGTTAAGGTTACAGTAACTTAAGTATGAATCAGATGCTACCTCTCACCTACTCTCTGCCTTACTTTTTCCCTCCTGAAAGGGAGAGAGCATGGAATGCCGGGAAGGATCAAGGGAATTAGCATATGTGCAGTGCACAGCTCAGTACAGCTAACATGGAGCCAGGAGGTATGTGCTCTCACTATTATTATGACTCCACACTTTCCTTGACAGGAGGCTCCCTGAGCTAGCCTGCCCTCTAGATTCAAATATACGACCCCATCAACAATTAATTGTCCTGTGGTTTTGTAGCACTGGGTTGCGGAAGGGGGGGTGGGGTGGAGTGAACCCAGGGCCTCGGGCAAGATAAGCAAGCATTCTACCTCTGGGCCACATCCCTGTCTGTTGATTTTTAATGTAACCTAGTTATACACTGTGTGTGAAAGAATTTTCCTGGGGAAACACATAACACATACACAGAACACACAACACGTACACACACACAAGTGGGGGTGGAACAGTAGGTGTCTATTCATCTCAGGAAGGGAACCCACCACAGATCCAAGTAACACTTAGTAACAATTACACCAAAGTCAAACTTCGAGAACCAATGAACTTTTGTTGGGGTCACTAACAGGAGTATGGGTAACGGGTATGTATAGGACCTGACTCAAAAGCAGCTGCATCACCAAAAAGTCCACCCAACACCAATGAAGGCTCACAAAGGCTGCAACCCTAGAGCTCGCTGCCCAACTTGTAGACAGCACAACAGGTCAGAGAAGTATCTCTGCAAGGCAGTTGGTCAGTGCCTCCTGCCCCAAAGTTGTTCAGTGTCTCAAGGAAGAGAGGCCTTGCTGAATCTTGAAAGTTTCAACTTTTTCAGACAAGTAGGGTTTGTTTGCTCCCTGAGTGTGATGCGCTCCCTCCCCAGCACCCCCAGCTCAGCCTTTGGAAAGAATGTTTCCCTTGGCAGGAAACCGCTCTAAACAATAAGAGCTGATACCTCTCAGTGGTAGATTTCTGGTTCTGTGTTAAAAGCTCCTAATAATATGAGAGGTTGAATTCCATCTGCACATTGGAAGTCGTACATCTGTCCCCTAGATTTCCTGAAAATTTTGGAGCTGGGAGAGACTGGATTGTCTGGGTCTCTCCACAGGCTATGAAAACTTTGCCTGTGGTTTGCTGAGTGCCCGTAGCTGGGCCACTATTCAAATTTTGATTTATGAGGTTTTGATTCTGCTGCTAAATACAGTGTATTGTGGAGTTGATCACTGTGACACACACACCCATTCCAAGTGACTGCATCATTTACAGCTGGTCCCCAGCTTCCAATTTCTCAGCTTTACCATGGCCTGCGAGCAATAGCATTCAGTAGAGGCCATTCCTAGAGTTCTGAATCTCCACTTCGGAATCAGTGATATGCTGCAGTGCACATCTTTGGGATGCTGGAAGGGGTGAGGAGCCATTAGTTCCAGTCAGCCAGATGAGCAGGGCACGAAAAGATACCAATATGCCACCAGGCACTGTGCTCAGCCTTAATGGCTTATTCAACTTGCACTGGGTTCACAGGGATGTAACCCCATCTTAAATGGGAGGAGCCTCTGTATTTGCAGAAACTTTGAGAATGAAACGGGAGAGTCTTAAGTAACACTTCTCAGCTGCATCCTTCTCTGGATAGTTCATAATTAAATACTAGTTGACACAAGTTACAGAAGAGTCATACAAATCCAGCTTGTAACCCCTGAATTTTTGGAAGAAGGACCAAGAGTTCAAGGTCCTCCCTAGCTAGATAGCAAGTACAAGGCTAGCCTGAGCTACTTCAGACTATGTCAAAAGATAGGAAAGAAGAGAAAAGGAAGTCAGGCACAGCGGCACAAGTTTTGATCCCAGCACTCAGAGCACAGAGGAAGGGAGACCTCTGTGTCTTTGAAGCCAGCCTGGTCTACATGTCAATCTCCAAGCCAGCCAGGGCTACATTGTCCTTGTCTCAAATATTAAGGGTAGAAAGGAAGAAGAATAAAAAGAAATGAAATAAAAGTTAATCACATTAAAATGACTTTTTTTTTTTTTAAATCAGGGTCTCCGAGCTGGCTTGCCTCTACCTCCCAAGTGCTAGGATTAAAGGCAGTGCCACCATGCCTAGCCACATATACCACTTTTAGTAGAAATTACAGAGAATGTGACTATTATGTGACAATGAATAATTCATTATGTTTCTGTGAAGCTGGCTGACTGGGGCCTGGGATTGCCAAGTTCTCCTTCAAGGTGCTAGAACTATCTTGAATGCTGGTCTAAAGGTTTTTTTGGTTTTGTTTTTTCTTTTCTTTTTCTCTTTCTTTCTTTCTTTTTTTTACTTTTATTAAGAAAGATGGGCACTCCCTCTAGGAATGTGCAGAGATGCCACTAGGAGACATCTCAGGCAGCCATTTGAAATCCTTTAAACACAGGTCTCTGCAAAGAGGACTGTGTCCTGTCTGGGCTTCCGGCCTGGCAGGGATTTCCAAAACAAAAGACAGGAGGGTCAACTAGAGAAAGCATAAAGGGTTTATGAAGGAGACTCTCGGCTGTGGTCCTCTCTCTCATACTGTGGGGTCCCAGCCACAGAAGATATGTTTATAGCAGAATGAACCATGCATAGTTTGCCAGGAGAGCTGAAGAGATGGCTAGTTCTCTGCAAAACACTCAGTGGGAAGCACTGTCTATAAATGCCAGCTGCCAGCTCAATAAAATGGCGGGGGTAGTTGAGTAGTTAACTTCTCTCCACCCAGGCAATCACAGGACTTCGATGACCCCAAAGTCCCCTACTGCATACATAGATACACAAAGGGTAACGGGTACATACTGCATACATAGATACACAAAGGGCAAGCACACACACAAAGGGTAACGGGTTTGGGAAATGTCCATTCGGTCAAGATTTTGGCTTCACAGATTTTTTTTTGTAGAGATCAAAAGGTTCCCTCTCAAAGTCCTCTGATTCATCCAGGAGAAATCTGAGGTAGCATGGACGGTCCATTCAAGTTAATGCTTATGGTGCCTGGCCCTAGAGCCATGTGCCCTTGACAGACTTCACAGTATAAAAGACAACATGGTTTTTCATCAGGGACCAAGCAACTACACATGCCCGGTGTCACCTGATATTGTCCACTGCACCGCCATCACAACGAATTTTCCAGAAACTAATAAAAATTCCTTCTTCAGACACTCTCTTTGTGCTTAACTTCAATAGCCGTTGGAAGATGGCAAATTAAAGCAACCCAATTTTTAAATGATGCCGGGGCACACGGTCTTCATCCACCGAGATGCACATCTGGATCTCCGTCACTACATAGCAGATCACAAGTATAAATTCTCGGTTCCTTTGGTCCCGTGCGCGACACAGTAACGTGTTTGGTAATATTTTCAGGTCAGGACTGCATCCAAGGTGGCTTTTTTTTTTCACCTTCTTATCCTGTAACATAACGGGCAGATGAACGCCCACACCTCTTTCTCCCAGCAAAGGTGGATCCATCTATCTGGAGCCTGTGGCTGGTGACCACAAGGCCTCTGTGCCGGGCTCTAGGGAAGCGGGGTTCTCGCAGCCAACAGCTCCGCGAGGCGCAAGCCCGGTGGTTCCACTGCAGAAGGACAATAGCTCATCAAGTCCCACGAAAGCCCCCGGACCCGTCGCGGAGCCTGGGCTGGCGGGGGATGAGGCTGAGCGACTCCTCCTAGAGGTGGTTATGTGGAGAAGGAGCAATCCCTTCTCCCTCCTCCTCCTCCCCCCGCTACTATCCGCGGCCCGGAGAACTGCCGCTTGCCGCCATTGACACGCACAGATACAACCCCAAGAAAGGCAGGGTCCTGCCCGGCACCGGCGGCACGCGGGCCGAACCTGCGGCCGGGATTGGCGCGCACTAGGCCACCGGGCGCCTGGAGCCCGCGGTGCAGCACCAGGTGAGCCCGCCATGCCCGTGGCATCATTGTTTCGGGGGGCGCCGGGGGTCTGGAAACAAAACCCTCTTGCCCGGGCAGTGCAGGGGCCGAAGGGAGCCACGGCGCCTCCCCGCTGCAGCCCTGCGGGCGCACCCCGGTCACCGACCCACCTCTGCCACAGAAATTAATAAATCGATCTGCCCAACTTGCTTCCTCGGGAGATAAAGGGGGGGTTTGCTGAAGACGCCGCGCGATGCCCGCGGCTGGCGAGGGGCCGGGGCACCCTGGGCCAAGCAGGGAGGATGGAGAAATGCGGGGTCCCGCAGCCAGACTGGCGGGGCCGGGAGCCCTGGGCTTCGAGGATGCGGAGCTCGGGGCGCGGGGGAGGGAGGAGGGAGGCGCCCGGGCGACGAAGGGACCGGGAGGGGGACGCTGGCTCTCCAGGGCCGAGGGCGCGCGACCGGGGCCTCCGGGGTGCCGAGCTGGGCGCGGGGCTGACAATGGAGGAGGACGCCGAGACGCCGGGGCGGCGCGGGCGCGGAGCCGGGATGCTGCGGGCGCGGCGGCGGAGGAGGACACGGGGCCGAGCACTCCCCTCGGGTTCCCTTTCCGGGGCGATCGGTGCTTCCACCGGCAAATGGCGGCCTCTGAGCGGCTCGCCCTACCGGTCCCAGCTGCTTAATTTGCGCGGGAAAATAACAATAATAACAGCAACAATATCAAGAAGAGGGGACTCAAAGTCAAGTCAGGAAAAGGCTGCAGCCGCTGCCGCGGGTAGGAGTCAACCCTGCCTCCCCGGTTGCCAGAGCGCCATCCAGGTGCACCGCCTTCCAGCCCCGCTAGCCTAGGATGGCTCCCCAGAGTGGCTTTCCACGCCTTCCCTCATGGGGGCGCCCTCAGCTCCTGCCCTCTTTGTTCCTCTCAACAATGGCCAAAGGGGCATCGAACCCCACCCCCGCCCCCCAGCGCCAACTGAGCCTCCTTCTTCGGGAGCTCAGCATTACTGATTGTGCCTGGGCTTCAAATGGGCCACGGGTGGGCCTGATTTAGGCCTGGCCATTGCTGCAGCATTTGGGCCCGTAGTTCTCTTGGGTGAGGTAAATGTGAAAGGGGCCAGTGGAAAAACCAAAGCGTGGACGACGCAGTGGGAACTGGTCTCAGGTAGCCTAGACTGGAAAGCAGTTCTCCAGGTGAGCTGGCAATCGTAGCTTCAGGGGAAATCACAGCAAGAGACCATACACCCCAGGAGCCCCAGGGAGAGATCAATCCTATGGGGAACAGCGGTCTTGGTTCATCGCCTGTTTATGTTGAATTAAAACTATTCAGTGGTGGTGGTGGTGGAGGAGAAAACCTTATTCAGAGTAAAATGTCTTCGCTTATATCGTCTCAAAACAAATTAAACTGTGCGTAGTCCCCAGTCCGCTCCTTCTGCCAGTCTGTAAGCTGGCCTCCCTACGCAGTAGAGAACTCTCACAGGTAAATGCTCCAGGACCGCAGACGGTGCCTTGGAGTTTCCAGAAATATTGAAATGCAGAAACTCAAATATTGGAATCCCTCTGTAGGCAATTGTATCTTAATAAAATAACTCATATCAGCAAGATCTCTTTCCTTGCATCCAAATTCCCTCTTAAAATACTGTCTTGCTCTCCTGCAGTTTGTCCTACCCTAACCGTAGCTCTGCCTCACCCGGATCCGCTTTTCTTAGTCCTTAGATGTGATTCCGTTTCTGCTATTTCAGAACTCTATGAAAAGAACTTACCTCTGTGGATCCAGATTCTGACCCTATCCATATTCCGCCTTGATGGCAGGGCTTGTGGGGTGCCAATGGCCTGCTGTGTCACAGCAAGCCAGACCCCCTGCTGACCTGAGACAACCAAACTCTGTTTTCTCTACCTCCTGCCAGGGAAACAGGAGGTGAATTCTATGGCAGACAGCTTTAAGATATCAACACCCACAGAGAGGCCCGTGAAAAAATTGAATTCTCTTAAGACTGTTTTTTTATTCATAAGAAATAGCCTTAAAGTTAGTTGCCGGCTTGATAAGTGCCTTTGAAAAGTGTGTGTTGCAGAGGTAAGCAAAAAAGACAGATGACCTGCTAGGGATCAGCCAGCCAGCGTTCACTGCGCATGAACTCCTAACCAGGTCCATGCAGAGAGAGCAACGTGAATTTGAGGAAATCGGGGTTCCACTATCTGTGAGCATCCCACTTCAGGACTGGGAGGTGCAAAAATAAAGATGCAGCCAGCACAGGAAAAAAGTGTTATCACTTACACTCCTGGGAAATTGGGTACCTTCTACTGCCTGTGTGTGTGCCTGTGGACAAAGACTGTGTACATGGCAGTTAGGCACTGGGGTGTGTGTGTGTGTGTGTGTGTGTGTGTGTGTGTGTGTGTGTCTTTGTGTGTGTGTCTGTGTTAAGGATGCTTGTGCCATAGTGCCCATAAAGAGTTTAGAGGACAACCCCAGGGATCAGTCCGGGCCTTGTTTGAGACAGGGTCTCTTTTTCTTTGCTTGTTTATCCTTCACATAGGCCAGGTCAGCTTCTGGCAGTTCTGCCCTTGGGATTCTGATAATTCTGACTGTGGCTGAAATTTCTCTGAAGGGCTACTGGGATTGCAAAGACTATCCATGCATCAGGCTTTGACGTGGGTTCAAGGATTTGAATTCAGGTCCTCATGCTTGGGTGGCAAGAGCTTTTGCCCAAGGAGCCATCTCCCTAGCCCTGAGCTTGGCACTACTAAATGTATACTATGTGCATGCTATAAAGTAGCAGTTAGGGGTTTTTGGATACTGTTATATCTACTTATTGTGTGTGTAGCGTGAGGGTGGAGGTCAGAGGGCAGCTTGCTGGAATTGGTTCTTTCCTTCCACCATGTGGGGTCCTGAGAATCAAACTCAGATTGTCAGGCTTGACAGCAGGCACCTGTACCTTGGACAGTGAGCTCCATGTATGCAAACACTCATGGCAGAGTTTTGGTAGTTCCAACATTGAAAACCGGGTAACATTCAATAATAAGGAATGCTCCATAATCCCTCACACACCTACGTTCTGGAATATGAGACAGCCATTAAAAAGAATAAAGTCGGCATGTATATACAGAGAAAGATCACTAAAGCATGCTATCAATAAAGAAGGGAGCAAATTGCAGACACACAAAAAGATAAACTGTAGATCTCTGCAAATGAAAATACCATGTAAGCTGGGCAGTGGTGGCGCATGCCTTTAATCCCAGAATTTGGGAGGCAGAGTCAGGTGGATTTCTGAGTTCGAGGCCAGCCTGGTCTACAGAGTGAGTTCCAGGACAACCAGGGCTACACAGAGAAACCCTATCTCGAAAAACAAAAAAAAACAAAAAAAAAAAAAAGAAAGAAAGAAAGAAAGAAAGAAAGAAAGAAAAAAAGAAAAGAAAAGAGAGAGAGAGAGAAAGAAAGAAAGAAAGAAAGAAAGAAAGAAAGAAAGAAAGAAAGAAAGAAAGAAAGAAAGAAAGAAAATCCCATGTAAATGGGCAGAAAGTGTGAAGAAGATAGTAAAGGACTGGGAAGAGCTCTGGATCACAGCTACTGTGGCTGCCATGACCTTTGGTGTTGTACACATCGGTCAATCTGGATTGCTTGGCCAGGTAGATGCAGCGAGTCATTTGGAAATGATACGGGATAACGGGGATGAAAACCCACAAAGTGCTAAAAGTTTTAAAGGAAGGAGAGGATTTCAGACTAGAAGGGAGGAGCAGGGGTGGGTTTGTTAGAGAAGGTGGCAGGATTGGATGGAAGTGACTGAGAGACAAGGCGAGAGGTGCTCCCTCCCCTTCTCCATCTCCAGTAGGATTTTATGTGACATGCCAGCAAGGCTGAGTTCAGGCCTGGATTACCAGCTTCCCATTGAAGGAAGAACTAAAAGAACACTCACGATGGTTTTCATTGAACGATTCCATGGGAAAATTAGGAGGAAGAAGGAAATAAGAAAGGAGAGAAGGGTAGTAGGTGTTTCTTTTGTTTTAGCCCAGGCTGGCCTTGAACTCTGGCCAAGAATGATCTTCCTGGGAGTCCAGCGACAGCTGGGAGGCCTGGAGTTTCTCTTAGGAACTAAGTCAGAGGGGATGATGGCTATTTGAAAAGATATTTCATTTCACAAAATAAAGAAGGAACCTAAAAATGCTTTTGTAAAAGGTTTTAAAAATATTCATATTGTTTTGGGTGTCTGAAGACCACTTCCAAGAGCCAGTTCTCCTCAGCTTCCTCCCCCTCCTTATGGATGCTGAGGCTAGAACTTGGGTTTGCAGGCTTTGCCACAGTCACCCTTTCATACCTAGCCATCTTGCTGGCTTAAAAAATGTTTTTGAAGGACCGGAGAGATGGCTCAGCAGTTAAGAGCACTGATTGCTCTTCCAGAGGTTCTGAGTTCAATTCCCAGTAGTCACATGGTGGCTCACAACCATCTGTAATGGGATCCAATGGCCTCCTCTGGTGTGTCTGAAGACAGTGTACTCACATACATAAAATTTTTAAAAAGGGATGGGGGAGTTCTTTGACTTAAGAAAAAGAAAAAATGCTTTTGAAGCAAAATATTTAAGTAATTTCTTTTAAATTATTCACCATTTAAGGAATACTTCTTTAATGTCACTTGTGTCCCTAGCTCTGTACAAGGAGTTATAGGAGGTGATGCTTCCAACAGAGCAAAGAAGAAATATCCAGGAACTGGGGAGTGGCAGGGGGGTGTTCCAGGTGAGATGTCACACAGACAGTGTAGCTGTGGCAAGTCTTTTCCTGACCCCTGAAAGTTGTCATCTGCAGCATGCATTAACACACACACACACACACACACACACACACACACATATGAGTAAAAGAACGTGCTACCAAATGTGGTGACCTGACTGGTTTCATGGTGGTAGGGGAGACCCAGGTCCTGTAGGTAATCCTCTGTACTCCACATGAGTCCTGTGGTACATGCATGAATACACACAATGATAGATAGATAGATAGATAGATAGATAGATAGATAGATAGATAGATAGATAGATAGAGTGGTGGGTGGGTGGATGGATGGATGGATAGATGGGTGGATGAATAGATAGATTGGTGGAGGGATGGATGGATAGATAGAGTAATAATTGAAATGCAGTCATTTAAAACTTTGTGTTGATTACATGTGCACTGCCAGCCAGGTTCTATTCTGATAACTTGATATGAATGAACGCCTTTAGTTCTGACCACGGCACCACAGATAGCTGATGTTACTATCCCTGCCCTTCAGAAAAGAAAGCAAAGGCTGAAGAGGTGCCAAGGGACTCCAGCCCAGGAAGCCTGCCAGCTCTCTATCCATGTATTTAAAAAAAAAAAAAAAAAGGTGCTCCCAGCACTCTACTGATTCTGTGTTGATTTTTGCAGATTTTTTGAAGTATGAAATTTTTATTTATAAAACTTAATTGCACCACTGCCAGGAAACCCCTCCCATGCCGTGACAAATGAGAGATAAAGAGACTCTGCTGGAGCCACGCAGTGCCATGCTTTAAACTGTCGTGTCACAGAGTATTAAGTGAGATAAATCTGGTGCTGTCTCTGAAGCCCTCGATGTTCCTTTCTCCTTCCTGACATCCATCATACTTTGTCCGATTTATTTGACTGGCATTGCCAATTTGGGCCTTGAATGGAGTAAGTAATTCAGGTCAAAATTCTCATGCTTTGACATAAATAGGGACCATACATACACACGGGCCACCAGCCCGGGGACACCTCGGCTAATTTCCTGATGTTACAAGAGTCACTAAATTGCTCTTTTTTTAAATTTCAGCATTTATTTATTGTGTGTATCTATGACTGTGGGTGTACACATGTCAGTGCGTACATGCTACTGCACATACGTGCCACTGAGTTTGAGGAGCACATACTTACCGAGTTCAGAGGACAGCTTGCCAGAGTTAGTCACCTCCTTTCCCATGTGTGTCCCAAGGGTCATACTCAGGTTGTAAGGTTGGCACCAAGTATCCTTACCCACTGAGCCATCTTGCCAGCCTTAGCCAAATATATATATATATATATATATATATATATATATATATATATATATATATATTTGCCAAAAATGACAACAGTCTGCTTCAAGTTCTGAGGATTGTTTCTGGATATGAGATATTATTTTAGGGATATAGATCATATGCCTCAATTTGGTTATTTCCATGAGAATTGGGCAGAAGCATAATAAGGTCAAATCCAATTCTCCTGCACCCCAGGCCCATGCTTGCTGAGCACAGAACGATGTATGCACAGAACAATGTAACTTATATTTTCCACAACCCTTGTTGCTCAATAAAGCATAAAATTAAGCAGTGGTGGCCTACGGAAAGGTCAAGCCAGTAGCTTCTGGGATAGATGGCATAAACGTTTAGGTCAGAAGATAATCCAGTGAGTTCCCCATCAGCATAGGAAAGTTGCAAATTGATTATTCTTGCAGAATTTCAATCAAGAGATAATCAATTCAAATAATCCTGGGCCCACCTTCAGCTGGACTCTGAATGTATGTCCATGTGACATGTTTGTAGGGGTCTGTGTGTATGTATATACGGAGGCTAAAGGTTGACTACCTTTTTTTTTTTAACATTTATTTGGGGTGGGTGTTTATCTGGCTATGTGTTTGTGTGTAGAGGTCAGAGGTCAGAGGACAGCTTGTAGGATTTCTCTCCTTCCACCATGTAGGCTCCAGGGATGGAACTCAAGTCCTCAGACATCAAATGCCTTCACCAGCCCCAGGCCTAGGCCCAGCCCCAGCCCCAGCTCCGTGGCTCTTGAGTTTTTTTGGTTTGGTTTGGATTGAGTTGTTTGTTTGTTTGTTTGTTTGTTTGTTTGTTTTTCGAGACTGGGTTTCTCTGTGTAGCCCTGGCTGTCCTAGACTTGCTCTGTAGACCAGGCTGGCCTCAAACTCAGAGATCCACCTGCCTCTGCCTCCCGAGTGCTGGGATTAAAGGTGAGTGCTACCATGCCCGGCTTGTTCTGGTTTGTTTGAGACAGGATCTCTCTATGTAGTCCTGCCTGGCCTGGGACTCCCTTCGTAAACCAGGCTGTTCTTGAACTCAGAGAGATCTGATTGTGTCTGCCCCCCTCCCTGGAGACATGTGTCACTATGGCCCACCACCGATGTTTTTAAGAAAAGTTCTCTCATTGAACTTGAATCTTTCTAATTTGACTATGCTGGGAAGCCAGTGAGCCCCAAGGATTCTCCTGTATCCTGGAACCTCCTCATGTAGGAATTATGGACTCATACTACCGCATCTGACTTTTTACATGGGTACTGGGAATACAAACTCTGGTCCTCACATTTGCAAATTGAGCCATTGCCCTTAATGGAATGTTTGCCCTAAACCAAATGTTTACCTTTGCCGTTCTTGGATTAACAAGATGTATCACTGTCGTGGTGGGTGGAGACAAGGCTGTTCCACTGCTCAATGAAGTCAGTTTTCTTTTCCTTTTTATTTCTTTAAAGATGTATTTATTTATTTCATGTATATGAATACACTGTAGCTGTCATCAGACACACCAGAAGAAGGAATCAGATCCCATAACAGATGGTTTTGAGCTATCATGGTTGCTGGGAATCGAACTCAGGACCTTTCGAAGAACAGTCTGTGCTCATAATCGATCAGCTATCTTTCCAGCCCTAAAGTCAGTTTTCTTTTTCTGCGATTATCAAAAGCAACCAAACAGTGACTTCAAAAGAAAGCTCAGGGCATGTGCTTGGCTCTTCCTGGTGTCAGCATTTGTAACAGGACTCTTTGTCCAGTGTCTCCATGGAGCATCTTTTCTGGGGAAAGCCCCAAAGGTCAGTAGATACTGAGTTATCAGGTGGAACTCCACAGAGACTGGAGCAGGTTTCCAGGCACCTGGCTTCCCTTCCTGTCCTCTCCCATCTTGTTCTGTAATGAAAGCTCCTGTAAGCTTTTGTTCAAGCCAAAGAGGAGTTTTAAAGAATCCACTGATTGGCCTGAGGACCACCCACAGATGGTCATTGAGAAACAGTCCAGTGCTCTACCTCCATTGGGTCTCCCTGCGGCCACAGAAGGAATCGTATGATAAGAACAGTAGAAACCTCACTGTTGTAATGGAGCCAACATTTATTGGTGGAAAACAAACAAACAAACAAAAAACCCTCAGTGTGTTTAGCCTAGCTCCTGCCTGCCTTTTTGTGGAGAGAGTAGGGAAGAGGTGGAGGGGGCACAGGGGGGCAGAAGGGGTGGGCACACATATTAATCTGCTAACACTACCTGCCACCAACCACCCGAGGAAAAGGAGGAGAGTAGGGGAGTGTGGGTAGAAACCAAGTGGGGGAGGGGCGCTCCAGAGCCTGCTGCCTGTGTTCAGCTCAGACTGTCAGATTGAGAGCAGATAGTCCAGTGTCTGGGGAAACCTTTAGTGGGTCAGGTATCACCAGCTGCCTGGGACCCTCACCCAAATCCCTTGAGCAGTTTATCTTGACTCAGATAACACCAGTCCCCTTCCAGGAGAAGCCCAGAGGATGCTGCTTGCAAGAAACTACATTACTAGTTGAAATCAATCAGAGTTTGAGAAAACTGGACAGTTAGCCCATGATTCCCATTTGTCCATCCTTAAAGAACAAAAAGGCAGGCAGGAGCTAGGCTAAACACACTATGGGTTTATTTGGGTTTTTTTTTTTTTTTTTTTTTTTTTTTTTGGTTTCCATCAATAAATAGACTCAGGGCTAGTGAGGTGTCTCAGTGGGTAAAGGCACTTACCCTGATGATGAGAGCTTCAGGAACCTATGTGAAAGAAGGAGCAAAAGGATTCTACAGAGTTTCTCTTTTGATTTCCACACACACCATGGCACATGCTCCCAAGCACACACTAAGTAAACACATCCAAAAGGCAAACTGGTGCATTTTTTGATTGGCTTTCTTCTGGGGTACATTTTTAACTCGTGTTTTAAAACAAATAAAATTATTAGTCATCTAGTATCATTGAGGGCCAAAATGTATTTATATTAAAATAGCATACGAGCCGGGCAGTGGTGGCGCATGCCTTTAATCCCAGCACTTGGGAGGCAGAGGCAGGTGGATTTCTGAGTTCGAGGCCAGCCTGGTCTACAGAGTGAGTTCCAGGACAGCCAGGGCTACACAGAGAAACCCTGTCTCGAAAAACACCAAAAAAAAAAAAAAAAAAAAAGCATACGAATAGCTGGGAATAGCATACAAATAGCTTCCCGCTCCGCAGCGTGAATGGAAATGTATTTTTAAAAAGGGAGTGATGTGTTTTCCAATAGTATAATTTAAATCAATTGGGCTAATGCTGGGTTTTCATGTTTGTGGTTGGTTAATTTGGTTAATTTGACCCTCGTGTCATTTAATAAAACTGCATTCGGTGTTGCTCTTTATATGATAAATGGTTACCGTGTTTTAACATATGTGATAGTGAAATTATTGACTGTTCTCAGTCACTCAGAGATGAAACGTCGTGGAGAGTATTACTTGTGCTGTAATCGCTTGCCCTCAGAGTCCCTAAATGGAGGTGTAATAGAGCTAGTGATTTAGCTAGTATCACTGAAAATGGGTTTCACAGCTACAGAATAATGCTAACCAACTATTATTATCTCAATACAGTACTCAGGGTAAGACACCAAAATATGTTAGAATTCTATTAAGTGAGGAACTGTCAAGAGGCTCCGTTTCCTATTTCATACCCTTTAAAACACAGCTCTGCATATAGTTAGTATATTTATATCGAGTTCCTTTATGTCCTATTGAGCTCCATTTTATCTGATTTGACTCTCCCAAAAGACAGCTATGGACTGACAGAGAAAGCTACTTCCCAATGGCGTCTGCTTCGTTTTTTCATAAATATTTACGATCTATAATCTTCTGGAGCACAGTGGTTCAGAGGAGGGAATGCCACAGGTGCCAGCACAATTTAACACAGTCCACTGACCCACTGGGGACAACTCTTCATTTTCATGTTTGAAAATGTCTCAGAAAACAGTATTTAAAGGTTGCTTTATTATTTCCTGTTTTCAGATAATACAGGGGGATTTTGATTTGTATAGTTCTAAAGCAAAGGATCTCACAAGAATACTTTAAACAGTGTTAGGATTTTAGGCCCTTTTGAGAGACACATGAACAGACATGACCTGGGACTTTATAGCAACAGCAATTGCATCTAGCTCCTTCCTTTCTTTCCTGACTCTAGTCTTTTTTAAAGGCCACCAGCTGAGGATGCTGAGGGTGTGGCTCAGTGGTGGAGCATTGGTCTAGCATTACTGAGTGCCTGGGTTCTGTATACACACTCACACTCACACTCACACTCCCCAAAACCCTGTCTCAAAAAGAGCAAAATAAGAGGGCTGGAGACAAGGCTCAGTGGTTGAGAGCACTGGCTGCTCTTCCAGAGGTCCTGGGTCCAATCCCTAGCACCCAAATGGCAGTTAACAAAACTATAATTCCAGTCCCAGGGCATCTGACATCCTCTTCTGGCTGTAGGGACTGCATTAACATGGGGCACAGACACATATGTAGACAAAACACCCATACTCATAATATTTTTTGTTTAAAGAAGTAATATAAATAAAAAAAACTGTCTTTTGGAAGAAGTGTAACTGCTTTGAAAAAAATGTCTCTTTTCTTTTTGTTTGTATTTTTTGAAACAGGGTTTCTCTCTGTAACCTTGGCTGGAACTCTGTAGACCAGGCTGGCCTCAAATTTATAGAGATCTGCCTGCCTCTGCCTCCCAAGGGCTGGGATAAAGGTGTGTGGCCACCACCGCCTGGTGAGATTTCTTCTTTTTTTTCTTCTGACTTTAGCAACTGTTTCTCACATTTATTTGCATACTTACTTGTGTTCTGGAAATGAGGAATTGAACTCAGGCTGTCAAGCGCCACTGAGACATCTCGCAGGCCCCCGTTTTGTAGAGGCAAGCTATCAAGTAGCCCAGGTTGGCCTAGAACTCACTTTGAAGTCAGCAACGTCTACCTTCCACCTACTGTATATCAGCTGGTGAATCCAGCTCAAAAGCGTAATTTTTCATTTAAGAATGGGAAGAGTGTGAAATCATTCTTATTAATTTCTTTTAAAGGTTTGTTTGTTTATTATGTATACCATGTTCTGCTCGCATGTATGCCTGCATACCAGAAGAGGGCACCAGACCCCATTACAGATGATTGTGAGCCACCGTGTGGTTGCTGGGAATTGAACTCAGGACCTCTGGAAGAGAGGTCAGTGTTCTTAACCACTGAGTCATCTCTCCAGCCCTAATTATTTTATTTTGTGTGACTATGATATAATTACATCATTTCCCCTTCCCTTTCCTTCTTCTATACCCTCCCATTTGCCCCTCACCTTGTTCTCTTTCAAATTCATGGCTTCATTTCTATTACTGTTGATATGTGCGTGTGTATATGTAGTCCTAAATACATAGTCTAAATAATGTCTATTATATGTATCTTTTTAGGACTTCCAGGGCTTTCCATTTGGTACTGAATGACTTCCCTAGGAAAGACCATTTCTTCTGCCCTCAGCATCCCTTAGTTGCCTGTGGTCCTTCGTGTAGGGTTGAGACCTCTCCATCTTCTCTCCTTCCACTTTGAAAGTCTCTTGGTCTTGTCCTTGTTCAGGCTGTGATACATAATCATGCTTATGAGACATGGATATGGCTTCTGATATCCATAGGACACATGACCTCATAGCAAACACCGTTCCTCTGGCTCTTACAGTCTCTCCGCCCACTTCAGAAATGATCCCTGCCGGAGCCTTAGGTGCAGGAATTGTATTATAGATGTATTCACTAGAACTGGGATCCAGTCTGCATGTACTTTGACTGGTTGTTGTTTTGTGTAGTGGTCTCTGTCTGTTACCAAGAGGTGTCCCCTTGATCAGTTCTTTGAGGATTCTCCACACTAATTACCCAATGCCTTATCAAGGCACAAGTTATATTACGGCAGACCATGAGGTCAGTACCAATGACATAGTTGTGTGTTTTAAATAAGGCATCTTTAATACAGAAGCCCACACGTAGCAAAGCCATGGGTCTGGGGTGCTGCTCAGTGGTAGGGTGCTTGCTTAGTACATGTGGGACCCTGGCTTCCATCCTTACACCTTAGAACAAGACATAACTACAGGTGTTTGTCATCTTACAGTAGAGTTATGCTCCAATAGCCCTATGGTGAGTTGGAGATAGCCCACGTAGAAAAGCACTGTAGTCGCCTGCCCTGCACAGAGCCCCAGCTCAGCAGCACACACAGTACAGTACGCAGAACTGGTTCCTTCGCCCCTGTGGCCACGTGGCAAGCTGGGAACTGTAGCTCACTACAGCCCAGCAACACAAGAGAACACCAAGCTGCATTACTGCTTTCATGTAAGGGTCAAATTCCAAATTGAAGGTACAGTTTCTACCAAATGCATCTAGCTGTCACACATCTGTCAAGTCAAAAAAAAAAAAAAAAAGTCAAAGAGCCATTATAAGCCAAGGTCTGTCTGTACGTGTTTATGCTGGTGGATGATGTGCCTGACACAGAAACCTCAGACTTCCATAGCTCCCAGGGGCCCCAGTGAGGCCACTATAGCAGAAGAAATGTGTGTTTGTTCCATGGAGTACACGGCTGAGTCCCAAAAATTTAATAAGCAAGTATGCCTTAACCACAGTGAGTGACGGGTAAGACACATGCGCTCTTGGGTGCTACCCATGCTTTCAAGATGTAGAATAGGACTGGATGCTACCAGCCTCCTTCTCTTCCTGTGTTAACCTCCACCTGGCAGTTTGATTTATAGCAATGGTTTTCACCCTTCCTAACGCTACAACCCTTTAATACAGTTCCTCACACTGTGGGGACTCCCAACCATAAAATTACTTCATAACTGAAACATCGCTACTGTTCTGAACCATGATGTTAATATCTGGTGTCCAGGATATCTGATATGCAACCCTCATGGGGTAGCAACTCACACGTTGAGGACCACTGATTTACAGCTATAGCCAGGTATCATCCAAAGGAAGACACTTGGGGCGGGAGGGGGAGATGGCTCAGTCAGTAACATGCTTGACTCCCAAGCATGAGAACCTGCATTACGTCTCCTGCACCCATGTAAAAAGCCAGGCACAATAATGTATGCCTGTAATCTGAGCACTGGGGAAATGAAGTCAGAGGATGTGTGGAGCTCATTCACCAGCCAGTCTGGCCTTGTCTGTGAAAACCTGTCTCAAAAAATATGGTGGAGAGCAGTCAAGGAAGATGATCAGGGTTGATCTCTGCTCTCCACATGTACATGAACACACTTGTACACAAATAAACCCTTACACACACACACAGAAAGGAAGAGAAATTGAAAGAAAAGGTCATCTGAAGACCCCAGCCATGATGAGCTAAAGTGGTGGGCCCAGCAGACACCAGAAACTCCCCAGCTTTCCCAGAGTGCTGCTAGGGGCTTCCAGTGTGTCCCCAGGGCATGGGGTGCTTGGGGTAGTTACTATCTTTATTATGATACCATGGAAGACATTTTAGGGCAGGGAGGTATAAATTTCACAACATCTATACAGTTTCCTGTGCAATAACAAATAACCATAAATACTGTGTCTCATTGATACCGTGATGACACATTGCTTGTGCCGATTCTAGACATAGCAAAAAATTCAAAACAAAGGTTCACCATAAAGTTTGTGAAATACGGTAGTTATTGGGCTAGACCCATGAGAGTCTATTGCCTGTGTTTGAGGAAGGGCTACAATTTATTATTTGTCCTGAATTGTCTACAAAATCTAACTAATAAGTGCCCTTACGGACCCAAAACCAGAGCCCAGAACAATAGACTTTCAGGTCTCCTCCCCAGCATACCTCAAGTGATGTCCTTTAAGAGTCTGGTGAGAGCCAGGCAGTGGTGGCACACACCTTTAATCCCAGCACTTGGGAGACAGAGGCAGGTGGATTTCTGAGTTCGAGGCCAGCCTGGTCTACAGAGTGAGTTCCAGGACAGCCAGGGCTACACAGAGAAACCCTGTCTCGGGGGAAAAAAAAAAAGAGTCTGGTGAGGTATTTCCTGGTTGCTCATGGGTGTGCTTACAACTATCCTGGTCAAGGGGCCATTGTGATAAGAGTCTAGGCCCCTGGTCTTTGAGCTATGGACAAACCAGATGTGTTTCACATCAAGACTTTTGATGCTCATTAGGGGACCCCACGTGTAGCCTGGAGAACAGGAGCCCCCGGGGGACCCTGGGAGGCCCATGTCATTTCACAATGAGCTCTAGCCAACCCAGTGTTTTCTTCAGATATGTAAACAAACAGAATAGATTGTCATCCATAAGCTATGCCCAGCGGGAGCCAAATTGTTTGAGAGCAGACGGTAAACAAGTGTAAACATTAACTATTAGTCAGAGGGTAATGGGTCTTCCCACTGATGACTCTTTCTCTCTGGCTCAGTGGTTCTCAAACCTTCCTAATGCCAGTGACCCTTTGATACAGTTCTCACCTTGGGCTGGGCCCAAGCCATAAAATTATTTTCATTGCTACTTTGTAACTGTTAATTTTGCTACGGTTGCGAATCATAATGTAGTATTTATGTTTTCCGATAGTCGATAGTCGCTGGGTCTGCGGCCCACAGGTGGAGAACCGCTGCTGTAGACAGTAGCCCCATCCCAGACTTAACTTCACAAGCTTTGGATGCAAACTCACTCAAACTTTGAACTCCTCTCTCTTTCCAAAACAAGAGTGGAGTGAGGAATCCTGGCAAAGGCAGGAGTTAGGGTGATTTCTTCTGACTACAGCAGAGCAGGAATAAGCATGGGGGGCGGGGGTCCCAAGGTGCAGGGGCTTTCCAGTGGTCGGGAGGTGAAAGGTTTCCTTTCCTGGTAGATTTGGGAGCCTGTCAACTTCCAGCAGCCCTCCTCACCTCCCCTGTGAGTTCTAGCAATGGGCAAGGTGTCCTAACCCTCAAATTCCAACTGCCTGTAGGCACCTGGCTGCTTAGAGGCAGCGGCCTGTCTGAGAAGATGCTCCCCAGCACCAAGAACCCTCTGGTCCAGGTAAAATCGATAAGGTGGGCATCCCACAGGCAGACTCCACCGGGCCCTGCTTCCCCCACTCTGTGACAAGCTGTGACTAACAGGAAGCCTGGAGCTGCAAGAGGGAGTCCTGCTTTAGGAGCCACTCAAGTCTATACCCAACTTCTGTGGCATCTCACCTCCGGTTTCCCTACCCAGCTAATTTGTCTTCATGAGTATTTTAAGCATCCCTAAAGTCCCCCTAAAGTCACTTGTGTTTCTGCTATTACCAATCCTAATTTCTAGTTTTAGGGCAGGGCCTGACTTGTCTTGATTCATCCTGGGGAGTCCCAAGGTAACATTATTTTACAAGCCTATATCTTGCAAGCCTAACTACTCTGGTCTGTGTTAGAAAGATGTGTGTGTGTGTGTGTGTGTGTGTGTGTGTGTGTGTGGTGTAGGTGTTTTTGTGGAGGTGTGTTGTGCTCCTGTCCATTTGGCACACAGCATATCCACAGAACATATTCTACTCTATGGTGGGCCTTTCAGGTGGTTTCCTTGGCAACCAGCCTTACTAACCCTTGGGGGCGGGGCAGGGGGTTCATGTAACAGTGACTGAAAAAGCGTGTAATTGGCTTAGTGGGTTCACTGTGCATCTCTGTAAACATGAACTGACCCTGAACTGATTGAGGGGGTATAGTTTTGTTTGGTGTGTTGTTTTTGTGTTGTTTGGACGGTTGGTTTGTTTGAGACAGGGTCTCATGTGGCCCAAACCAGCTTTGAACTCCATACGTGTGTGTGTGTGTGTGTGTGTGTGTGTGTGTGTGTGTATGATGTATACTTACACACACATATAAAAGATACACATATACATATATATATAATATACACACATATACACATACATACATACATGAGTGAGACTGAATTTAAATTCCTAATCCTCCTGCTTCCACCTGGGGAGAGCTGGGATTACACCTCCACCATTAGCCTCTCTGAACAATTTAGAACTGACTTCATTTAGAGGTTAAACTTCTTGACCAAAACAATTTGAAAGTGTATTTTATAAAAAATTAGAATGATTGAGAGGAAGGCCATTAGCCATGAACTACCTTCCCTGCTGTACAAAAGGGGTTTCAGGGGTTGAAACCAACAACATAGGGGTGCACAAAGCCTCCTGCTCCCACTCTCCTCTCTACCAGGAGCCACATGCATTTGAGCACCACCTGCTGGCTTACACAACCACAGTGAGATGACTGGGACTTTTTTTTTTTTTTTTTAAAGATTTATTTATTTATTTATTATATGTAAGTACACTGTCGCTGTCTTCAGACACCCCAGCAGAGGGCGTCAGATCTCATTATGGATGGTTGTGAGCCACCATGTGGTTGCTGGGATTTGAACTCAGGACCTTCGGAAGAGCAGTCAGTGCTCTTACCGGCTGAGCCATCTCTCCAGCCCCGACTGGGACATTTAATATTGCCGTGAGTCCCCAGCTCCTAGGACAGTGCTGGTGACAGCTGGTGCTCCCTGCATTTCCTGGCTCCTGACCCCTCCTTCTCAACTTGTCAGATGTTCACACTTCCAATCTGCAGTTCTGGCTTCCTCGGGGACAGAGCATACTCACATGAATGAGGTCAGCAGCTTCAGACAACACGGATGCAGAAACCATGGACATTTTCAACACTCAACCTCATCTTGTTCCTGTGCCACTATCAGACATAGTATTCTAGAGCCGTTACTGCTTGTGTTCCTCTGAGGAATACCTAGATACTTAGTGGGAAAGTGACATGTGAAACAGGAAAGCATTAATGACATAGAAGCATTTAAAAATAGCATAGGTGAATGTACTGGCTGGGTTTGTGTGTCAACTTGACACAAGCTGGAGTTATCACAGAGAAAGGAGTTTCGGTTGAGAAAATGCCTCCATGAGATCCGGCTGTAGGCATTTTCTCAATTAGTGATCAAGGGGGGAGGGCCCCTTGTGGGTGGTGCCATCTGTGGACTGGTAGTCTTGGGTTCTATAAGAAAGCAGGCTGAGCAAGTCAGGGGAAGCAAGCCAGTAAGGAACATCCCTCCATGGCCTCTGCATCAGCTCCTGCGTCCTGACCTGCTTGAGTTCCGGTCCTGACTTCCTTTCGTGATGAACAGCAGTGTGGAAGTGTAAGCTGAATAAACCCTTTCCTCCCCAACTTGCTTCTTGGTCATGATGTTTGTGTAGGAATAGAAACCCTGACTAAGACAGTGAACTATGTAATAAAATACCCGAAACCCACTTCATTCACCTCAGGGACAGTGTGTGTAAGTTGAGCATAATGCTGCGTGCCTATCGTCCAAGCCATGAGGAGGCCGAAGCAGGAAGATCATGAGTTTGAGGTCAGCTTGGACTCTGTAGGAAGTTTCTGGCCACCCTATAGGATGTGTGTGTGTGTGTGTGTATGTGTGTGTGTGTGTGTGTGTGTGTGTGTATGTGTGTAGTACCCAAGGAGGCCAGAAGAGAACGTTGGGTCCCCTAGAATTGGAGTTAGCCACCTTAAATGCTAGAAATGGAACCTAGGTCCCATGGAAGAGCAGCCAGTGCTCTTAACCACTGACACATTGCTTCAATCCCCAATTTAAATAAATAAATAAATAAATAAATAAATAAATAAATAAATAAATAAATAAATAAATAAATAAATGTGAGGCTGTGGGGAGCTGTCCCGGCTGAAAGGCTCTCTTCAAGCCAGTCCAGTGCCAGGCGCCTCAGCCTGCAACCTTCAGCCAGGATGCTCCTCGGCTTCCTCAAGAACTGCAGGAGCCACTTCGTGAGTAACTCCAGTTTGTCATGTGCAGATTTTCAGGCCTGAGATGGGAGCAAGGCGTTGATGCTTTCAGGGAGCGTTCAGTTCCAGAAGCCTAGGCTTCTTGTTCCAGAGAATCCTTCCTGACCAGAGTCCACCACAGACCAGCCTCCGCATCAGGATTCTCCTCTTGGCTAGGAATTCACTCCCGTCTTGCTTAAAACTGCTCAATGGCCGGATGTCCCCACAGGGAAGTCATCCGTGGTCTACCATATCGGTCCACCAGATCTTACCTTACTCATTCGACCTGGCCTCTGTCTACCTGGACTGCTTCCTAATCAGATCTTTCCTGGGTTCTCTGTTTTCACCTGAGGTCCCCAAGATTTGCTGTCTTCAGAGCAATGATGCTACTGCATTTAGTAGAACCTACTGTTCCCCACCCTACCACACACTCACTTACCAGACACATTGACGTTTTCTGTTCCTTCGGCCTGGGGGTGGCCTTCGAGGTCTTCTTAAAGATCCGTCTCACTATGTGCCATGATTTGTCTTCCTGGTTACATTCTTTGATGCTTTCCTATTTTTTATTCCCTCTTCCTTTCTTCTTCATCCTCCTCCTCTCCCTCCTCTTCCTTCTCTTCCTCCTCCTTTGTTCCTCCTCCTCCTCTTTTTATCGAAACATGGTCTTACTATGTAGCCCAGGAAACGTCCCACAACCCTCCTCCCTCTGCCCCGGGTGCTGAGATTACAGGCTTACATCATCACACTTGGCTTCTTACTCATTTTTCTAGGGTCTTGACTCCAGCAATCTATGGACACGCCCCCTTTCCTCTCACTACAATCTGTGAATCATGCCAACTCTATTTTGTGGTGCTAGGGACCTATTTCAGGGCCTTGAGGCCAGGAATATCTTGAATCCTAGCACTCTGGAGACAGGTAAGCAGACCTCTGTGAGTTCAAGGCCAGCCTGACTACACAGTGAGTTCCAAACTAATCAGAGCCATATAGTGAGACCCTGTCTCAAGGGGGTGTGTGGTGTAACTATTCCAGGCCCCTTTGGACACTAGGCAAATATTCTGAGGGTTGCAGCCTCAATGCAATGATCGTTTTGAAACGTTTTAGTTTTAATTATGTGTAAGCATCTTGAGTGTGAGTTTGTGCCATTGCCTGTGGAAGCCAAAGGCACTGGATTCCCTGGAGCTGCAGTTACAGGCAGTTGGGAGTCGCCTGATATTGGTGTTGGTAACTGGACTCAGGTCCTCTGGAAGAGCAGTACATGCCCTTAACCACCGGACCATTTCTCCAGCCCCCAGAACTAACTTGAAATGACCCACAAATGCCGATGTCCTCTTTTCCTGGTGTAAGTCGCCTGCCTTTAGTGTTCTGTCAGCTCTCTTGTCCAAGCCGCTCCCTTTCCAATGTAGAGGCAGGAGCCATCTTTGAAGACCCATTCTTAAAGCTGCTGTGCCTTTTTCCTAGGGAGATACTTGAAGTTTCCTTGCTGGCCTCAAAACCTGAAGGGCTGGATGGGTGGCTTAGTGGTTAGGAGCCCTTGTTGCTTTTGCAGATGACTTGGGTTCAACGTCCAACACCCACATGCTGGCTCACAACCATCTGAGACACCATTTCTTGGAGGTCTGATGTTCTCTTCTGATCTCCACAGACTCAGGCATGCATGTGGCATGCATACATGTATGCAGACAAAACATTCACAGACATAAAATAAGTAATTCTTTTTTAAAAACAAGCAAAACAAAAAACTCTGAAGGAGCCCTTTGTGGGACCATAATGGCCCAGGGTTATGGAGGACTCCGGGTACCTCAAACATGAGGATGGCAGGAGTTGGCTTCCTCCCCGCTCCCAACCTGACTCCATAAAGCTGCTCCTCCACCGTCAGCCCTAGTAAGAATGTATTACCTTGACAGTTACCAGGCTTCAGTCCTTGTTTGACCTTAAAAGGTTCCCCCACCCCACTGTCCCCTTCCCATTCCCTCCTCAGACCCTACAGCCCCTGAATACGTACAGGAAGCATCCTCCAACACCCCTGCCCTGGCCAATGGTGCACAGCCACACAAACCTTGCCCCAGAGACCCTGGCCACCTTCCCAGGGGCATAAATATCCCCTTTTCTCTCCAATAAATGAACCAGTTCTTCGGGGGGGGGGGAGGTGATTTACACCTATAATCCTATCATTTGGAAAGCTGAACCTCAAGTTCAAGGCCAGCCTGAGCTACATAGTGAGTTCTAGACTAGCCTAGACTTCATAGTAAGATCTCTTTTACAAAACAAAGGCCTAATTCTATAGACTTTTCTTTTTTGACAACTTCATGCATGTATAGAGTGGATTGCAGCCATGTTCACCCCATTAGCCTCTCTCGTCTCCCCAGCCATTTCTGCCAACCCCTTCTGCTCCCCTGCCAGTGTCCCCCTGCCCTGACAGCTTGGGCGCCATGTGCAGACTTGTTCAGGTTCTGGCAACTGCTGTGTGCCCACAATTGCCATGGCCGCGTCTTATCCGCAGGACCAGACTCTGTAGCATTCTCTCCATCCTCCTGCATGCATCCTCCTGGACTCTGAAGTAGCTACAGGGGGGTGTGTGTGTGACAGAGATGTCTGACTTCAAAAGAACTAAGGGAAGGTCCTAGAGAGATGGCTCAGTGGTTAAGAACACTGGCTGCTCCTCCGGAGAACCCAGGATTGTTCCACAGCACCCACGTGACAGCTCATGGCTGTCTGTAACCGCGGTCATGGGATCTGGCGCCCTCTTCTGGTCTCTGTATGCAGCAGGCATGCTTGTACATAAGGCTAAACACCCCTACACATAAAATAAATAACCAAGCAAACAAACGAATAAATAAATAACACTCCTACACATAAAATCAGAATAAAAGGAAAAGAAAGAGAGAGAGAGAGGAAGGAAGGAAATGTCTCAGGACTGAGTACTCTTAATTCCATAGTTGATGTGTAAAACATCTCAACCATAACAGACTTTAGCATGCAATAGGAAAATAAAGCCTACAAGGTGACAGTGTGTAAAAGCAACCCTGATGACCTGAGTTCAGTAGTGCTCTGTGGAGTGTCATTCACGTAAGCTCCCCACCCCTACACATACACACACACACACACACACACATGCATACATACATATACACACATGAATATATACACACACATACACATACACACTCATATATACATACGTACATGCATACATACATATACACACACATATACATACATACACATACATGCATACTTACATACACATATACATACATACATACACACACATAACAGGAGAGAGAGAGATTTTCTTAGGGCTTCTATTGCTGTGATAAAACACCATGGCCAAAAGCAAGTTGAGGAGGAAAGGGTTAATTCAGCTTACAATTCCACATTGAAGGAAGCCAGGATAGGAACTCAAACAGGGCAGGAGCCTGGAGACAGGAGCTGATGCAGAGGCCATGGAGAAGCTTGCTGCCTTGCTTCCTATGGCTTGCTCTGCCTGTTTTCTAACAGAACCCAGCACCACCAGCCCAGGGGTGGCCTTACCCACAACGGGCTGGGCCCTCCCCATTAATCCCTAATTAAGAAATGCTCTACAGGCTTGCCAACAGCCTGGTCTTATGAAAGCATTTTCTCAGTTGGTGTTCCCTCTTCTCAGATGATTCTAGCCCCTGACAAGTTGATACAAAACTATCCAGTACACAAACATATACACACAAACACATACATACCTACAGATATCTCAAACACACATATGTACATACGCACATACAAAAATAAATAAAAAGAAAACAACCTGTGCCAGGTTCAGTAACCCTAGCTGTGTGTCTCCCAGCAGCTGGGCACCCATTTAGGACGGTCTCCCATCATCCTTTGAGCCTTTGGCTTTCTTGTTGTCACGTGGGCTGTGGCTAAGGCAGCCCCGAGGAAATGTGAGCTGCTGCCTCGGTGGGCAGAAAGAATGTCAGTTTATTTTTACTTCTCATTTGTATCAACAAGGGAATGCCGTCGCCCTGGAGCAGAGAGCTTTGACTCACTCCCTACAAATGCCTACGGCTTTACTCTGCTCCTGTTTGTCCTATGCAACTTACTTACTGTGAATTATACTGCTCCATAATTATATATTATACTTTGTTATATATTATGATTTATACTATGTGTGTTATAAATAGTACATGAGGTTTTTTAGTTACAATATTCCCTTATCTGACAGCTTGAGATCAACCTAGCCCATCATCAATTATTTTTAGCCTTATAAAGACTGTGTCTAGGCCAACCTGACACAGGCTGTCCAGGGCTACATAGAAAGAGTCTGGCTCAAAGCAACATGAGCAAAACTGTCCAGGATGCTGTAGTTGTTCTCACTTCACCCAGAAGATGGCTTCACAAGGGACAATACGTTATAGCTTTGCCCCTTAATGCATTTTGTGGAATCCACCTCTCTGTGCTGACCTCAAATGTACCCCTCCCCCAATCATCCTGGATTCCCCATGCCAAGGAGCAAAACTCTGGGTGCTGCTGTGGCTTTCTGTTTGCCGTCTAGTTGGCTAGGCAGCAACATAATCCATCAACACTGCCCTTCTTGGAAGGCTTCTGTTTTAAAGAATGGTATTCTGGGGTTGGGAATGTAGCCCTGTTGACAGTGTTTGCCTAGTGTGCATGGAGGTCTGGGTTTCATCCTTAGCACCATGGAAACTTGTTATAGCTGTACATGACTGCAATCCCAGCACTCAGGAAGTGGAGGCAGGAGGCAGGAGAATCACATGTTCAATCAAGGTCATCCTCAACTACATATTAACTTCCAATACAGTGACAATTTTAGAGTTTTGGTTTCTTTTAAAAAAAACAAAACAAAACAAAACAAAAAACAACAAAGAAGTATTTTAAGAATATGTTCTGCCGGGCGGTGGTGGCGCACGCCTTTAATCCCAGCACTCAGGAGGCAGAGACAGGCCGATATCTGAGTTCGAGGCCAGCCTGGTCTACAGAGTGAGTTCCAGGACAGCCAGGGCTACACAGAGAAACCCTGTCTTGAAAAACCAAAAAAAAAAAAAAAAAGAATATGTTCTCTTTATAATCCCAGGTGTGGGATAGGGGGTTGCTTTAGACTGACTGCAGCAGCTGTGATTTGTCTCATGCTCTAGCAGGGGTGTGATTTTGCCAGCTTCAGATATTTTCTGTGAGTGTGTGACATTTTGAGTTCTGGAACCTCTTCAGAGAATATATAAATGCTAGGACCCTGAGATGAGGTGGAGGGGGGTTTGTTTGGTTGTTTGGTCACAGTTGATCATGGTTTGTTAAGCGCAAAGAAGAAACAAGAAGAAATTAGATATCCTGACTTCAAAGATCAAACTTGCCCCAATGAACTTGATACTCAGCAGGAGGCTAACAAATGTTGCCCCCTTTCCGACCCTGACTTTATGCAGGGATCTCTTTCCCTTTCCCTATATTCTTTAATCTCTCTTATCTAGTTCTAGGTTGAAAGGGTGGAAGAAAGGGGGTGGAGAAGGGTGGAAGAAAAAAACCCCACCAAGTGGCCAAAGATGCTATATCGAAGGACAGCCTGGGCTACCTGAGACCCTGCCTAAAAGAAAAAAAAAAAAAGACTTCATTACTAGAGACATTGGAGCATGCTTCCTTTTGAGAAACAAACTTATTTACACCGCTTACAGCTATGGCCGGTGGTGGTGCATGTCTTTAGTCCAGCACTGAGGATGCAGGGACAGGTGGATCTCTGTGAGTTCAAGGCCAGCCTGATCTACATAGTGAATGGGAGACCATCCAAGACTATACAATGAGACTCCATCTTTAAAACGAAACATGGAGCCAGGTGTGGCTGCTCTCACCTGTAATCTCAGTGCTCAGGAGCAGAGGCAACAGAATGGGGAATTCCCAGACAATTCCAAGTCTGTGAGGATCTGTAGTTTTTTAAAAAATCTTTAATCACATCTGCAAAATCCCTTTTTCATACAGAGCAATATTCACAAGGTCTGGGGACAAGGAAATGACATCTTGGCCATCACTGCACAGCTGGGGACAGAGTGTAACTTCCCCCTTTTGTGACAGCTTCCTTTGGCCTCTGCTGCTTGCGGCTGCCCCGTGGGGAGGGATGTTTGTGTGGGGGTCGAAGATGCCCTTCAGAGGCCCTGCCCAGCTTGTGCTGGCAGCCAGGGTTCAGCTGCCTCCACAGGGCAGCCAGAAATGTCACAGTGTGTCCTAAGGCCACACTGATGTGCCTCTGATGTCTTCGGCCAGCCTCAACCCTGCCTTCTTTCCTTTCTAGTATTGTACAAGTGCCAAGAGACCACTCTGTCAGCAAGCTGAGAGGAAAACTGAGGCAAGATGTCAGGCCGGAGCGGAAAGAAGAAAATGTCCAAGCTGTCCCGGTCAGCCAGGGCCGGTGTCATCTTTCCAGTAGGGAGGTTGATGCGCTACCTGAAAAAGGGAACCTTCAAGTACCGGATCAGCGTGGGTGCTCCTGTGTACATGGCTGCGGTCATTGAGTACCTGGCAGGTAATCTAGCCTGTAGGGGACCCCACAGGCAGGTGTCCTTCACATGGGGGCAGAATGCTGTGAATCTCCCAATGCCTGACTCAAATATACTTCTGGATAATAACAGGGCTTTTCCTGGCCTGCTTGGCCAAGGCTGGCTTCTAAAGGCTTTGGGGAAGAAGGGGCATAGGACAGAGAACCTACACTTAAACTGTTCTAGACCTGCCCAGCAAAGTATGGCTTCCATTAGAAAATGCTACATATGCCCATCTAAGCTCCCAGAAAGTGCAGAGAAGATTCTGGTAAAGGAAGAGAGTGCTCTTCACTTTACAACAAATTGCTCATTAAATTCCTGGGGTGGAAGTGGGGGTGCGGGAGGAGTTGTGAGGATTTTGTTTGTTTGTTTTGCTTTTAGTCTACTTAAAGCAGGGGGGCTGGAGGATGGTTCAGTTGGTAAAATGCTTGCCAGACAATCATGAGAACCTGAATTTGATCCCCAGACTTCATGTAAAAACTAAGCACCGTGCCACACACTTGAAATCCTGGCACTGGTGAAGTGTAAACAGGTGTAGCCCTGGGGCTTGCTGGCTAGCTAGCCTTGGCAACCAGCAAGTTCCAGGGCCCTGTGAGAGCAAATGTCTCAAAAATGAGGTGGCTAACCCCAGAGGAATGACATCTGAGATTGACCTTACACCAGAGAGAGAGAGAGAGAGAGAGAGAGAGAGAGAGAGAGAGAGAGAGAGAGAGAGAGAGAGAGAGAGAGAGAAACACACTCAAGAACAGTCTCGGATCATCATGTTTCTGACCACCCTACCTACTGAGCCATATCCCCATATCCCCAGCAGGGACAAGAGTGGCTTGTTTGGTTTTGAACCAGGGTCTCCCTCCATTGCCCAGGCTAGCCTAGAACTCACTATTTCACTATACTGGCCTCACACTCAGTTTGATCCTCCTGCCTCAGCCTTCTGGGTGCTGGGATCACAGATGTGTACCACTTCACGCAGTAGGCGAGGTGCTCTGTGTGCTTCTTACTTAATTGTTTACGTTGTTCTCATGTATTTAGCAAAAACACAACAATGTTATGGTTGCCTTTTAAGGTTGTGCAGCTGGGTGTGGTGGTGCACACTTTTAATCCCAGCACTCAGGAGGCAGAGGCAGGTGAATCTCTGTGAGTTTGAGGCCAGCCTGGTCTACAGAGTGAGTTCTAGGACAGCCAGGGCTACACAGTGAAACCCTGTCTCGAAAAAAAAAACCAAAAAACAAAAAACAAACAAAAAAAGAAACGAAATAAAGAAATCTATGCAAGGGAAAAGCTTATACAAAAAGCTTAGATAACTAAGTGGGGTTAGATCCTGTTGGGCCTTTTTATTCTCAGGTAACAATGTTTCTAGCAAAGTCTTAGGTTGTCATTTCCCCCTCTCACACACCAAGGTTAAGTGCCTTGAGAATTCTGCCCAGTTGAAAAGCCTGCAACAAGTTAAGTACATGGAGGCAGAGGCTGACAGAGTTCTGTAAGTTTGAGACTAGCCTGATCCACAGGGTGAGTGGCAGGCCAGCCAGGGCTACATATAATTTTTAAAAGAAAGGAAAGCTGAGCAGCAGCTTGAAGCCACATGCCAGGTAATCTAATATGGCATCGATTTCAAAATATTTGTCCCATCTGCCCAACAGGTTGTGTTCATACGTCTTAAACTACAACACCCCAGCCATTCAGAAAATGCAGTCATGGGGCTGGCAAGATGACTTAGTTAATAAAGTGTTAGCTATACAAGAGAGGAGACCTGAGTTACACATTCACACATGCAAGAGTCATGTATAGACTGTAACCCAAACACTGGATGGAGGCAGATCTCCAAGCTCATCGGCCAGCCAGTCCAGCGGAAATAGCCAGCTCCCACTTTCGTGAGACACTATGAAAAAGTATGGTAGAGAGAAATAGAGGATTACCCCTGACCTCAACCTCTGTCCTCCGCACAGGCATGCATGAGCATGTGCGCGCGTGCGCGCGCACACACACACACACACACACACACACACACACACACACACACACACACACACACACACACTTGTTAGCCATTGCTGAGTACTCCAGGGAAGACCTGAGAAGAATTTGCAGTTCATAGGCTTTTCACTCTGGAAATGCCATATAAATATTTAACTCTGTTGTTTGTTTTATTCTAATGTTTTTGTTAATCATATCTGCCTGGCTAATATGGCATACTGAAACCAAGTTTCAAATACTGCCGTCAATTTTCTAGATGATAGCAACTTTATGGACTATTCTGTTCAAAATGAGGTTGATTGAGAAGATGCATGTAGCATCCCCTCCCTGTTCATTTCGGTACTAGCAGATGCCTTCAACACCCAGAGACTGCCCACACACCTCCACAAAGAGCATTCGTGCCTCCAGCTTTCTACTAAATACCTTTCTCTCTTTTTTTTTTTTTTGCTGCAATCACATGAGGTTTAGTCGGGGGACCAGTGCACTGGGGTCGAGCTCATAACCTACGCAGAGGCAGAGGAGTTCAACCAATACCTTTCTCTTTAAAACCATTCTTTAATTTTTATTTGTGTGTGTGTGTGTGTGTGTGTGTGTGTGTGTGTGTGTGTGTGTGTGTGTGTGTTTGGTTGAGTCCACGGTGTCATTCAGGCTGGCCTGGAACTTGGGATCCTTCTGCTTCAGTCACCCAAATGCTGGGATCCATAAGCAGGCACACACCAAACTTAGTCGCACATTTTTTAAAATTTGTTTTTATTTCTATTTGTGTGTGTGTGTGTGTGTGTGTGTGTATGTGTGTGTGTATGTGTGTGTGTGTGTGTGTGTCCCATATGTATGTGGGTACCCATGGAGGCCAGAAGAGGGTGCTAGGTCCTGGAGTTACAGGAGATTGTGAACAGCCTGACATGGTTTCTGAGAACTTAACTCTGGTCCCCTGGAAGAGCAGCAAGTGCTCCTAGCTTCTGAACCATCTCTCCAGCTCCTCAGTCACTCTTTTTAAAGCAAATAAATCATCTTTGCACAACTAAAGAGAAAGTAAAATAAACCTTTAATTAAAAATAAAGTAAGTCAGGGCTGGAGAGATGGCTCAGCAGTTAAGAGCACTGACTGCTCTTACAGAGGTCCTGAGTTCAATTCCCAGCAACCACATGGTGGCTCACAACCATCTATAATGGGATCTGACGCCCTCTTCTGGTGTGTCTGAAGACAGCTACAGGGTACTCATATACATAAAATAAGCAAATAAATCTAAATAAAATAAAATTTTACAACAACAAGAAAAAGAAGAAAGAAAAGAAGCAAGAAAGAAAAGTAGCTCACACCTTTAATCCCAGCTCCCAGGAGGCAGAGGCAGGCAGATCCCTGTGAGTTCAAGGCCATCCAAGGCTGCATAGTGAGACCCTGATTCATACAAACAAACAAATAAAAAGGAAAAGGAAAAAGAGAGAGGGCCAAGGAGATGGTTTATTGGTCAGGGCACTTGCCCTGCCAACCAGGCAACCTGAGTAATCCCTATGACCCATCTTTACAGCGGACTCCACAGTGTTGTCCTCTGACCTCCACAAGGATACTGTGGCGCGCTCACCACCACCCCACATACACACACTAACAAATTTTTAGAGAAATAAAAAAGGAGCTAAAGATGGCCCAGGGGTTAGAACACTGGCCGCTCAAGCAGAGATCTGGGTTTGACTCCTAGCGCCTACATGGTAGCTCACAGCCATCTCCAACTCCAGCTCCAAGGGATCCAGCCCTCTCTTCTGAACTCTGCAAGTCTCCAGGCACACCATGTCATGCACATACATACATGCAGGCAAAACACACAAAATACACACGTTTAAAAGAAATAAGAAATGATGGGGAAAAAATAAATGGTATGAAGTACCTGCTATATCGAACCTGGGGCCTTTGGGCCACATACAGCTTGGGATAACTAAGAACACAGCCCTAAGCAGAAATTGCAAGCTTTAGGATGGGCATGATGGCTCAAGAGGTTAGGGCACGTGTTGCACAAATCCAACATGAGTCCAATCCCCAGAACCCACATAAAGGTGGGAGCAGAGAACCAGCTCCACAAACTTGTTTTCTGATCTCCACGTGGATGAATGCACACACTCGCATGTCCACACCAATAATAATATAACTCGATTGTCTATTAACCTCCCCTTACATTTCAGCGGAAATCCTAGAGTTGGCCGGAAACGCCGCGAGGGACAACAAGAAGGCCCGGATAGCCCCCAGACACATCCTGCTGGCCGTGGCCAATGATGAGGAGCTCAACCAGGTAGGTCCGCACCCTAGGCTTGGGGGGTGGGGGGGCTGCCAGGCATGCTCCTGGGTGGACCCAGCCTGCCATTAGTCATACCAGAGAGCGTTCTCAGTCCCGTCTGCGCGCGCACCCACGTACGCATGCACGCACGCACGCACCCACGCACGCATGCTCGCTCATCAGGCCCAGGCATAGAAGAGCAGATCTTGATAGCTTTGCGTTCAGAATCAAGACCAAATCCCCTCTACTACAGATTCTGCCATGCCTTCAAGACTTTGTCTCCTTATTAAACACAAGTTCATCGCATGCATATATTATTCCTAGCAATTTCTTAACTCAAACCCTGTGGGTGATTTATTGAGGAATGAGTAGGAGACTCCTTATCTATGCATTAGAACTGGTGGACTCCACAGTCAAGTGAACAACTTCCTAGACTACAATAGGCAAGCTGGGGGGTAAATAGTAGAGAATTTCTATCTATATTTGTGTTCCGATCTCATTCTTCTCAAACTAAAGAATCTTCAAAGTTGTCAGACCGTCATAGAGTGATCACTTCCCCCCCCCAAAAAAAAGTGATAAAAATTGATTGCTAGAAAATTTCAAAACAAAGGCATGCAAAAGAAAATACACAAGCTCTTGTCAGAGACAGTACTGCTGCAACAACTGTTGGTTTGCTATAGATGTTTCTGGACTCTCAAGGTGTCTGTGCTGCTCTGGTAACGGACGGGTGGCAAGCACTTTGTGGATAAACTGTGAATTCAGACCACCCTCTGGTTTAGAACACGCAGAATATATGATTGTGGGCTGATTGTTCAAAATGTATCCATTGGGAGGGTCATGGCCAAGAGTATGTGCCTAATGGGACACAGGTTTGAGGGTGTGCAAGCCACTGCACCTCATCCCTGAATTAACCTTTGAACCCAGGTTTCACTAGCTGTGCTTCCCGTATATGAAGCTCTCTGTTCTCCACTGTCATCTGAAACTCCAGAACCCTGGGCATCGTGCCAGTTTTGACTTCTCTGACCCTTTAATTCCGCCTTGTTTTGCTTTCTATGCAAGACCACAGACAACCTGATGCCTACCGAGAAATGCTTTGCAAGCGTAGGATGAGAGAGCCCATAACTGTGATAATCAGTTTGTGTTAGCTGAGCAGAAGCCAGACTCAAGCCTTATTTGGCTGGTGTTGAAACCTGAGATGGCCTGCACAGGCCTGACCAGCTTTTTACATTTCTCTCTCAGCTGCTGAAAGGAGTGACTATCGCCAGTGGGGGTGTCCTGCCAAGAATTCACCCCGAACTGCTGGCCAAAAAGCGAGGGACCAAAGGCAAGTCAGAAACGATCCTCTCCCCACCCCCAGAGAAAAGAGGAAGGAAGGCCGTATCAGGCAAGAAGGGGGGCAAGAAATCCAAGGCCACCAAGCCACGGACGTCCAAGAAGGTGAGAGGTGGAGCTTTTCAGGAGCCAGGTATTCCCATAGTAGGCATGCTGCTTCTCTCTGGAAACCTGAGCCCCAAGGGATGTGATTAGGTGGTGGGACCTTTGAGCAGTGGCGATATCATGGGGACATATCCTTCATTTTCAAGGTTAGTGTCCGCCTTAGTTTCCCTATCCCCAATGCCGTAGGGAGGAGTTTATCTTGACTCATAGTTTAAGAGTATAATCCATCTTGGATCGGGGAGTCAAGGTGGCAGGAGTTTGGAGCTACACGTGGTGCCACATGCCTTTAATGCCAGCATTCGGGAAGCAGAGGCAGGCAGATCTGAGTTCAAGGCCAGCCTGGTCTACAGAGTGAGTTCTAAGACAGCCAGGGCTACACAGAGAAACCCTGTCTCAAAAAAAAAAAAAAAAAATTAAACTGTAGCTTAGCGG
Source organism: Uromys caudimaculatus (assembly GCA_028551405.1). Taxonomy (NCBI): domain Eukaryota; kingdom Metazoa; phylum Chordata; class Mammalia; order Rodentia; family Muridae; genus Uromys; species Uromys caudimaculatus. The sequence goes on along the minus strand of CM052720.1, from coordinate 24,739,694 downwards.
TGGAGCACCGTCCAGCATTCGGGGATGAGGGAGAAGTGCTAGACTTTCTCCCGAGCATTTCGTAAACAACAACGACAACAATAATAATAACTCCAAATGAAAGCGTGGCTCTTCAGATACATTAAGCAACCTTTCACATGCTCAGGAGCCCTGAGCAGCAGAGATATCAAACATTTCCGTCACGGGTGGTTTGTTTAAACAACGAGGAGCTTATAAGATTGTCACTCTGCAGATCTCCATGATAACAAAATAGCATACAAGAGCTCATGCCACTGCCACCTGGCCCCAGGACAAGCCTGGGGAGGAAGGAGGCCCAGCATTGATGCAGCTTCTTGACACAGCCACTTGGCTTAGAATTCAGTGATTCTGAACCTTCCTGATGCTGGACCCTTTAATACAGTCCTCATGTTGCCGTGACCCCCTAACCATAACATTTTTGTTGCTACTTCATAACTGTAATGTTGCTACTGTTATGACAATGTAAATATCTGATATGCAGGAGATCTGACATGCAACCCCTGTGTAAAGGGGTCATTTGACCCCAAAGGAGTCAAGACCCACAGGTTGAGAACCATTGGCTTAGATGCTTGTTATAAACCTCAGATACAAAAGACTAACATAACAGCAAGAATAATGGATCCGTGTCCAGGTTTGGATGAACATGATTACAGGGGCCGGTGGGCTCCTGTAATCGTTATGATACACGGGTGTGGTTTGGTTTGGTTTGGATTGTTTTGCTTTTGTTTGGTGGTTTGAGACAGTAGCTCTTGTAGCCCAGGTTGGCTTCACTTGTCTATGTAGCCAAGGATGACCTTGGACTTCTGGTCTTGCAGTGTCCACCTCCTAAGTTCCTGGGTTACAGTCGTGTGCTATTGTGTCTCACTTACTGAAGAACCCAGGCCTTCCTATGTGTGAGGCAGGCGCTCTACTCACTGAGCTGTATCACCCCCCATATTATGTTAGCCATTGCTTTCCTGTTTACTGTTTCCCTCCACCAAGAAACAGCAGGAGGGCCTGGGGTGTGGCTCAGAAGCAAACTGCACTTGATTAGCTAACGCCCTGAGTTCAACTCGTGGACCACCCCACCCCACCCCCCAGATAGTGAAGGGGAGGCGGAAAGCACAATGATAAATGTGCATGAATGTCGTATTGAAACCTTTTACTTCATGTGCCAGTGAAAAGATGGAAGGGAGGGAGGGAGGGAGGAAGGGAGAGGGAAGGGAGGAGAGGGGGACCAGGAATGCAGCTCAGTAGCAGAGTACACGTGACACCCACATTCACTGCAGAACAGATCATCCTGCGTCTATCTCCTGACCACTTCCCTTCATACCCACGTTGGTGGTGGCCATGGAGGACTGTCCCCCAATCACAGGGGACCTCTGTGGACCAGCTCTCATCTTTCACTCTGGTTTCACCCACAGTCCAAAGCAAAGGACAGTGATAAAGAAGGAACATCAAATTCCACCTCGGAAGACGGGCCAGGGGATGGCTTCACCATCCTGTCTTCGAAGAGCCTCGTTCTGGGGCAGAAGGTAATTACACAGACCGGGCTGCAGTGAGCTCTTCTGTATACACCCCTGCTCACAAGCCTCGATGCCTCCTCCACCCAGGTGTGGTATATATTCTAGGGCAGACTACTGGGTGCTGGTCAACCTAAGGTCAACCTAAAGTCTTCCTAGGGAATCTGGACCATAGGGCGGTATTCCTGGTTCTGCTGGGAAATCCCCAAGCCCCAACTATGTCTTTACCTACCGAGAAAAATCCATTGCTAACTCCCAATCAGGCTCGAGGAGGCCTAGCTTCCATGATTAAATGTCATTTAACAGAGGGAGAGAACAGCAATATATGTTTCTTGAATCTGATGGGTGCTAGGAATGAATTATTTGTCAATAATTCAGTCTGCCTGCCTTCCTTAGCTGCAGGGGGAAAAAAAGATAAAAACCTAACGTGTATTCTAGCATCCGACCAGATATGCAAATAGCTCATTTCTATGGGTGTCAAATTCACTGAGCAGACAGATTATCTACCGAGCCAACCGGGGCTGAAATAAGACACATGGGCAAGTAGCCAGTGAGGCAGATCTCTGTGTGCTGCCTGGTCTCAGCCTGCATCAAGTGAGATGCGTCCCCATCCAGACAGCTGGGGACCACAAGGTCTCCAGGGAGCCTAGATGTGGCAGGTTCCTTATTCATTTTTTATATTAAAAAATAAATAACTGAGACACAAAGAGGTGGCGTGTATGTCCCCTCCAGGGCCGTGAACTTTCTCCCAAACTTATCTAGAGAATCAGAAAGTTCCCGCTCCTGGAGAAGACACTGGGAAATGTTCTTCCTTCTACTCTGCCAAAACCATGTAAGGCAGCCCCAAGAATGTGGTACTGAGGGTGTAGCTCAAGGATAGTGTTTCCCTGGCACGCACAAGACCTTGAATGAATCCATAGCACAAAAAAGGGGTTGGGGGAAAGGCAGTTGTCACAGGTAGTAAGGGCAGGGTATGAACCCAGAGCCCACTCCTTCTCCCCAGCAAGACCACGGACCTCCATCCAAGAGTTCTGTACTCCTTAAGGAGTGAGGAGAGAGCAAGCCTAGGCTACTTTCCACACAGCTACTGAGATATTCTAGAGGTGACCCAGGCCACCAGGGTGAGGAACAAAAGACACATAAATGACAGAGAGAAAGAGGACAGGAGAGCCCATGTCTGTTCTGGGCAGTGATGTCGGGCTGCCGGTCTCAAAAGCATGGTAGCCCAAGCCTATGATTCCAGCACTGGGAGGCAGAGGCAGAAGGAGCTGAAGACAAGTATTGGCTACCTAAGTGAATTCAAGACCAGCCTAAGCTACCTGAGGCCCTATCGCAAAATAAAAGAAATAACTGGGAATTTGAGTCCCTGTGCTGACCTTCAACCCAGATAGTTGAGAAAAGCGATGCTGACCGTTACACTGAAATGATTTTCAGTGGGGAAGTTGATCTTCTTCCTCTTGTTACCATCTTTTCTCCCTAATGCAGCTGTCCCTGACCCAGAGTGACATCAGCCATATTGGCTCCATGAGGGTGGAGGGCATCGTCCACCCAACCACAGCCGAAATCGACCTCAAGGAAGAGATAGGTAAGACCTGGGTTTTTGAGAGGTAGCATGGTGTAGCCCAGTGTCAGCTCTCTCGGACTCAGTTGTCCCTTTGCCTGAGGTCCCAGGTGCAAATGACTGGCCCTCAAACAGCTTAGCTGTCAATCAGCGCCTGGCCCCCTTTGCAGCTCAGCCTGCCAACTGCTCTGCTACTGCTGCCACTTCTTCAGCTGCCACCACTGTCACCACTGCTGCCACTCTGCCATCGATGCTGCATTTTCATGCCAGAGTTACAAAAAGTAGACCACTTGGGAAGAGCTGTCTATAGGCACCATGCACACACAGGGTGCACAGGGTACATGCAGGCAAAACAGCCTTACATAAAGAATAGGTGGATTTTAAAAATGTCTTTCAGAAGAACTTATTGTTAACACTGATAGTGACTTCAACAGACATGAAGTGTTTTAGCAACACACGACACCTTCCCGATGTCCCAAGAGAGATGGGGTCCCCTCATGTATCTCACACATAGCGCCCGTCACATGACACCAGGTGTGGAATCTTGCACGGCCATGTTGTGTTGGCATTTGGAAAGGTTTTGATTTGGGTTTTTCAGATTGTGGTGTTCTGCCCTGCTGGGACGAAGTTCTGTGTAAAATTATATATATGCTTAGCAAGAGGGAAGTCTAAGGTTCCATACTTAGCAACACAAGAAAGGAGGAGAGAGATGTGGGGGCAGGGGTGGGGTGGGGGAAGGGATCCTTTATCAAAGCTTGTCACCCTGCACAGAGCTCTGTGTGGTGCCAACAGTGCCGCCAGTGACCACTGGCAAAACCAGGGTAACAGATGAGACATGTCATCCCCAATTTCTAAGCTTCTCCTGACCTACCATGCCCAACAATGAGATTCCATTGACAGGACGTTCACCACGGCCCCCACTGTTCCCCTTTGCAGGTAAGGCCTTGGAAAAGGCTGGAGGGAAAGAGTTCTTGGAAACGGTAAAGGAGCTTCGCAAGTCCCAAGGCCCTCTGGAAGTTGCTGAAGGTGAGTGTGGGACAGGGCCACGTCGCAGCCTGGCTCAACCCCACCCTTGCGACCTCTAGCCACCCACATCCATACATGGTCACCACTGTATACTACAAGATGAGCCATCCCTAGAACCCACGTTTAAAAAAAAAGCCCAGGCACATTCGATGTCGTAGGCTTGTGACTCCAATGGTGAGGTGGTGGAGGCAGGAGGATCCCTGGAGCTCATTGGCCAGCTAGTCTAATCTATTGGTGAATTCTGGGCAGGTGACAGTCCATCTCAGAAGTGGACAGTGTTCCTGAAGATGACACTAAGTCTTCTCTCCAGCCTCTAACACACACACACACAGATACACACATACACACATGCACAGACACATACACACATATAACAGACACACATGCACAGACACACAGACACACATGCACAGGCACGCATGGAGTTGGGGGGGCTGCTTTAGAACTGCTCTGAATTTGAACAGCAGATGTAGGTCATTTCCTATGCTCTGGGGACTCTTGAATCCCTTATGGTCATGAGCAACAGAGGTGAACACTAAATGGTCTCTGGGGTTATTTGGGTTAGTTTTGCATGTGTATCTTACACAGAATATAAAATTTACCCCATATGCCTCTTTTTTTTTTTTTTTAAAGATTTATTTATTTATTTTATATGTAAGTACACTGTAGCTGTCTTCAGACACCCAGAAGAGGGCATCAGATCTCATTACAGATGGTTGTGAGCCACCATGTGGTTACTGGGATTTGAACTCACGACCTTCAGAAGAGCAGTCAGCGCTCTTAACCACTGAGCCATCTCTCCAGCCCCGCCCCCATATGCCTCTTAAAGTATGTAATTCAGTGGTAGCAAATACTTCTACAATGTTGCACAACCTGATACACTATCTACTTTCAGAAGTTTCTCACCACCTCTGAAGTCCTGGAAACCACTATTCTACTTCCTGTCCCTATGGATTCACTTGGACATTTGATATAAATGCAGTCATATAGTGACTGGCCCTGTGTCTGGCAACTTGTCACTGACATAGTATTTTTAAATTTCATGTACATCATAGAATATATATCATCCCTTCTCCTCTTTTTTTGTGACTGAATAATATTTGTGTCAGCATCCCATCACCATGGCAAATGCCTGAGAAAATCAATTTAACAGGGGAAAGATTCATCTTGGGTTCCATTTCACAAGGTGCGGTCCAAGGCTGGATGTTTTGTGGCTTGAGGTGAGGCAGAGGAGCTTGGTGGCATGAGCCGGCAAGATGGCTCAGTGGATTAAGGTTGCCAAGCTTGGCCAATGCTCAAAGCAGTGACAATCCCGTGAGGAACTAGGTGGCTGCGCAGCGGTACTGCACTCACCTAGTATGCGTGAGGCCCTGGGTTTGATTCCCATCCCTAGGGAAGAAAAGCCAGAGGAAAACTCCCATGACCGGGACTGGAGAGATGGCTCCAGAGGACCAGGTTCAATTCCCAGCAACCTCCAGTCAGCTCACTCTGTAAGTCCAGTTCCAAGGGATCCAATTGCCCTCTGCTGGCCTCTGTGGTCTGAGAGTCAGAGCAGGGTCCAGGAGGTGCTTGTAAATGTGGGAGAAAAGCAACCCAAACACAGGACAAGACACTCTGATGTGTTTCTAAGCAGAATTCAGAAGTTGCGAGCGAATGGTGAAGTTGTAACTAAATAGTTATTATCATTATTCTTTCTATGTATATGAGTGCTCTATCTGCATGTACACTGCATGCCAGACAAGGGCATCAGATCCCATTACAGATGGTTGTGAGCCATCATGTGGTTGCTGGGATTTGACTCAGGACCTCGGGAAGAGCAGTCAGTGCCATCTCTCCAGCCTCTGCTAAAGGGTTCTTATCAGGGAACTTTCCAGAATTAAATGCAAGTTCAGGTTGGGCAAAACAAATGAAAGTAAATCCCGAACCTGGCCCACCACAGAGATTAGTCAGGAGTTCTGAAGTCAAGAAGAACCTTTAAAGCTGTCAGAGAAGAGAGGTGGCCATCTATAATAAACTAGCAGCTTGAGCCGGTGAGAAAGCTCAGCCAGTGAGTGTTCTCTGAATTCAGCCCCTGAGATCCTCTTAGTGGAAGAAGTGACTCCCCTGTGCTTTTCTCTGATGTGTGTGTGCTGTGGCCTGCATGCATTAATGCACGCATGTACACACACACACACACACACACACACACACACACACACACACACACAAATATAATTTTCCCTCAAAAAGAGAAAAATTAAAATTTCAAAACAAGGAGGCTCACAGGAAGGGCAGCACACTGGCCTTGGCATTGGTTGGATGGTGTCTTAGTTACTTTCCTATTGTGATGAGAAAACACCACCATCAAGCAACTTACAGAAGAAAGAGCTTCTGACCATCATGAGTGAGTCTGACCATCATGGCAGTAGGTGGGCAGGCCTGGCGCACTAGAGCAGTAGCTGAGAGCTTACATCTTGAGCCACACGCAGGAGGCAGAGAGAAAGCTAACCTAGGAATGGCAGTAGGTGGGCAGGCCTGGCGCACTAGAGCAGTAGCTGAGAGCTTACATCTTGAGCCACACGCAGGAGGCAGAGAGAAAGCTAACCTAGGAAAAGCTACATGTATGGGCTTTTGAAACCTCAAAGCCTGTCCCCAGTGACACACCAACTTCCAACAAGGCCGTGAGTCCTAACTCTTCTAAAAACAGTCCACCAACTGGAGGCCAAGCGTTTGAATGTACAGTCTGTAGCGAACTGTTCTGGTTAGCATTTTTGTCTAAGCTCCGCCCCACGGTTACCTGGCAACAGCCAGGTGTCCCTGACTTGCTATAAAAGGGGCGAGGTTGCTTGCCCCCTCCAGCCTCTTTCTCCCTATTCCCTTCCCCCTCCCTCTCCACATGCTCAAGGCCGGCCTCTCTCTACTTCTTCTTCTCCTTCTCTTCTTCTTCCTCCTCTTCTTCTTCTTCTTCCTCGCCCCCCCTCTCTGCCTTTCTCTGCCTCGACTACCCTCTTGACTCCCCTCCCCATGCCCTCAGCATGGGCCCACCAAGGCACCCCTTCCCCCATACCTCTCCACACATCCACCAACGCATATCCCCTTCTCTTTTTATAAACACATCAGTTCTCATGCAAACCACCACAGGTGGGATGAGGAAAAACATCACACTAGTGATGCAAGCCAGTGCTTCTGAAGACTGGCAACCCAGCGCTGACCAAATCCTCCCACAGAGAGGCTCATGGGATCTGACCTCGGGAGGCAGAGAAAGACATGCATTTTATTCCTTTAAGAACTTCTGTCAACTGCAGGCTGACTGAAAGGCAACTGAAATGCATGCCTTTTGTTTTTTATTTTATATGTATGGATATTTTGCCTACATGTATGTAAGTGTATCACCTGCATATCTGTGGGTCTCTCTTCTCCTGGGGGTTCACTGGCCTCCAGCCCCTGAGGGCAGAGGAAACAGAAGTGGGGAGGAGTTCGGACGGCCATGAGCATGACAGAATTACTTCCGGAGATCCTTCAGTGAGATGGTTCTACTTATTGCTCCCAGGATAGGGTATATGAGGATTTTGGAGGTTATGGGCAGAAAGGATTGACTGGTCATAACATGGCTCCGAATTATCATACAGGTGTAAGGGCTGATTGGTCATAACCCAGTACCTCAATATCATACTCTGGAAGGGCTGAGCTGGGACTTGTGCTGAATGGTGCAGTGTTTGCAGGAAGCCCTGTGCAGGTCGTTCTATAGATAAGGTCAGTGGAGAAGGGGAACCCCGCTGAGAAAAGGAGTCCTCCATTTTGCACAGAGCTCTGGGATCTATCCAGACAAGATGGACTACTACGTCAATAGCAGGGTCTTCTAACACATGTCCGGTGCCCACAAAGCCAGAGTGGGACATCAGATCCCTTGGAACTGGAATTAGACAGTGGTGAGTCTTCAGGTGGCTGCTGAGAATTGAACCTGCGTCCTCTGAGAAAGCAGCCATTGCATGTAACTGCTGATCCATCACTCCACCCAACCCACCCCAGATGTATGCCTTCTCAAAGATACAAAAACATGTCAAAAATATTACCCTCGTGAAACCGGTAAAATGGCCCTTATATCACTGTCCTTGCCAGACGTGCCTGGGAGCACAAGTGCTTCCATGAATATTCCCCAAGCCAGACCAGCCGTGCTGAGCCTCTGCCATGTCACTGTGCTGAGGATGTCTGCATGGCCTTGAATGAAGAGATGCCAAGTGAGGGGTCACACAGTGCATCTCTTAGCCAGGCCGCCCAGTTCCATGGTGAAGGCTCAGACAAGATGGCCAAGGGGAGTGAAGGGCACAACCAAGCATGGGAACAGAAAAGTCACCTCTGATGCTTGATGGCCGTAGGGACTTCCCTCACACTCCTCTGTAGCCATGTTCTCACAAGATCTGCCACTGTCGCTCCAGCTTTGTGGGCACCAGACATGTGTTGGAAGACCCTGCTGCCAGTTTAGGTGAATAAAGAGTTCTTGAGAGAGAGAGACAGAGAGGGGGAGAGGGGGAGAGAGAGAACACGAACACAGAAAAGAGGGCCTAGTGAGATAGACATCAGCTAAGACAATCAGCTGGTCTTCCAGAGGACCTGGGTTCAAGTTCCAGCATCCACATGGTAGCTCACAGACATATTTAGCTACAGTTCCAGAGGACCTGCCCTTTTCTGGTCTCCTTGGGCATTGCATACATATAGTCACCAGATACGCATGCAGGCAAAATCCTCATACCCATAAAAATAATTGTCTTAATTAAACCTTGCCAGGTAGTGGTGACACACGCCTTTAATCCCAGCACTTGGGAGGCAGAGGCAGGTGGATTTCCAGGTTTGAGGCTAGCCTGGTCTACAAAGCGAGTTCCAGGATAGCCAGGGCTATACAGAAAAACCCTATCTCAAAAAAAAACAAAGACCTGGGGGGGGGGGGGGGACAGCAAGCCAGCCAGGCACTGTGGCACACTCCTTTGATCCTACCGTTATGACGAGTCACCAATTAAACGTAAGCAGTGTGGCAACTCTGGCAGTCCATCTTTATTATCTTTAATTGAAGTCACAATGTGCCCTTGGCCATGTCAGGCCACAGTTAAGAACCCAGGGATTCTGTTCTTTGGAGATGGCACTAATCTTCCACAGTTACCAGATGTGATTCTGATGTGTTCCCGTCCCTAGGATCCACTCTGCGCATATTCCTGACCTGGGTCCTGTTGGCAGGTCACCAAAATTAGTCAGTTGTCACTTCAAGGCTAAAGCTCTGCTTCCTGCCAGCTCACCTCACAGTGGCAAGGATGTGTCACCTCCTAGTCCTCCAGGGTCTCTCAGGGTCACCTGGGAGGCCTGGCCTAATCACCCAGCTTAAGGTGGGACTCAGGAAATAACCTACTGCATCTCTCTCCTGTGTCCCAGCTGCCGTCAGCCAATCCAGTGGACTTGCAGCCAAATTTGTCATCCACTGTCACATCCCCCAGTGGGGCTCCGATAAATGTGAAGAACAGCTGGAAGAGACCATCAAAAACTGCCTGTCCGCAGCTGAGGACAAGAAGCTTAAATCTGTCGCCTTCCCACCATTCCCCAGTGGCAGGTAGGACGCAGTTTCTGAATTGATTTCCCACAGCCTTCGTGTTGGGAATCGGCTACTCACCAACATGTCCGCATTCCATTGGCCCATTCTAGAAGACACAGCCAAGGTCCACCAGCATGGCCAGAATGTTAGGTAGGCAATAGAGTGAGAAAGCTAATATCCCACTTTCCAAACACAGGCCCCCGGCCTGGGATGTCAGGACTTCATGGCTGGGCCAGCTTTCCTGCCACGTTCATGTCAATGTCCAGACAGAAAGGTAGATCCCATGAAGATGGGTGGCACTTTAGTTTTGTGTATACTCGTGAGTTCACATGTATGTCATGTGTGTACATGTGTATGTGGAGGCCAGTCATTCTTCAGGTAATGCCCTCTATAACATTCTGTCCTCAAGTAACTTAGGGAAGCAAAGCGTGTATTTGATTATACCTCTAAGTCACAGTCCATCACTGAAAAAAGTTAGGCAGGAACTAAAGGCTGGAGCTTGTCTAAAAGAAACCTTGGACAAATGCTGCTTGCTGGCTCATTCACTGGCCCATACTAAGCTAGCTTTTTTATACAACCCAAGATCATCTGCCTAAGGAATGGTGCTGCCCACAGTGGGCTGGGCCCTTCCATATGAATCATCAATCAAGACAATCCCCCCCAAGACATGGCCACAGGCCAATCTGATCTGGGCAGTTTCTCAGTTCAGGCTTCTCTCAGATAATTCTAGACTATCCATCTTGTTTTGTTTTGAGACAGGGCCTTACTGTGCCCAGGCTAGCCTAGAACTCACTATGCAAATTAAGCTAGACTTAAACCCAGAGAAATCTGCCTGACTCTACCTCCCAAGTGCTTAGATTAAAGATGTGTACTACCAGCTGGGCAGTGGTGGTGCACGCCTTTAAGCCCAGCACTTGGGAGGCAGAGGCAGGTGGATTCCTGAGTTTGAGGCCAGCTTGGTCTATAGAGTGAGTTCCAGGACAGCCAGGGCTACACAAGAAATCCTGTCTCGAAAAAAAAAAGGGAAAAAAAAAAAAAAAAAAGACATGTGTACTATCTTGGTTTTTTGTTGCTGTTGTTTTGGTTTGAAGTTTGTTTGTTTGTTTGTTTGTTTGTTTGTTTGTTTGAGATAGGGTCTTGCCTGGAGGTGGTGGAACACACCCTTGGTCCCAGCACTAGGGAGACAGAGGTAGGCAGCTCCCTGAGTTCAAGGCCAGCATGGTTTACAGAGTGAGTTCCAAGACAGCCAGGAAATCCTGTATTGAAAAAAAAAAAAAAAATCAAAACCAAAACAAGGGAGGGAAAAAAAGGAGATATCCTGGAACTCAATATGTAGACCAGGCTAGTCTCAAACTCACAGAGATCTGACTGCCTCTGCCTCTCCAGTGCTGGGATTAAAGGTGTGTGCTGCCCCGTTGGACTTACCACCTTGTATTTTTGAGAGAGTCTCTCCTTGGTTTTGAACCAATTAAGTTAGACCAACTAGCCAGAGAGTCTCAGGGATTGACTTAGTTAGGGTTTCATTGCTGTGAACAGATGCCATGACCACAACAACTCTTATAAAGGTCAACATTTAATTGGAGTTGGCTTACAGGTTCAGAGGTTCAGCCCATTATCATTATGGTGGGAAACATGTCAGCATCTAGGCAAGTATAGAGCTGGAGGAGCTGAGAGTTCCGCCTCGTGTTCAGAAGGCAGCTAGGAGAAGATTGGCTCCCACCCGGTTAGGAGGAGGATCTTAAAGCCCGTCCCCACAATGACACACTTCCGACAGCAAGGCCACACCTAATAGTACCACTCCTTGGGCCAGGCGAATTCAAACCACCACAGGGCTCCACCTGTCTTTACTTCCCCAGCACTGGGGTTACAAACATCTATCTCCATGCCCAGCCTTGGTATATTTGTTCTAAGAATCAAACTCAGATTATGTGACCCAACTGAGCCATCCCCACAGTATGCCCCAGATCCCCACCCTTGGTCCTCGGCTAGAACACATAATCAGAAAAACCCAGGCTTACAGACAGGCCTTGCTAATCAAAGTGTGGTCTGTGAATCACCACTAGCAGCAGCAGCAGCATCCCCGGGTTATAAATCGGGACCCCAGACCGGCTTTAAGATTCCCAAGGAACTGCTCAGGACAGGAAAGGAGGAAGCTGAGGCTTTGTTAACTGACCAGGGAGCAGCAGAGGCCCTCGCTGCAGCTTGGTGGAGAGAGGCTGGACTTAGAGACACAGAAAAGCAAGCTGAGAGCAAAGTGATGAATACTATGGGATGTATTCTCCATGATCAGGCCACAGTGGCATGTTCCACACAAAGACACCTTCAGGAAGCAGGTATATCCTGGACTCGAACCTACCCTGTGTACCTTGGCAGCTGACCCTAAACGGCTATGATGGCCGTGTCCCTAGAGGCTGGTAAACAGCACCGTTAATGACTCCCTCCCTGGTTGTGAGGGTTCTCAGCAGACTTCAACCAACCCAGCCTGCCAAGAGTAGCTACTGAGCCGGGCAGTGGTGGCGCACACCTTTAATTCCAGCACTTGGGAGGCAGAGGCAGGTGGATTTCTGAGTTCGAGGCCAGCCTGGTCTACAGAGTGAGTTCCAGGACAGCCAGGGCTACACAGAGAAACTCTGTCTCAAAAAAAAAAAAAAAAAAGAAAGAAGAGTAGCTACTGAAGTCACAACGTTCATGTGAGCGAAGATTCTCAGTGGGTCTCAACCTTCCCAATACTGCGACCCTTTAATACAGTTCCTCACGCTGTGGTGACCCCAACCATAAAATTATTTTCATTGCTACTTTGTAACTGTTAATTTTGCTACTGTCAAGAATTGGAATGTAAATATCTGATATGCAAGATATCTGACAAGCAACCCCTGTGAAAGGGTTAGTAGACCCCCAGAGGGGTCGAGACCCACAGGTTGAGAACTACTGTGTTAGGCACCCACAAACCAGTCCCCGGCAATTTTGAAGGCCCCTTGTTGGATAATCCGGTTAGCATGTAAACTCGTTTTGAAGGAGCTAAAAAAAAAAGTTTGCCTTTTTGAAGACATGGTCCATTGTCTTATAGACGTGGAACTGGCAGGATTTACAAAGTCAAGTTCTTTGAGTCAGCTGACACAGGTTCAAACTTGGGACATCCTTTACATACTGAGAGCTGTCTGTGACCTTGGCTGAAGTCATATCTAGGTCAGCGGGGACATCTCCACCTACTCCTGTCCTTCCCTTGACTAGTGCCAGAGAAGGTGATTTGTGGACTGGCCCCATGTACAGTGAGTCCCACACTGTACAAACAAGGGTCCAGGGCCAGAATAAGAAGAAACTGAGGGCAGGGTGTGGTGGCGAAAGCGTTTATCACTGCACTCTGGAAGACAAAGGCAGGCAAATCTCTGAGTTCTTGGCCAGCCTGGTCTACATGGTGAGTTCCAGGCTAGCCCCAGCTATACAGTGAGACCCTATCAGAACAAAAACTAAAAGGAGCCGATCTCCCCCTCCCCAGAGTAGGAGAGAATTACACAGTGGTTACAGGGACCAAAATGACCCAGGCTCTTCTTTTCCCTGGACATAGAAACTGCTTCCCCAAACAGACGGCCGCCCAGGTGACCCTCAAGGCCATCTCGGCCCACTTCGACGACTCTAGCTCGTCCTCGCTGAAGAACGTTTACTTCCTGCTCTTCGACAGCGAAAGCATCGGCATCTACGTGCAGGAGATGGCCAAACTGGACACCAAGTAGCTCTCTCCGGCAGGGAGGGTTAGCGTGACGTCACGAGAGTGGGGGGTTTATTTTTTAAAAGGATTGCAGAGGGGTGACAGGGCATGGGAGCAGAGGGTGGCTGAGAGGGTGAGCAGAGGCAGCGGGAACAGGTCCTGCCTGCCTGCCTGGGGACGGGGCCCAGTGCGTTTTATATTCTCTTTACAAAGGGCCTCTTCCACATTAACCAGGCCTCCACCAGGGGTTTCTTTCCATGTGTTTTCTTCCTGTTGTTTTAGAACGTTTTTTAAAACAAAACAAACATAAAAATAGACCTTGTTTAGATTTATAGCATTGACTCTTACACACTCACACAAAATCCGTTCAAAGTTCCTACGTCTTTGGTTCCTCCTTTTTCCAAGTGAAAAGGACATGACCGCCTAGGTTACTGGCCGTCTCCCTCTGTGGAGAAGGTGAGAAAACATCTTGGGGTGCTTTTCTGTTCAAGGGTCCCCTCCCTGATGCCTAAAATATTTGTAACTACACCTAAAAGGGTTTTGCTTTGGGATTTTTGTTTGTTCATTTTCTTTTTTGTTTGTTTGTTTTTTTAAAGAAAAAGAAAAATGAGAAGAAAAAAAAATAAAAGATCCAGTGTCTTTCTTATGACATAGCCCTTTATTGCAATATTTCCTCCTCTTGGAAAACTGCGTTCCCCACAGAGTGTTGTAAAGAAATAACTCAAGGCCTGTCACTGGAGTCCTGACATGCTCTGTAAAGCTCCTAGCCAGACGGCAGCATGGCAGGCTTCCTGCTCCCAGAGAGGGTGAGCTTGCTGGCTGGCGTCCATGACAGCAGAGCTGGGAACAAGCTGCCGGTGGGTCATCAGCCTCTGGGAGAGAGAGAGTCAAGTCTCAACTCCAGTCTGTACAACTGAATGGAACAGACCTTGGTCACAGCCCAAATGGGGCTGGGCTGGAAGCACCAGAGGGGCTGGTATCTCAAAGACTTTTGCCACCCATAACCAGAGGCCAAGGCCAAAAGCAAGCAGGAAGAGGCAGGTTAGGGAGAGTCATGCCTGAATCTACTGGAGTGGACTCCCAGTCTCCCAGTCTGCTGTAGACATTCAACACAGGCCATGCACAAGTGGCTATTCCCTACTTGGGTGGAGAAGTCCTTCATATACTTCACATACCTTAGCAATCTATAGCAGACATGGTGACCAGTGAGGGCCCAAGTGATAGGAGCTGGCCAGGAAATGAGCAGCATAGCTCCCCATCCCCCAACAGCAGCCTGTCGGTAACCTGGAAATCACTAGGAATCATCCAGAGATGCCCCTCTGGTCTCTGGAGATCAAGCAGCCCTCCCCCAGTCACGGGTCTCCATCCTGGGATTCCTGAAGCCAACCAGGCTTCAGTCTTAAGCCTCTCCAGACTTATAAACCTCACCCTGTTAGGATGGTGTTTAAGTGACTGTCCTCAGAAGCAAGCAACCACCATCCTGGGGAGTTCAGCTGCTCCCCCTTTTAAAAGGATTGTCTCAGCCGGGCAGTGGTGGCGCATGCCTTTAATCCCAGCACTCGGGAGGCAGAGGCAGGCGGATTTCTGAGTTCGAGGCCAGCCTGGTCTACAGAGTGAGTTCCAGGACAGCCAGGGCTATACAGAGAAACCCTGTCTCGAAAAACCAAAAAAAAACAAAAACAAAACCAAACAAACAAAAAAGGATTGTCCCAGCTGGCCTTGCTGACTGTTCTATCTGATGGTGGGGTGGGGGGTGGGGGATCAGGGGACTCTCATCTGTGTATCTAGCAGCTCCCTACCACCTGTAGTACCCAACTCCGCTCTAATGACACCGCATCTGGCCTCAAGGAGGGCCGTGGGCATACAGTGTAGGGAAGGCTAGGGAGAGAGGTGCTCCATCTGTGCTGCCACGGAACTAGAAGACTCTCATTCCTGCTGGTTAAAACTTTTTAGTTTGGCCTGTCATGACAGAAGCTGATAGTGTATAAGGAAGCCCAATAAACTCACTGGTTCCCTGGAGTCAAGTTTGGCAAAACCCTGCCTCGGTTTGTCATTGAGACCTTAGGAGAAGGGGCAGATGTGGCTTATATCACCCCCCTTCCCAAAGAGATTTCAGCAATGGATGGGTGAGCTAGAGGGGAATTTTGTCTGACTCTTCATAAATGTACCTATGACACACAGCCGAATATGGAGATAAAGGCTCATGACAGTTAAAGACAGTCCCAAGGTACCAGAAAAGACTGAGGCAGGAGCATTATGTGAGCACGTGAGCTCAGGAGTTTAAGGGAATCTGAATAATGTAGATAGACACTGTGGAGCTGGAGAGAGATTCTGCACCCATGTTGTGTGAGTGTTGTTGGGAGGGAGGGAGGGAGGGAGGGAGGGAGGGAGGGAGAGAGAGAGAGAGAGAGAGAGAGCGCAGCAGCACAGAGTGCAGATGCTAACCATAGTCAGAGAGAGTAAAATGAGGCCCCAATTAATAATCTACTTACTGTGAGATATACAAGCTTTCCCCCATATGAGAAGAGGCTCAAGGTGCCGACCATCTTGCCACCCAGCAACCCCTCCTTGGTCTCATACTGTGGACTCTCTTTATTATACTACAGATGAGGTACCCAACAGAGGAGCGCGGCTCTGCCCGACAAGAGCTCTGGACAGTTCTCCCAAGTATCCACTTTCATGTGCACACACAGGCAGAAGCCTACAGCACAGGAAGCTCCCTCTGCCTCCCCAGACCCTTAGCTGGAACAGCTGCAGGCAGACCTTCCAAACCCGGAATAAATCTTCTAGGCTAATTCTTCTCTTTTAATGCCTCCCCCCTTTACTCTGTCTCTCATTTCCAGCTTTACCCAAATTGTATTTCCAGCCAGCACATGACTGACACCATGATCTAGACAAAGAGCTCCACCCTTGGCACCTGTCAGAAGAGTGTCCTTTGTCAAGCAGTCTGTCACACACACACACCCCCCCCCCCCCGAGCGGTACCTCGACTCCCACGAGGCCTCCCTGTCATGGTGGAGACTGCCGCATGGTTTTCCAGCTTGTGGAGATGAAAAGGTCCCTGCTCTTGGCCAGCCGCACCATGAGGCGGCCTACATAGAAGCCACTGATCTGGCCCACGCCATCATTTCTGCCCATGGACAGGAGGAACGTCAGCGCACCTGGGAGGCAGACACACAAAGCAAGCTGATGCTGGAGGGGTGCAGGCCAGGTGCTTGAGACTCCAGCAGGCAGCCATGCATACTCTATAGGAAAGCAAGTCAGGTGTGTGTGTGTGTGTGTGTGTGTGTGTGTGTGTGTGTGTATACAGCAACAAGTATACCCTTTAGGAAAGCAAGTCAGATGTTCGGTGCGTGTGCGTGCGTATGTGCAGACCAGGGGACAACCTGGGCTGTCATTCTTCAGGTAACATTCACATTTTTTTTAAAACTGGATTTTTTTTTTTTTTTTACTGACCACGAGGCCCGAGTTTTTTGTCTTTTTCTTAACACATGTTCTGGGCATCAAACTAGGGCCCTCCTTGTAAGTACTTCACCAACTGAGCCATCTCCCCAGCCCTTTTGTTAGCAACGTGGCCAATGAGACCCAGGGCTTCAGGGTGCCAGACAAGAATTCTACCACTGAGCTACAGCCAAAGGCATGTTTGGTTTTAAAGAGACTTTGCACCGAGACCTGCAGTCTGGTGGCCATTCATCCTACAGCCCCCAAAATCTTCCTCATGTCTAATCCCAAACCTCAAGCAACCGTAAAGTATGTATGCTTTCCTTACCTGGCTTGTAGGCTTTGAGGGGCCTCTGCTTCATGGAGTTGACAATGTTGGCCACGGCAATGTTGGCATGCAGGCCGGCATGATAGGCCATCTTGGGCTCCTTGATATCGGCACAGTCGCCAATGGCATAGATATTGCTGTAACCTTCCACCTGGAGGAACTCGCTCACTTTCAGAGCACCGTTGCTGGCCAGCCTACTCTCTGCTGGGCGAGATGACACCGTGTTAAAGTCGCCTCAGGAATAGAAGGATGAGTCAGGATGTGGGTACAGTCAGTTCCCCGGCCTGCTGTCATCCATCCTGAAGTCCCCACCCAAGACCCTGCCCGCTGAAGCAAGCCTAACCCACAAGAACAGAGGCAGAGCACTGGAAAGCCCCCTCATACAAAACACAAAGAGCTCTCTGCAAGTGCCCTAGCTTTCCAAGTCTTTAACTGCCTTTGGAACATACGGCAGGATTTCAGAATACACACAGGCCATTCCTAAATGACAAACAGCTTCCCTTAAAGGGATTGAAAAGAACTTATCGCCAGGCAGTGGTGGCGCACGCCTTTAATCCCAGCAATCGGGAGGCAGAGGCAGGCAGATTTCTGAGTTCAAGGCCAGCATGGTCTACAGAGTGAGTTCCAGGACAGCCAGGGCTACACAGAGAAACCCTGTCTCGAAAAAAAAGAAAAGAAAAGAACTTATCTTTGGAAATACATTAGAAAAATGAGATGCTAAACTCTGGGTTTTCTGCCCACTACCCCTGTGGACTGGCTTCCTTCTGGACTGAAAACTAACTTCCTGTTGGTTCTGGCAGAGACTGGTCAGGGAAGGATGCCTGGCAGTGAATGATGGGTACGTGGAGATGCAGAGCAACCATGGAGCTTGGCCTCTGAGTCTTACTCTCCTACGTAGCTGCTTAAACATGCATCAGTCCACTGTCTAACTACTGAGCTTTAAGAGATGAGGCCATATTAAGGTCCCAACTCCCCCAAATGGAGGTTTGGAATGAAGCTGCCCAATGCTTGGATCTGGATTTGGAGAGAGCAGGGTACCTGTGGACCTAGAAAAGCCAGACCTGGGACTTCCTGGACTTCCTCAAGAGAGGCCATTCTCACCTCTCTGTTCCCATCTCTCACCACTAGGGGGAAGCACTCACCTTGGGGGATTCTGGCCTCCAAGCTGGGGTGGGGTGGGGGTGGAGGGCAGCTGGGCGTGGCTCACCTGAATTTAAAGTTCCGGGTCTAATGAACTTCTGGGATAAAAGGAAGAGACACAGGGTGCTGGTTCAGGTGGCAAGGGCTATGGGGTGTCTCCAAATGTCAGAGCAGCTTAGGGAGCGGCTACTGCTGGCCACTCACTCACCAAACGCACTGCGGTAGGCAGAGCTGTTGATCTTGATCCCATTGCACACAATCACCAGGTTGGTGGCCACCTCTGTGCCCTTGTCTGTCTCCACCTTGATGTACTCCCGATACTCATTGCGAGGCAGTTGCTCCAAGTTGCTCACCTGCTCGCCTGTGGAGGGTTCCATGACAGGAAGCCGGCAGAAGCCAGCACACACCACAGTAGACTAAGGGAAAGACTCCCTCATGACTCTCCACCATCCACTCTCCCAAGCAGCAGGAGCTGGACATCTGTCCCCAAGGGATCCATCTGGAGAGAAGTTCCAGGAAGCAAAGCCGAGCTTCCCAAGTTCTGGGAAACACCACTAAGTGGGAGACCCCTTCCTTCCTTCCTTCTCTGAATGGCAGCTTGCCCATCCTAAGCAGAAGGCCTCTCAGGACGACACACACCAGAAAGCAGAGAAAGGACTCAGTTGGTAGGGTGCTTGCAAAACATGCAGAAAGCCCTGTGTCTCTACCCAGCACCACATAAACCAAGCATAGAGTGTTTGCCAGTACTGTGGAAACGGAGGCAGGAGGATTAGATGCTCAAAGTTCTCCTTGCCTACACAGTTTAAGTCCATAAGGCCAACCTGGTCTACATGATATACGCTTTCTCAAAATTAAATATGCATAATACGGAAGGGCTGGAGGGAGCGCTCGGTGGATAAGAACACTGGTACTCTTCCAGGGGATCCAGATTTGATTCCCACCACCCAAACAGAGAGCTAAAACCATCTGTAATTCCAGTTCAAGGGGATCCGACTCCTTCCTCTGGCCTCCGTAGGCACCAGGCACACCCACAGTACACAGACAAAACATCTATACTCATAAAAAAGTTAAAGAATGGATAGATGGATGGCAAATGGCAGAGAAAATGATGACACCTGTCTGAAAGTAAACTGCTTCTAGTCCTCCAGGACCAGTTACCAACAGAGGTTGTGATAGCTGAAAGGGGTTTCCACAGCAAGTGCCTCACAACCTTCTGAGAGAACATGAAGGTGACACCCAGGTGCCATCCCACTCCAAACGCTGGGAAGTTCTGTCCCTTCCTGCTCCGGACAAAAAGCCATACTCAGAAA
>CM052720.1:24666171-24720005 GCA_028551405.1 Uromys caudimaculatus | reverse complement strand
TCTCTGAGTTCATGGCTAGCCTGATTTACAGAGTGAATTCCAGGACAGCCAGGGCTACACAGAGAAACTCTGTCTCAAAAAAGCAAAAGAAAGGAAGGAAGGAAGGAAGGAAGGGAGGGAGGGAGGGAGGGAGGGAGGGAGGGAGGGAGGGAGGGAGGGAGGGAGGGAGAAGGGGGCTGGAGAGATTGCTCAAAGGTTAAGGCACTGACTGCTCTTCCAGAGGTCATGAGTTCAATTCCCAGCAACCACGTGGTGGCTCACCACCATCTGTAATGGGATCTGATGCCCTCTTCTGGTGTGTCTGAAGACAGCTACAGTGTACTCATATAAATAAAATAAATAAATCTTTAAAAGAAAGAGAGAGAGAGAGAGAGACAGACAGACACACGCAATGCCTCAGATTACAAGTCTGTTCCCTCTTCCACAGAGACATCAAAAATGAAAACGTAAGCCAATCCTTTAGAAGAACTTAACTCATTCAGTAAATAGCATCCACCTGTCCTTGTCCTAAGTAACAGCGGGGAACTGCTGCACTCTGTGACTCCAGCTGGACACAGCTCAAGCAGGCTCTGATGCTTGAGAAGTCCTGCTGCTCTCCAAACACAGTGGGAAAGGCAAGGCCTGCATGATATACCACCCTTACCGGCGGCCATGTCTGGGCTCTGGGCAGTGCATCAGCAGTCAGGGAAGGGGGCTGGGAGGGGGGGCTGGACAGGAGGGGCGAAGTCTCACGTACTCAGCAGCAGCTGCACACCCTTCCGGAGGAGGATCTCTTTCACTTCCTGCCGCACACAGGGCAGGAGCTCCTTGTCAGCCAGGGGTACACTGGAGTGGATAAGAGTGACCTGGGACAAAAAAACAAAAAACAAAAAAAACCCACAGGGCTTCAGAGGGAAGCCTCCAAGGCTCCTCTCCTACTTCCCATGTAATACTGAGGAACTGAGCATCAGAGATGAACTCTGCAGGGTTCGGGGCCCCAGCCCACCTCTCGGAACTCAGTACCCAGTACTCGGTGCCCCTAAACCAGAGGACCACCCACATGTGCCTGTACAAACCCACGCCTCACCTAAGGCAAATGGACAATTTCTTCAGGATATACAGTATAATCACTACATAAGCTGCTGACATTCCAATGTGAATACTAGGCTGATAGCAACACTAACCAAGTTCTATTTATTTGTTTATTTGTTTATCTATATGTTTATTTGTTTATTTATTTAGGTTTTTCAAGACAGGGTTTCTCTGTGTCTTAGTCAGGGTTTCTATTCCTGCACAAACATCATGACCAAGAAGCAAGTTGGGGAGGAAAGGGTTTATTCAGTTTACACGTCCACACTGCTGTTCATCACTAAAGGAAGTCAGAACTGGAACTCAAGCAGGTCAGGAAGCAGGAGCTGATGCAGAGGCCATGGAGGGATGCTGCTTACTGACTTGCTTGCTTCTCCTGGCTTGCTCAGCTTGCTCTCTTATAGAACCCAAGACTACCAGCCCAGGGATGGTACCACCCACAAGGGGCCCTCCCCCCTTGATCACTAATTGAGAAAATGCCTTACCTCTGGATCTCATAGAGGCATTTTCTCAAATGAAACTCCTTTCTCTGTGATAACTCCAGTTTGTGTCAGGTTGACATAAAACCAACCAATACAATTGACCCCTTGTCAACTTGACACACAAACACATCACTATTAAGCCTCGACCCTTACTTCCTTATTCATCCCCAAGATCTAAATAACTTTAAAAGTCACACAGTCTTGCATATTAAAAGTTCAATACCTTTAAAATATCCAATATCTTTTAAAATTCAAAGTCTCTTAACTGTGGGCTCCACTAAAATACCTTCTTTCTTCAAGAGGGAAAAATATCAGGGCACAGTCACAGTCAAAAGTGAAATCAAACTCCAACCATCCAATGTCTGGGATCCACTCACGATCTTCTAGGCTCCTCCAAGGGCTTGAGTCACTTCTCCAGCTCTGCCCTTTGGAGCACACACTTTGTCTTCTAGGCTCCAGATGCCTGTACTCCACTGCTGCTGCTGTTCTTGGTGGTCATCTCATGGTACTGGCATCTCCAAAACACTGCTGTCTTCCGCTGCAACTAGGCTTTACCAATAGCCTCTCTTCATGGTGCCAAGCCTCAACTCCTTTGCATGAACCCCTTCAGTCCTGGGCCATCAATTGCAACTGAGGCTGCACCTTCACCAACGGCCTTCCACTCACAGTACAGAGCCTCAGCTGCTCTTCATGACCCCTCCATGTCTTCAAAACCAGTACCACCTGGGTGACTCTTACTCATTACCAAGTCCTGCCACAGCACAAGGTACAACCTGGCTATCTCTGGAACACAGCCTCTGTGCTCTCAGAAAACACTTCCCAGAAGATTTCACCACAATGATGCTGGTCTCTTCTTAATCACTGATAATTTCTTAGCTCCAGCTAACCAGCATCAATAGTCCCTGGTTTTGCTTTAGTAGTTCTGGTATCTTGTTAATCACAACTGATCCTTCAGCCCCAGCTAACCAAAACTACAGAATCTTCACAATCAAAATAGCAACGGCCCTGATAAGAGTCTTTAATCTTCCCTCTGAAATTTCACAAACCAGACCTCCATCTTCTGCACTGTTCTCAACATTATCTTCCAAGCTCCTACATAACATCCCACAGAGCTCTTAACACCAAATGGTTCTTCTAGCCCAAGGTTCCAAAGTCCTTCCACAGTCCTCCCCAAAACACGGTCAGGTTGTCACAGGAATACCCCACTATGCTGGTACCAATTTGTCTTAGTCAGGGTTTCTATTCCTGCACAAACATCATGACCAAGAAGCAAGTTGGGGAGGAAAGGGTTTATTCAGCTTACACTTCCACATTGCTGTTCACCACTAAAGGAAGTCAGGACTAGAACTCAAGCAGGGCAGGAAGCAGGAGCTGATGCAGAGGCCATGGAGGGATGTTTCTTATTGGCTTGCTTCCCCTGGCTTGCTCAGCTGGCTTTCTTATAGAACCCAAGACTACCAGCCCAGGGATGGCACCACCCATAAGGGGCCCTCCCCCCTTGATCACTAATTGAGAAAATACCTTACAGCTGGATCTCATGGAGGCATTTTCTCAACTGAAGCTCCTTTCTCTATGATAACTCCAGTTGACACACAAAGCCAGCCAGTACACTCTGTGTAGCCCTGGCTGTCCTGGAGCTCTGTAGACCAGGCTGGCCTCAAACTCAGAGATCTGCCTGCCTTTGCCTCCCAAGTGCTGGGATTAAAAGCATGTACCACCTCCACCCAGCTAAGTAAAACCTTTAAATTATTTTATTTTGTTTCTTGAGACAGGTGTTCAACCTGGGGGTCACAACCCTTAAGGGTCACTTAAGACCATCAGAAATATCAGATATTTACATGACAATTCATAACAATAGCAAAATTACAGTTATGAAGTAGCAACAAAAATAATTTTATGGCTGTGGGTCACCTCAACATGAAGAACGGTATTAAAGGGTTGTGACATTAGAAAGGTTGAGAACCACTGCTCTATGTAGCCCTGGCTGTCC
This sequence comes from Uromys caudimaculatus, assembly GCA_028551405.1. Lineage (NCBI taxonomy): Eukaryota > Metazoa > Chordata > Mammalia > Rodentia > Muridae > Uromys > Uromys caudimaculatus. Next base: position 24,716,465 of record CM052720.1, on the reverse strand, counting down.
CATAACTTGCTTGGTAGACTAGGCTGGCCTCAAACTCACAGAAATCCTCCTGCCTGTGCCTCCCAAGTACAGAAATTAAAGGTTTGTGCCACTATGCTTGGCTCTAAATAAAAACATGATAAAGGAGGTAACTCGGTACACGCCAATCCAACAATGGATGGCTTCTATAGGGCTCGTTACACCTAGTTAGCTGAAATGTACTACTTCAGTCTTTACCCCCGAGCCATGGCAAGAATAACCCATCCTGTCCCTGGTTGCTGACACAGAGCTCTCAAGTCCTTCCAGTGCTGGGAATGCCCTGTGTTCTGATATTTGGCTCCAACTTCCACCCCAGAGCTTCTGGAATAGATCTTTGTGATTGACTGAATGATGAAACTGCTGGATGCCTTGGGACTTCCTGAGTGACTGGCTCATCCTTCATTCTGATGAGACAGCAGCATCAGACTCAAACCACAATGGGAGCTTCCAGTCCCTGCCCCAATCCCCCAGGAGGCAGAAGAGAGCTAGAGATGGGAGTTCCACAGTCCACCACGGCTCACCAATGAAGCCTTCAAAAGTTCCCTGCAGGGCTTAGAGAGCCTCTACTTGCGTGACCATGACCACGTGGCACACCCCGATGGGAGGGAGAAAGAAGCCCCTGTGCTTGGGACCCCATTATCTGGCTGTTCATTAATGTCCTTTAAAGGCTTACGTTATTAATTTTTAGTTATGTGTATAGGTGTCTGGCTATGGGTGTGTGCGTGTGAGTGCACTGTCTGTTGAGCGGCAGTGTGAGCCTCAGATGGGTGCTGAGAACCGACCCTGGGTCCTCTCCAAGAGCAGTGTGAGCTCTTAACCGCTGAGCCATCTCTCCAGTCCCAGCTGGGTCCTTTAAAACATCCTTTGTAGTAGGTAAGTCAGCAATGGTGAGTGTGGTGGTCTGAATAGAAATGGCCCCATAGACGCAGGGACTCACGATATTAGGAGGTGTGGCCTTGTTGGAGGAAGTGTGCCACTGGGGGTGAGTCTTGAAGTTTCAGAAACACAAGGCAGGCCAAGTGTGTCTCACTGTCTCATCCTGCAGATCCAGATGTAGAACTCTCCGCTCCCTCTCCAGCACCGTGTCTGCCTGGACACTGCCAGGCTTCCCGCCATGATGATAATGGACTGAACCTCTGAAACTGTAAGCCAGCCTCAGTTAAATGTTTTCCTTTATAAGAGTTGTCATGGTCATGTCTGGAGAGACTCACTGGATGGCTCAGTGGTTAATAGTATTTGCTGTTCTTACAGAGGACCTGGGTTCGATTCTCCGCATCCCACATGGCAGCTCACGACTGTCAGTGACTCCAGTTCTAGGGGATCCAGGCCCGTTTCTGGCTTCCACAGGCGCTGCATGCACATGGTGCACAGACATACATGTAGGCGAAACACCCACACACATAAAATACAAATAAATAAATCTCTTAAAACAAAAGCTGTGATGGTCATATTGTCTCTTCACAGTAATAACGCCCTAAGACGGTAAGCAAGCTGCATCTCTGGGGTCTATAAGCCACTCTGGCCACTACAAAGCCTGCTGGGAGGAACTTTCCACTTGTGGCTGGCTCAGGCAGCAGTGCTGGTAAGCCTGGGACCTACTACTCCACAGTCATCCGAGGTGCGAACAGCCTCGTGGGGCTTGATCTACAGTATCTGCCGATTCCAGGCAGTTGGTTTGAACTGCATTGTGGGACCCACTGGTGTTAGTAAGACTGGTCAGTGTTGGGAGAGACCAGTTCTTCTCACCACAGAAGCACTGAGAACAAGCAGCAGACGGCGGGTTTTCCCCTACACAACACTCATGAATCAAAATGAATACTTTAACTACATCCATCAGTCACCAGAATTTCCAACCATTTGTCAGAGAGTAAGCATATAATTAAATTGCCCTGAATTGATTTTCCTTTTCAGAGCCAACCATCTCTCCAGAGGGAGGAGAGAGCTGTTTGTGGGCTCTGTGTGGCTCAAAGAGGCTGGCTCACATGAGCCAAGGCTGACCCACATAAGCCAAGGCTGACTCATATGAGCCAAGACTGACCCACATGAGCCAAGGCTGACCCATATGAGGTACCAGGAGGCCCTGGCCTACAGAAACCATCACTACAACTATCATTTAACCCTTACCACTCAAGGAACTTAGACCCTTCTCTCTGGAAGGCGCCAGCTTGATTCCTATCTCTCCAGCACTAAGAGTCAGGGCAAGCTGTTGCCGCCCTTCCATGGGTAGAAGAAACTGAGAATCAGTCCTTCCCTGGTGTGAGCATCTCTCCCAATGCCCTGAGCATGGCTGTCCAGGGTGAGGGCTGCCAATCAAACACACCAAGAAGCCTCACAGCAAAAAAAGGTTATCAAAGAACATCCAGGCGTCATCCTAAAGGAGACTCGGGAGGTTGGGCTTATGAGACATCTCCCTGGCCCCTCCTCTCCCCACATTCGGGGCTCTCCACAGCCAAGAGCCTGAGGAGGAGGCTCTCCCTCACTGGGTGGGCAGTTTGCTCGTGGAATTGGTTTTTGTACAAGATGGGAAACACACACTGTTTATTTGAGTGCAGCTCCAGTCTCGGGGCCTGAGCAAAGTCCTGGTGTTGCTGAGGTAGCGGGATAGCTGGTCGGGTGAAGGTGCTTGCCCCCAAGCATGACTACACAAGTTCGATCCCCAGGGTACACAAAGTGGAAGGAAAAAACCAACTCCAGCAGGTTGTCCTCCAACTGCCACACTCACTCAATGGCACTTGTGCATGTACACATACATACACACACACACACACACACAGAGGGATACACACACATACACACATATACACATACATACACACATATACATACATACACACACACATACACACAGGCACACACACACATACACACACGCATACACATACATACACACATATACATACACATACACACACATACACACAGGCACACACACACATACACACATATACACATACATACACACATACATACATACACACACACACATACACACACATACACACAGGCATACACACACATACACACATATACACATACATACACACATACATACACACATATACACACACATGCATACACACACATATACATACACACACATACACACATATACACACACATACACACACATACATACACATAAATACACACACACACACAAGTCACTAAATAAATAAACATATATGATACATACATTTTTTTCCCAAAAAGCAAGCAGGCTGCCTGCTGAGAGTTCATAGCCAAGGGTCCAGCCTCACCTCCTTCTCAGGGTATTCGGTTTTAATCTCTGCTGCCATCTCCACTCCTGCAGAGCCGCCTCCCACCACCACGATGAACTGCGCGCGCTGGATCTGCAGAAGGGACGTGAAACATACCCACCCACATGCCTCCGTGGCCAGAGAAGGGCAGAGCTCTATCCGTACTCCAGACAGACCTCCTCCCCACCTTCAGGGATCAGTGGGGAAACGGGTCGCATGGAGCCAGGGCCATTCTACCACCCCCAGCAGGCAGGATGGGAGACAGGCGAGGCAAGCCGGGGACATACCCGCACACCGCACACAGGAATTCTGGGAGAATCTCACTGTAGCATCTCTCGCTTCCTCCAAGGATGTTTATCCAGCAGGGAGGTCCTCCCACAGTCTCCCGACCTGAGCCCCGGCTGTGGCCCATGGCACTCTGGCCTGCCCACCCTGTCCCATACCCATCAGTATGGCACACCTGCTTCACCATGTCCTCATAGGCCTGGATGGCTGCCTGCTGACAGGACACCTCGTTAAACTTTCCAGGGAAGGGCCCAGTGCTGCCTGTGGCCAGAATAAGATGTGAGAAGGGCAAGGCCTGTAGGGAATATGAAAGAAGAAATATGAGAGTAAGCCAGAAAGGAGTGACTGGGCCTCTGCCTCCAACCTCAGGACACCGGTGGTCAGGAAGCACTGTGGAAAAGAGGCTCTGCGCGGCCTGGTTAGAGAACAGGGAAATCCCACACTGATGGGGTCATGTAAGTACCAGAAGCTAAGAAACACCAAAGGAAACACGGGCTGGATAGCTAGCCAGCATGGGGATGCAGAGAGCCCCCCCCTCCACAGCATGGAACCAGACAGAACTGCCTGGGGAGGGAGGCCAATAAGCAGGACTCACACCTCCAGTTTGGAATCTTCTGGACTTCTTTTTTAAGATTTACTTTTTTATTTTATGTAGCTGTCTTCAGACACCAGAAGAGGGCATCAGATTCCATTACAGATGGCTGTGAGCCACCATGTGTTTGCTGGGGATTGAACTCAGGACCTCTGGAAGAGCAGTTCTTAACCACTGAGCCATCTCTCCAGCCCTGGACTTTTGTTTTTGAGACAGGATCTTGTGTAGCCCAGGCTATGTAGCTAAGGATGTGACCTTGACTGTCTAACCTTCTACCTCCAGTTCCCATGTAACATGGAATTACATGGCACGCCCTGTGCTCCATGCTGAGGACCAAACCCAGGGCTTCATGCATGCTAGGCAAGAACCAATGGAGCCACGTCCCTAATCCACCAGAGTGACCCCACACACTTACCTCGCCACCCTGCAGCAACACCATCCGGTTCTTCAAGTCTATGTCAATCACTTTGCCCTGCCGGAAGTTATCCTTGAAGGTCACCGAGTAAGAAATGAATGTCTTTTTGGCGAACCCTGGGAATGGGCACAGAAAGATTTCATGGAGTAGAACAGGGCTGAAGCTTTCCCCAGCCATAGACCCACAAGGGTACTCTTGGCCACAGCCAGGCCAGTGGGTATACCCAGGTGCCCACTCTGTCCTGAAGTGCCCGTCTGGTCCTCAGAAGAACCTAAGCTTTTACTCTAAGGCCTCGTTATGGGAGACGCTTAAGACCGGTGGCTTGAGCTTCTCCAGAATGAATCCAATGCCTGAAGCAACTTGCTCTAACATAGAGAAAATGGCCCCAGCCCTGACATCATAGCCCAGAGTAGACAAGACCATGCTCACAAAGGGGCAACTTACCGCTCTCCACAGAGGCACGGAGGGCTGCCACATTGTGGTGGAAGGAGTCTTTCATGTCCACCAGCATGAAGGGGATATTCAGCGCCTGCAGCTGGCTGGCAGCAGCTATCCCTCCAAAGCCCCCGCCCACGATCACCACATGCACAGCTCCGGTATCCACCGAGACCTGGGACCCCATCTTGAACTTGGCACTTCTGGGCTGGGAGAAGATACTACATCAGATTCAGGGGAACAGGAGGGCAGGGGTGTCCATGGCAAGAGACGGGTGTCAGCAGTTTTCCTCAGTCACTCAGTTGAACACAGAGCTAACCAATTTGGCTGGTCTAGCTAGGACATGATCCCGTCTGTCTGCCCTTTTAGGGATGGAATTACAGGCGGGCTGCCATGCTCACTTGGCATTTTATTGGGATCCAAGTTTAGTTATCGCAATGGCGTGGCAATTGCTTTGACTACTGTGCTTCTCCCCAGCCCCGTGAAATTCACAAAATTCCAACTCCATGGACATTGAATTAAATTAAATTAAATTAAATTAAATAAGAATAGGGAACAGCCTTCTCTCACCCCATCAAAAACACCCGTTCCCTTCTCTGGAGGCATTTGGACCCGCCCCAGAGCCGTTCTATGCACCCATGGTCTTGACTACCAACTGTTCTTCAATTTGTCTTTCCTAAATGTACAGCATCAGAGATTTCCGAAGAGGAAGCAATGTCCACTTGACATACATGTACAGAGAATACTCTTGCTGTAGATCATGGGATCAGACAGACGGGCTTGGCCCCTAGCCTTACAGAAGCAGAGCTCAGATGAGCAAGATGGCATAGCAAGTGTACAAGACCAATGACCTGAGTGTTTGATCCTCAGAACGCAGTGGAAGGAGGACACTAGTTCCCAAAAGTTGTCCTCTGACAATGCGACCCTCTCCCCAACAATGTCATACACAAACAATAGCAATTATTAAATATTCTCATAAAAAGTAGAGTTTAGAACATCAAAGGACCACATACCAAAAGTCATGTAGGAAGCTGGGCAGGTGGGTGAACAAAAAATAGTAGCCTTGCCTGTTCGGAACCACAGACACCACATCTCACGGGAAATAAATCCTTTAACTTCCACGTTACAAACACCAGAATGACATTGCACCAGGAGCCTAGGTCACCAGTGTGAGCCCCAGACTGAAGGGAGCCATTGGCAGCCTGTGACAAGCATCTTGAAACATAGGATGTTTCTCACTGTGTTCCTCAAAAAGCACAGACTGGAAACGTAATCTCCGATATGACAGTGTAGAGGTGGCCCTCATGGGAGGTGTTAGGTCATGAAAAGTCCCATCTATGAATAGTTTTTTGCTGACTATAAAAGGTGCTGAGGGGCCAGTGAGATGGCTTAGCTGGTAAAGGTGCCTGCCGCCAAGCCTGCCAACATGAGTTCAATTCCCAGCTCTCTCACGATGAAAATCAACTTTTTTTTTTTTTTTCACATTCTTAGGAGTTTTAATTCCTGGAAAATCAACTTTTGAAAGTTGTTCTCCACACACGCACCCTGACAAATGCACATATACATACACGCACACACACAAACACGCACATGTACACATTCACACATGTGCACACACATAAAAATATAATTTTTAAATCGGGCCCCGAGACTTCAAGTTTGGGAACTTGTTCTTTCTAGCCTTCCCCATGGGAAGATGCAGCAGGAAGGACGGCTCTCGGCAGAGGCTGACACCTTAACCTTTGGACTTCCCCGCCTTTAGAACCGTGAGCCAGCAGGGTGTGGTGATGCACACCTTTGACCCCAGCACTTAGGAGGTACAGGAAAGCGTAGCTCTGTGAATTCAAGGCCAGCCTGGTCTACAAAGTGAGTTCCAAGACAGCCAGGACAAAGAAACCCTGTCTTAAAAAAACAAAACAAAACAAAAACCAGAACCACAAGCCCATAAGTGTTCTGCTCGTTATAAATGAGCAGCATTTTGTAACAACGCCACAAAGAGACTAAGATCGCGTGGGCACAAGCCGAGGTGAGGACTGTAAGGTATAGAGGAGGAGCCTGCCGTGGGGGAGGAGCAACCCCACACACATGTCTAGGGGATATGATCCGAGACGTGGAAGTGGGGGGAAAGGCTTGCTGGGAAATTTTTCAATGACTATCTGAAGTGAGGAAGAAGGGTTAGAAAAACACTAGCTATTACTACTGAGAGGGGAGCACAGGGCCCTGTGGGAGGTTTTAGAGGAGAGGCAAGAGAGCAAGCATCTGAGGAGTGTGCCTACAGTGGGTGTGGCCCAAGCCTGAGGCTCATCCCTGAACTGAGGCAGGCTACCCAGTTCCCAGCCAACTGAGAACAAACCTTAGTTGAACCCTTAGGTGCTAAAATTCCAAAACCTTTGGCCCAGAGCCAGACGTCCAGACATCTCAGGCAGAGGAAAGCGGCAGTCTAGAGCACTAATCACAGAACTGCTGAGCCAGAGGGAAATGCAGACTCAAGTTGCCTGGGCTCCCACCCAGTACCTCCATGATGTTGTCAGGGCCACATTAGTATTCTGGAGTCTGCCCCTATGAGGGCCTGGGATTTGTCTCCAGTACAAATAAACCCCAGAAGCGAACATATCAAGAGGCCTTGAGACAGCCTGAGGGCTTGCCAGTGCAGAAAGAGCCACCCACCCATGTGAGGGCCATATCCCTGCAGCGGAGGTCTAGACAGCAGGAAAAGGGTTGCTAGGCGGTACTGTCTCAGGCCGGAGGTCAGACTTCCTTCATCCTGGGCCATGTCACAGGAAGGGACTCTAGGGAGATACCGAGGACAGAAATGCTAAAGAGAGGCCCAGCTACTCTGTGGGCTTCAGGGCAGGGCACTAATAATCCCACTTGGGGGACATAAGAAAGGAGTGACTCAGGCACAGTGTTCCATGCCTACAATCTCCACACCAGGGAGGTAGAGGCAGGGAGATCAGAAGGTCAAGGTCTCATTCCTATATATCAAGTTCTGAGCAGTCTGGGCTACATAAAGGCTACTTAAAAAATCCCAGCACTTAGAACGCAGAGGCAGGCAGACCTCCAAGCCAAGGGCTGCTCAGAGAAACCTCATCTCAACAAAAAACAAAAACCAAACCAAACCAAACCAAACCAAACAAACCAGAAGTCTTGGGAGGCAGCTCAGTGGGCAAAGTAGGTGCTATGCAAGCATGTTAACCTGAGTTCTAGCCACAGCACCTACATAAAAAGCAGGTGCTGTAGTGTGCACTGGGGGGGGGGGGAGCTCCTGGAGCTCACTGGCCGGCCAGCCTAGTGGAATGGGTGAGCCCCAGGTCCACGTGAGACACCCTGTCTCAAATACAATGTGAATACCTCTTGAGAAATGACACCCGGGGCTGGAGAGATGGCTCAGCAGTTAAGAGCACTGACTGCTCCTCCAGAGGTCCTGAGTTCAATTCCCAGCAACCACATGGTGGCTCACAACCATCTGTAATGGGATCCAATGCCCTCTTCTGGTGTGTCTGAAGACAGTGTACTCATATACATTAAATAAATAAATCTTTAAAAAAAAAAAAAAAAAGAAATGACACCCAACAACCTTTGGCCTCCAAGTGAATGCTCACACACACAAAAAGAAAAAGAAATGGACTCCTAGCTGAGCCTTGAAGGACAAACTCAAGCCATGAGGGGGTATGTCCTAGCCCATCTGGGACTATCTCAGGAGGCACTGTGGCACTGCCCTGATCGCCTGTGTGGATAGAGGGAACCCCACTCTTCTCTGAGCCCCGCTTTACTCTTTTTTTAATTAATTCACTTTATGTGTATGGGTGCTTGCCTGCATGTGTATCTGTGCACCATATCATGCTTAGTGCCTGCAAGGCCAGGAGGGGTGTGGGCTCCCGTGGAGCTGGAGTTATACAGACGGTTGTGAGCCGTGGGCTCTGGGAATGGAACCCAAGTTCAGCCAAGAGCAGCCACTGCTGTTAACCACCGAGCCACCAAGCACTAAGAGTCCGGTCAGCATGGACATGCATGAGATAGCCTTATACATACAGGATTGACTCTAAGACACAGAAACCCCTGAGGCTGTTCCCAAATCTCCCCCCCACCCACCCATGCAGGCTAGCTCATGATTAGAACTCCTCGCTCTGTTTACACTGGTGCTGGGGATGTAAGAACTCTGCAGCTGGGGTTTGAGGGGGACTTAAGGTTATTTCTCATTGCCTAAGTAGCCTCTTTAAGACATCAAGGCGATGAGAGTGCGGGAGCCCGGTGGGCGCGGCCGCGAGAGCTGCTGACTACGCTGTGGGATCGGGAGTTGGTGGCCGCGCACCGAGCAGGAAGAGAAAAGAAGAGAATGGATGTTCAAATTGGTGGGCAAAGAGACGTTCTGTGTCGGGGCTGCAAAAACCAAAGCCACCATAAATATCGATGCCATAAGTGGCTTCGCATACGAGTACACGCTGGAAATCGATGGGAAGAGCCTCAAGAAGTACTTGGAGAACAGATCAAAGACCACCAGCACGTGGGTATTGCACTTGGATGGCGAGGAGCTGAGAGTTGTTTTGGAAAAAGACACCATGGACGTATGGTGCAATGGTCAGAAAATGGAGACAGCGCGTCAGTATCCTGAACACCCAGCTCTTCACCACAGAAACCACATTTGTCTTGAGCCGTGAAAACACAAGCCCCCTCACATCTCTGAAGGGATGATTCCTGCAGCCGACAGCGGTCAAGAGCCATCCAACCCAGGTTCCACAGAAGCAGGAACGTCACGATCAGTCTTTACGGAGCACAGCCTAGTATCCTCTGCTTACCGTCAATTACTTTTGCCCACATTAAAACTTTTGTTTTCATTCATTCAAAAAAAAAAAAAAAAGACATCAAGGCTTCAGATCCCACCCATCTTACAGATTAGAAAACTGAGTCCCTGACAGGACTAAGACCAGGATAAATCCCCCAGGAGGCAAATGCTCCCTCTCCTCCTCTAACCTCTCAAAGGGCTGCCTAGAGCTAACTCCTAGTATTCAGCAGGCTGAATATGCAACTGAATAGAAGGCGGCAAATATTCCGGGGGATACAGATACTCAGCCAGAGGCAGGAATGGACACCAGTGGGTTAGCAGGGCCTGGAAGCATGGACAGTCATAAGGTGGACCACAGTGGGGTATGTTCCGCTTGCCTCCTTCTGTGTGGGCCCAGTCCTGCCCTAGGCCAGCAGTCAGTTGTAAGGTCAGAAGTGGGTCAGAGGAGTTCAAGACACATGTGGCATAAACGTGGGTAGAGCAAGTGACAGGCCAGCACAGGCATCACTAAGAGCTCATCAGGCCAGATGGGCCAACAAACCTGCCCTTGCGTCTCCTGAGAACTCCTTCTCTGGGAGGGGACTGTGCCAGAATCTACAGAGCTGGCCAAAGGCAGGAGTTAAGCCAGCCCCAGATGCCCTAGCTACTCCCCCAAAATGCAATCCTTTGTTATGCTCACCTGAGCCAGCCTCCACTAAGTCAAACTGCTGTTCTGAGTCTCTCAGTCTTGAGGGCCTCAAAGCAATGCCCAAGAAGGGGAGGCTGTGTCACTTCCTGCTGCCCTCTCTCCTCCACTGACCTCTGCCACCCTCACTTCGGGGATAAAAGGCCAGCAAACTCTCCAGAACACTTCAGCTCCTTGCCCAACCCTCAGACACACTAATTGTCCTTGGCTTTTCTCTGTCCATTCTTGGCTGCCCCTCTCTAGAACAGGGGTGGGGGTGGAGTGGGGCAGGCTCCTCTTTGCTGGGCCATGACCTACTTGGCCAGCCACCTAAAACCACAGGCTTGGGCTGCAGAACCTCCACCTCCAGCTGCAGACCCCAAATGCTCGCCTGGAATGAATGAATGTATACTTGTGTCTTCTCCACATGGCAGCCAGGCTGGGCCAGCTGTAATCACTGAAAGACTCCATTAACCCACAGAAACCTCCAGCGGTGGGAGACTCCAAAAGAAACTCCCCCCCACACACACACACATACAACCTATCTTCTGCGGCCTGGCTGTCCTGGAACTTGCTCTGTAGACCAGGCTGGCCTCGAACTCACAGGAATCTGCCTACCTCTGCCTCTGGAGCGCTTCCATTAAAGGCCTGTGCCACCAAGCTTGGCCTTGACCTGTTTGCTTTTTTTTTTTTTTTTGGTTTTTTTTTGTTTTTTTGAGACAGGGTTTCTCTGTATAGCCCTGGCTGTCCTGGAACTCACTCTGTAGACCAGGCTGGCCTCGAACTCAGAAATCCGCCTGCCTCTGCCTCCCAAGAGCTGGGATTAAAGGCGTGCGCCACCACTGCCCGGCTTTTTTTTTGGTTTTTCGAGACAGGGTTTCTCTGTGTAGCCCTGGCTGTCCTGGAACTCACTCTGTAGACCAGACTGGCCTTGAACTCAGAAATCCACCTACCTCTGCCTCCTAAGTGCTGAGATTAAAGGCATGCGCCACCACTGCCCAACCTTTTTTTTTTTTTTTTTAGGATTTATTTATTATATGTAAGTACACTGTAGCTGTCTTCAGACACCCAGAAGAGGGCATCAGATCTCATTACAGATGGTGGTGAGCCATCATGTGGTTGTTGGGATTTGAACTCACAACCTTCGGAAGAGCAGTCGTCACTCTTAGCTGCTGAGCCATCTCTCCAGCCTGACCTGTTTGCTTTTAAAGGGTGAATAACATTTTTCCATGAAAGGCTTGTCCATGGGAAAGTCAGGCAACAGAATCATTGCCTGTAGAGCCTTATGCCCTGTACAATCAGTGAGGCGCAGCACCTAGGTGTGCGTGCGCGAACACACACACACACACACACACAAACATTTGATTGCTGCAATGCTTGGCATTCCCTGTCTTTGCCCTGTGGCTTTGCAATTCATAGGTGTGAACAGTGGAGGAATGCTCAACCTTTTTCACACCTGGCGCGTTAAGACATGAATAGTGGGCTAAGAAGGAGTTTCTGTTTCCTCTCTTAGCTCTCTCTTGTTGGGTTTGCTGAACAAGTACATATTTTTACAAAGATAATTGAGCTTCAAACGTGAGAAAGGCCTATGGAGATAGCTCAGTTGGTAAAGTGTCTGCTGAACAAGCGTGAGGACCTAAGTTCATATCCCACGAATCCACTTAAAAGCTCGCCACTATGGGCTGGATGGCTCAGCGGTTAAGAGCACTGACTGCTCTTCCAGAGGTCCTGAGTTCAATTCTCAGCAACCACATGGTGGCTCACAACCATCTGTAATGGGATCTGATGCCCTCTTCTGATGTGTCTGAAGACAGAAACAGAGTACTCATATAAATAAAAAAATAAATAAATCTTTAAAAAACAACAACAACAACAAAAAACCAACTTAGCACTGTAACTCCAGCCCTGGGTAAGCAGAGACAGCAGAGCCCTGAAGGTGATTGCTCAGCTGACCTAGGCAAACCAATGAGATTCTGGATCGGAGATACCCTGTCTCATTAAAAAGGGAAGGAGGGTGTGAAGGCGCAGGTCTTTTAATCCTAGCCGGCTGGAGGCAGAGGGAGGCGGATCTCTGTGAGTTCAAAGCCAGCCTGCTCTAAACTAGCTCAGGCCACAAAGTGAGACCTGGACTTAAAAAACCAAATGAAATAGGTACATATTGATCAGGGAAGAGTACCCAATGTTAACTTTAGGCCTGTGTATACACACACACACACACACACACACACACACACACACACACACACACAGAGTTGGACAGGGAAGTTCCCAGTGATGATACATCATACCTACGATCCCAGAATTTAGGAGGCAGAGGCAGAAGGAACAACATAAGTTCAAGGCTAGCCTTAACTAAATAGTGAATTTCAGGACTACAGAGGAAAACTCTATCTCAAAAAGGAAAGTAGTGAGATAGGTCCATTACTATATGATTTCTTTTTAATCTTTTATTTATTTCTTATGTGTATTTGTGTTTTGTCTGCACATATGTCTGTCCAGCACATACATACAGTGCCTGCAGTCCAGATCCCCTGGAACTGGAGTTACAGGCAGTTGTTAGCTGCCATGTGGGTGCTGAGAATCGAACCAGGGTCCTCTGGAAGAACAACTCGTACTCTTAACCACTAGGCCATCTCTCCAGCCCTATGATTTCTTTAATCACATACAACTCACGTAGACAAGTTCCCATCTAAAGGGTAAATCAGTAGGTGTCCCTATACTTCCCAGCTTGTGTAACCACCACAGCTATCCATCCAGAAAACTTTCATCAGTTACATTCCTGTAAACCCAGCACTTGGGGAACACTGAGGAAGAAGGATAAAGAGTTCAAGGCCAGCCTGGAATGTGTGGAGATCCCGTCTTGGGGAAATCCTTTGGTAACTACTCACGTCTCTTGCCTCTACAGATTTGCCCATCCTCCATGTGTTATGCAAGTGGAATTACACAGCATACAACCTCCGGGTTCTGGTTCCTTTCCCTGACTTGTATGGCGTCAGTGTTCCTTCTTCACACGGCTAAAGAACACCATCATATGACCAAACCAAATTCTTGTGTGTTGCCCAACACGTTAGCTTTCGCTTCACGGTTGTTGTGAACAGTGTCTCTGGGGATGGACGTCTGTGCGCAAGTTTTATGTGGATACGCTTCCAAGTTTAGTCTAAGGCTATGGGTACAATTGTTGAGTCGTGGGTGAGCCGCTTTAACTCCCAGCAAGGAAGTATAAAGAACTTCAGTTATAGCTGGGCAGTGGTGGCACACGCCTTTAATCCCAGCACTCGGGAGGCAGAGGCAGGTGGATTTCTGAGTTCGAGGCCAGCCTGGTCTACAGAGTGAGTTCCAGGACAGCCAGGGCTACACAGAGAAACCCTGTCTCGAAAAACCAAAAAAAAAAAAGAACTTCAGTTATAACTACTACGTTCAGAAATATTAGCTTAAATTAGTGGTCCTCAACCTCCCTAATGTTGTGACCCTTTAACACAGTCCCTCATGTTGTGGTGACCCCCAACCATAACATTATTTTCATTGCTACTTCATAACTGTAATTTTGCTACTGTTATGAATCAAAATGTATATATGTGTTTTCCAATAGTCTCAGGTGACCCCTGTGAAAGCATCATTCAGACCCCCAAAGGAGTCGAGACCCACAGGTTGAGAACTACTGGCTTTTTTTTTTTTTTCCAGTTTTTCGATACAGGGTTTCTCTGTATAGCCCTGGCTGTCCTGGAGCTCACTCTGTAGACCAGGCTGGCCTCGAACTCAGAAATCCGCCTGCCTCTGCCTCCTGAGTGCTGGGATTAAAGGCGTGCGCCACCACTGCCCAGTTTAAAAGAACTCTTTAAGTGCTAGGTGAGTTGTCAGTGGAGTGTTTACCTAGATTGTACAAAGTCCTGGTTCAATTCCTAGTATCTTGTAAAACAGGTGTGGTGATACACACTTGTAATCCCAGCACTAAAGAGGTAGAGGCAGGATAATCAGAAGTTCAAGGCCAGCCTTGGATTCATACTAAGTTTGAGGTTGCCAAGGGCTACACAAGGCCCCAGCTCCCTGCCCATCTCAGGCAAAAAACTAATTCCTAAGTAATTTAGCACTGCCCCATCTTCCAAAACATACACACGCATACACGTGGTTCACACTTAAACTTGCCTATCAACCGTTCTCTCTGTCAGACACGCAGCCTGATCCCAGGGTAAAGAGACCTTCAGGAATCTATTGGAACGTAGTTCTGCCATAGCTATTCAGAGGTCAAGTTTCAGACAACAGAAACCCTGTGCACCCAGGCCAAAGTGTGGCCACCCTGCTGTCTGCGCTACAAAAATCACAAAATACACCATACAGTCTTTTGAGTCATTCTGGCTTCTACAGCAGGAAGATTTCAACCTTGATACCCAAGGCAGGCCACGTCTGCACAGAGGCCTCGAGGCAGAAGAGGCTCCTAGAGTGTGACTCAATAGGCTATGACATCCGTCCCCTCTTCCACTGGGGAAGGGAGGTGACGATGGCTTCCCTCTTTGGACACCAAGGACCAGGCTGAGAGTGAGCACTTTAGGGCCAGCTGTGAGAAATGCACCCTTAAATGTACCCTTGAAGAACACCCTATGCTAAAAGGGACTGGCTGAAAAACGAAGAGAAGAGAAGAGAGAAAAGAAGTGCTTACCTCAGCCTAGACACTCCTACACTCAAACCCTCCCCCAGTGACCTGCCCATCCCTGGCCACTGCTGACCTGCATCTCCCTCCAGACAGGGCCCACTGGCTGTATAGTACTTGATAGGCCCAGCTCTGTCACTCATGAGCAAATAGTCCTGGGAAGAGCCTGACAGTGGCTAGGGTGAATAGGAAGCCACTTGGGTCAGTGCTGACATGCAGTCCCTTGGCTGAGCACTTGGGGTGTTGTTGGCAGCAGACACAGGCTCATGTTAGAAGCTGATGCTAGCCTTGGAGCACAGGTGCTGAGTGGGGAGATCTGGAAGTTTCTTCCCAAACTACACTTGTCCTCCCCGGGGTGCCTCAGCTCTTAAGACAGCTGAGCACTCCCACACCACCCTTAAATCCCAGGGTCAAAGTGATCTTAGTGGGCTATGGGGATGTGTTCAGTGTATGTTCTTGGAAAGAACAAGGTGCCTGGAGGAGAGGGGGAGAAGGGGAGAGAGAGAGAAAGAGAGAAAGAAAGTGGGAAAAAGGAAGAGAGAAGGGGGAAGGAAGGAGGAGAGAGGGGGGGGAGAGAGAGAGAGAGAGAGAGAGAGAAGAGGGGGGATTCAGTCATGGCTGGTCTTGCTTTGGCAGGACCCCTACTTCGCTGAGGGGTGGGGTGAAGCGGGCCTCCAATGCACCCGAATCGATGAGCCCCAGGGCAACCCTACTCACTTTCCCTGAGACCCCTAAGGGTCTCCCGCTGCTCTTAGACACCTCAGTCCTTCTGCCTGAGACCCTCCCAAGATCAAGGCCACGCCTGTCCCGCTGCCCCAGAGTGACCTGCTCCTCCCAGCACCCCAAGTTCCCGGACAGACTTAGCGGGGATTTAGGGGCAATGAATTCCGAGGAACCCTGTCTTCCGGGTCGGCGTTGGGTATCCTAGGCAACAGCCCCCTCCTAATTCCGCGGCTCCCGTCATGCCCCTACTGTCACCGACGCCGCGTGCGGGAATAAGGGGCCCCGGGCGACCTTACCTGTAGCTGTCCGCGCGTCTTCCGGCGCGGAGGCCCCGGGCCAGGGCGTGCCCATCACTGTCTCCAGCTCGCAGCCCCGCCCCGAGCCCCGCCCCGAGCCCCGCCCCGAGCCCCGCCCCTCCCGCGGCCCTGCAACTGACCTTGACCACCTACCAGCCGCTCCTTAGTAGGACACAACGTCGCCACGGCCTACCTAGCCTCTCAGCCTGCCAAAATCCTGAGCCTATAGTTATGCCTGGGTTTCTGGAAGACACCCATAGGTCCTCCCCCCAGCCCGCCCCACACACACA
Source organism: Uromys caudimaculatus (assembly GCA_028551405.1). Classification (NCBI taxonomy): domain Eukaryota; kingdom Metazoa; phylum Chordata; class Mammalia; order Rodentia; family Muridae; genus Uromys; species Uromys caudimaculatus. The sequence continues at coordinate 24,700,062 of CM052720.1, read as the reverse complement.
CTAGCTATGCCATCTGCACACCTGTGCATATGGGCTGAGTGCCTGCTGTCCTGGGTCCTGCACTGGGGCTTTAAAATGGAGAGCAGAACAGGTTTATCTTTTGGTTATATGATAGCCTGGAGAAGGAAGGGGTTAAACACACAATTTAGGAGCTGTTTGCCTATCCTGAATGCCCTGGATTTGTTACCCAAGAAAACAGAGCATGGTGATGCATACCTGTAATTCTAGCATTTAGGAAGTGAAGACAGGAGGGTTAGAAATTCAAGGTCATCCTTGGCTACTGAGGCCACTTTGAATGAAATTTTCTAAAATTTTCTAAAAATGAAGCCACCAAACCACCGACAGACTGTGGTGGTGCAGCCTTTAATCGCTAGGGAAGCAGAGGCACAAGGATCTCTGTTGCGTTCCAGGCCAGTCCGCTCTACAGAGCAAGTTCCAGGACATCCAGGGCTACACAGAGAAACCATGTCTGAAAAAACCTACAAAACAAAACAACAAACAAACAAAAACAACACCACAAACATCTCCTGTCACCTACTGCAGTAAGAAAGCTTGGAGACCCAAAAAGTGTTCAGGCTCTCTCCCATACTGAAGTCAGCCCTGAGCAATGGAGGGAAGCAAGCATGAGTGCAAAGCCACAGAAGGATGCCGGAGATATGAAAGCCAGGGCATCCTAAGCTACACAGGGGAAAGATAGGCCATCTGTCTGTCTCGAAGCAGATACTGTCCTCTACCTTAGAGGCAATAGGCAAGTGTCTGTGAGGTCACTTACAAGCCTGAGCGGGGTGTAGTAGCTCATGTTATATCCATACCACCGGGGAGGCTGAGACAGGAGGTTCACAAGTTCAAGGATACCCTGGGCTACAGAGTGAGACCCTGTCTCAAACATATAGACAGTTGATAGCGTTTCTTTATTTGGTTGGTTGTTTTGTTTTGCTTTGGACGGTTGTTTTGATGAGAATTTCACACACGAGCATTTACTTACATCATGTCCATCCCTCCAGCTCCTTCAATGCCTGCCCCCTTCCTAGTCTCTATAATTACTACTGTTGCATAAAAAAAGACACAAAGAAAGACAGAGATAAGACCTACTGGAAGGGCTCTAACAGGCCCGGGCACGACATACATGGTACCAGCAGCCTTTGCCCTGTTCCCTGCCCTCTCCCCTGCTAAACCCTTAGATCACATTCCTAAAACGAGCCTGCAAGGCCGGTTTCCTTAATTGGCCTCTGACCCATTTCTGAGACTGAACACCAAGGTCCAGCCATCAATATCCATGATTTGACTACACTGGCTAACTTGTCCAACCAGGACTTACCAACTCATCCGAGTTCCCCCTTTTCTCCTTAAAAACCATTCCTGCAGAGACACCCACTGCTGCCTTTGTCCCATCCACAGGCAGCTCCCCCAACTTGTTCCTCTGGGGTAATAACTCTCCTTTTTTTTTCAGAGAATTTGGTGTCTGGGTGTGTTCTGAACTGACTCCAAGCCTCTCCCCTTCCTTAGGAACGTGTAACCACCTGGGAATGGGCGCGTTTCCTTAGAAAAACTTCATTCATTCTCTCTCTCTCTCTCTCTCTCTCTCTCTCTCTCTCTCTCTCTCTCTCTCCCTCTCTCCCTCTCTCCCTCTCTGGATAATAACCACACAAGGCTCTAACTTTAGAGATGGGGGCCTTATGAATTGCTTTTCTCCCCTGGCAGCTTGCATGGCCCCTCCAAGTACAGAATGAGTTCTGGGACAGCCAGAGCTACATATGAAATCCTGTCTCAAAACAAAACCAAAAAACCAAAACAACAAAACCACACACACACGAACTTGCACATGCACTCTTGGGAGCACACACACACACACACACACACACACACACACACACACACACACACTCAGCATTTCTGAGACATTTAAACACTGTGCCTAGCACCCAGATGCTTGTAATATAACAGATAACAAATATTTTATACTATATATTTTATACTAGATTGCCCAAGACTACCACCACCCCACCCTTACTCTTAACCCCTCCCTTCTCCCCCATCTCTCTCTCTCTCTCTCTCTCTCTCTCTCTCTCTCTCTCTCTCTCTCTCTCTCTCTCTGTGTGTGTGTGTGTGTGTGTGTGTGTGTGTGTGTGTGTGTGTTTAAAACAAGATCTTAGGGGGAGAGATGGCTCAGTGGTTAAGAGCCCTGACTACTGCTCTTCCAGAGGACCCAGAGTTGATTTCCAGCACCCACATAACAGCTTGGGACCCTCTAAACCTCCAGTTCCAGAGGGATCTGATGCCCTCTTCTAGCCTCTGAGGGCCCCAGGCATATAATGTGGTATACAGACATACATGCAGACAAAGCACACATATACATAATTTTTTAATTAAAAAAAATCCTTTTGTGTCTGTACTGGCTGGTTTTGTGTGTCAGCTTGATGCAATCTGGAGTTATCTCAGAGAAAGGAGTTTCAGGTGAGAAAATGCCTCCATGAGATCCAGGTGTAAGGCATTTTCTCAATTAGTGATCAAGGGCAGAGGGCCCCTCGTGGGTGGTGCCATCCCTGGGCTGGTAGTCTTGGGCTCTATAAGAAAGCCAGCTGAGCAAGCCAGGAGAAGCAAGCCAGTAAGGAACATCCCTCCATGGCCTCTGCATCAGCTCCTGCTTCCTGACCTGCTTGAGTTCCTGTCCTGACTTCCTTTGGTGATGAACAGCAATGTGGAGGTGTAAGCTGAATAAACCCTTTCCTCCCCAACTTGTTTCTTGGTCATGATGTTTGTGCAGGAATAGAAACCCTGACTAAGACAGTGTCCAATGCTCTTAATGTGGGGACCTGTTGGAACCAATCTCATCTAGAAGACACTGGTGCCTGGAATCATCTCCAGCTCTAAGGGGACTTGGTGTCTGTGAAGCAAGTGGACTGTTCCACCAGACAAAAGAACTGGTAAGGTGGAAGCAGGTTTTAAAAAACCCAGGAAATCTCACAATTGAGAATGGCAGGCATTGGAACCAGCTCCTGGTTAGGCTCCGCCTGCCCTGGGTCATGTGACCATGATACCCCACTGAAAGGACTAGGACAACTGGTCAGGGAGCATTAAAACCTAGAGCTCTGGGCTGGAGGGATGGCAAAGCAGGTAAGAGCACTGACTGCTCTTCCAAAGGTCTTGAGTTCAATTCCCAGCAATCACATGGTGGCTCACAACCATCTGTAATGGGATCCGATGCCTTCTTCTGGTGTGTCTGAAGAGAATGACAGTGTACTCATATATATATATATATATATATATATATATATATATATATATATATATATATATATATATATATATATACACACACACACACACATATATATGAGTGTGTGTATATATATATACATATATGTGTGTGTGTGTGTATATATATATATATATAATATATTCATTCCTAGAGTTCTCCTTGTCCCAGGCTCAGTCATCCCTTCCTGCCTCCTTGTGGTTCCCAGCAGCATCTGGGTACACAGGAGATTGAGAATCACAGCATCCAGCCCAGCCCATCCCCCGCTGTTTCAGCATCCCAGAGAGGCAGACATGCAGCCGACAGGTGTCGTCCATTATATACCTGATTCTCACACATTCACAGAGCTGCACATTCCGGCTCTCTGTCCATGGAGCACAGATTATAGTCAAGAGACATGGGAGTCTACACCTTCTTCTCCAAGCCCCCAGGGCCTCCAAAGAAAAACCACTGCCAGAATATGGGTGCAAAGAGCCTTTGGGTCATGCCTGAATTAATCCTGCCTCACAGGAAAGTCTGGGGCTGAATATGGAATCAGCCAGGGAAGCCCTGTATATTATTTAATGGCCTGCAAGGAGCCCTGCAGGGCACACATGATCCAGGATAGCTATGAATGTAGCCCAGCACAAAGTCAACCATAAACCTACTTAAAATATGAGAATTTTTTTTTTTTTTTTTTTACAACTTGATAGCCTAGTCTTGAGTGTGAACTTTGTAAATGACAGTATCATGTCATGTTACCAAAAGGCTGGCTGTGACTGACAGGTGATTAGTGTACCACATCTTCAGGGTACATCTTTGATAAAGACTATTCAGCAGTTTGCAAAGCCCAAATACAGGGTGAATACAGGGTGTATTAGTCACCCTTGTCACTGTGACCAAAACACCCAAGGGACATCCTAAGGGAAGAGAGATCACAAAGTAACTCACAAAGAGACATTTCCTGTGGACTCTGGCCTAACCCATGGGTTCAGTCCTCAATGGGTTGGTTTATTCTTCAATGGGTTCTCAACGTGATGGGATTACTGGGAACTGAAAGGCAAGGTGTGGAGCCTAGCTGCAGGAGGCGCCAAAACAGTGGGTCTCAATCTTCCCAGTGCTGACCCTTTACTACAGTTCTTCATGTTATGGTGACCCCACCACCACCATAAAATTATTTCATTGCTACTTCATAGCTGTAACTTTGCTACTGTTATCTTTTTTTTGTTTGTTTGTTTTTCAAGACAGGGTTTCTCTGTGTAGCCCTGGCTGCCCTGGAACTCACTCTGTAGACCAGGCTGGCCTCAGAAATCCACCTCCACCTGCCTCTGCCTCCCAAGTGCTGGGATTAAAGGTGTGTGCCACCCCTGCCTGGCTCTGTGCATTCTGTCAACCAGCCACATTTGCAGCCCCCAGTCACTTTTGGTTGCTGTTGTTGTTGCCTTGGTGTTTTCTGTGGTACAGGGGTTCCAAACCCAAGACCCTGCATACCAGGGTCAAGAGATGCTGCACCAGGCTACACCCTCAGTCCCCCTCTCTCTACAGGTAGGGCCCATTTTGGACCTCTGCACACACCCACTGCCAGGCCTGGCCAGCCCTTTCCAGGACCTACACATCTCGGGCAGCATGGATGAGTACATCTTTGGGCCAGGCTGGCAGACAAGGCACAGGGAGATGAAACCTGCCAGGAAGCCCAAGCAAAAGAGAGTGTTTCCCTGCCAGGCGTTGTCCCCACTGTGTTTTTAAGGAAAAGCAGCCCATAGATATATAGGAGTAAGGCCATTCAGATTGTTTATTCCCCAGCTCTGACTGCACACACCACCTACAGGTCCCCAAGTCCCAGGCTCTGGACTAGAAAATGAAGGCACTGTGTCAGAGTTAAGGCCCAGGTGGCTCTCAGGGATTTGCCTGTGTATCACTGTGACAATAGGAAGACACTCCCTGTTACTGACCACTGGGACTCTGTGCTTCCAAGCAGAGTCCTCTGAGTACAGAGTATCAGGCAAGAGCCCTGGCTGTAGCCACTTGAGGTGGTCAGAGGCTATCAGGCCAAGAGTTCCAAACCAGTACCTACCCAAAGGACCAGAACCCCCAGAAGGCACAATGGCATTGCTGAGCCTATTCTGGGAAACAGATGAGACAGGTTCAAGAAAGCACCCCAACGTAGATCAGGGACCCACAGAGCTGCACAAAGTTTGCTCCTGGACAGCCAGTGGGTGAAGATGAGGAGGTGGCTTGGCCTCTATCTCAGTAGATGACTGAGATGTCAAAGTTGCCATGTCAACACACTTCCCATGGCCACACAGTGGTCTACTTTCTCCCAGGGAGGCACAGTCTCAGAGCTTGCTTCGTGGGGCTTCAGACAGGGGCCGCTGCAGCCGCCACACGACCCTAACCGGCTCAGGGGTGTGGTCCAGCTCTCGGAGGCCACCCAGGTCACCAGTCTGACTGTACTGCTTCAGGGCTGGCTGGAGCACCGTGATGGGGACGCTGAAGTTCAGGTGTGGGTAGGTGGCCCCTGTGGTATTGTCCCGAGTGTTGCTGGCAACGATGCCTGTTGGGGAGAGAGCAGTGAGGACAGGAAGCAGTAGACAGGGTATCCATGGTGCAGGGAGGACCTTCACCTTGAGGGAGACTTGGGGGCCTTCAGGGGGTTTGGAAACCCCCAGTGCTGGGTGCTGAGCTTTTGCTACAGCTTCTGCTCCTCATATCTCCCCCCACTCTGTCCATGTTGTCTCCTTCACAACATCCATATAAAATGGCCTAGCTCACTTGATTATCTTTCTCACCACAAAGAGCAGGAGTCAGGGTGTTTCCACAGCCTGTGGAACCACCAAATGAATCAAACAGGAAAAAATGAGTCAGACTCACACGGCTTTGGCTTGCTTTGCTGGCTAGCTTTATGTCACCTTGGCACAAACATTTGGAAAAGCGAACCTCAACCAAGAAAATGTCCCATCACAATGGCCTATGATAGATTTTCTTGATTGATGGGGGAGGGCCCAGCCCATGGTGGGTGGTGTCAGCCCTGGGCTGGTAGTCCTGGGTGCTGTAAGAAAGCAGGCTGAAGCCAGGCAGTGGTGGCTCACACCTTTAATCCCAGCACTCGGGAGGCAGAGGCAGGTGGATTTCTGAGTTCGAGGCCAGCCTGGTCTACAGAGTGAGTTCCAGGACAGCCAGGGCTACACAGAGAAACCCTGTCTCGAAAAGCCAGGAAAAAAAAAAAAAAAAGCAAGCAAGCAAGCTGAGCAAGCCGCAGAGAGCAAGCCAGGAAGCAGCACCCCTCCATGGCCTCTGTATCAGCTCCTGCCTCAAGTCCTTGTCCTGACTTCCTCTGACCATGGGACTGTGATGTGGAAGTGTAAGCAGAATAAACCCTCCCCTCCCCAGGTTGCTTCGGATCGTGGTATTGATCAGGACAGCAGACACCCTGAGCAAGAAGCTGGCACGGGTCTTTTTTTGAGAGAGCATTTTAAGGGTTAAAGAGTTGTCTCAGTGGCTAAAAGCATCCATTTACTCTTGCAGAGGACCCAGCTTTGATTCCCAGCACCCACATGGCAGTTCCCAACCACTAGGAACTCTAGTTCTAAGGGATCTGAATGCCTTTTCTAACCTTCATGATTAGGCATGAGACTAACCCAACCCTAAATTTCATAATCTAAATGACATTTAGTGGCTTATTTAAGGTCACAGCAGTAGCCAGAACCAGGAGAGGGCCACCAGCCTAGCTGTTCCCTCCTCCCAGCTCAGCATCCTTCCCTCGCCTCAGAGACAGATTAGCTGAAAACTTCAGCTAACTAAAAGAGAGCACAAGGTCCACGGTCATCCCAGAAGGGCCTCCCAAGACGGATGGCAGGCTACCACTGGCAAGATCAAGACTCTGGCAACAAGGAGATTGAGGGTGAAAAGAGCTAGTTACCCAGGAGGTCCCCCGAGCGTGTGGAGAAGAGAGGTCCTCCGCTTGAGCCGCCGTGCACAGCACACGTGGTCTGTAGCATGACTGGGGTGTCATCCACATGCACCACGGCCGACAGGATGCCTGAGGTCACCGACGGCCCGCAGGCCTGGCCAAAGACACCAAAGCCCACCACGCTGACAGGTTCACCTGCCGGAGAGGAGAGCAAAGAAGCTGTGTACCTCCGCTCTATGCCTACTCACGTCCTACCCTCTCCAAAGGTCAGGTCCTCTCCCCTCTGAGATCGTGCTCATCCCCTTCCACACCCCTAGGCATCTTCTCCAGGAATCCTGCAGGGAGATTAAGAATTCTTGCATGTGCCCAACTAGTATTCTGGGGCATCAGGCATCAGGCAGGCCCCCCAACCCCTACTCCTTTACTAATGGGGTAGTTACTTTTAGGGCTATTGTCACCCATCCACCTCTCTCTGGGACCAAATCTCGTGGTGGAGACACAGTGATGTGGCCATACCCAGCCCCACCTCCCTTCTCCAAGTGCTGCGAAGGAACAAGGCACATCTCACCCAGTCCTCACCACACCAGAAGGCACAGCAGCCCCATTTGACCAAGGGGCAAACTGAGATGGGGTGGGTGTGTGTGTGGGCGCGCGCAGTAAGAATGTAAGAACACCAGCTGGCTGCAGTGGAGAGATGCTACTCCAGAGGCCCTCTCTCTTTGGTCACCATACGAAATGGAATCTTTGGGGCTGGAGATGTAACTCACTGTACGCACAAACCCAAAAACCGGGTGGGATCCCCAGCACCCCATGAAATGAGTGCAATAGCACATTTGTAACCCAAGAAGAAAAGGCAGGAGGATCAGAAGTTCGTGGTTAGCCTTGGCCATCTGGGGTGTGTATCACCCACTTGGGCTACTTAAGACCCTGTCTCAAAATATATAAAAAAAAAATCTAAATCATGCCACCTAAATTATGGCACTGAAATTCCCAAGGCCCAGGACCCCATATCACCCTGCTTCAGGCCCTCATTAAGGTATCTACTTGGCTCAACACTTGAAGTGTCAATGACTGATATACAGGGAAGTCTACGAACCCCCAACCCCACCCAAGCACCCAACTCCCTTGCTTGGCAGGCTTTCCCCATTCCTACCTGCTGGCTATTGGGACTGGCATGGTTAGTGTCAACACTGACTCCTGCCTGAGGTCCAGCCTGGTCTCCATCACTTCAGACCCTTTGTCCCTTACCTTCATGGAAGTGCTCAGCAGGGACAGGCGTGGGAACACCATTCAGGTCCTCTTCTAGGCTCACCACTGCTATGTCATACGGAGAAGTCTCCTGAGTGGCAAACACCACTCGTCCCCAGATTGCCACATTCCTGGGGACACAGGAAACAAGTGATAAGCTAGCCTTCTGTTGCCTTAGCACTGAGGAAAGAGCAGTACGAGAGAGACGAGAGGCAAGCCATGGAATGGGCTGGTGGTGGTGACGCGTACCTTTGATCCTAACACTTGGGAGGCAGAGGCAGGCAGACCTCTGGGATTTCTGGGCCAGCCAGGACTGCATACTGAGAGCATACTGAGAATCTGTCTTATTTGAGAGAGGGAGAGAGCCTTGAAACCTACACTTAACCAGATGTGTTTTACCGACACAGCACACTTTTTTTTTTTTTTTTTTTTTTTTTTTTTTGTTTTTTCGAGACAGGGTTTCTCTGTGTAGCTCTGGCTGTCCTGGAACTCACTCTGTAGACCAGGCTGGCCTCAAACTCAGAAATCAGCCTGCCTCTGCCTCCCAAGTGCTGGGATTAAAGGCGTGGGCCACCACCGCCCGGCTACAGCACACTTCTATACAAAGCTGTGCATGCCTTACCATAACCTAGTGAGTGCTGTGACCAGGCCTTGCTGGTGCTTGTGGGCACTGTCTCACTTCTTCCTCTTAAACCCACAAACAAGGCATTGGTATTATCCCCTTTAGATGGTGCAGCTGAGGCTCAGAGAGGCCAAGCAACCTTCCTAAAGGTCACAGAGCAAACAGTAAGGAGCCAGGACGAGCCTAACAAAACTCTGTACCGCTTCACTCCTGGACGGGTATCAGGGGAAGAGGCTTCTTTTTTGAGACAGGGTCTCTCCCCATAGCCCTAGCTGTCCAGGAATTTACTATGTAGACCAGACACGGGGGTACCCTACTATCTACCCTGCAGGGTAGCTGCTTCCAGAAAAACCTGGTGATTTCCTTAAGATCAGTAGTCAATGGGAGAGCAAGAAGTTGGGGGCACACCACAGGCAATCCTTTTCACTAAGAAAACTATAGCCGCTCAGTTGGCTGCCCGTGGGGACTCTGGCAAAGCTGGACTTCATTAGCATACAGGGCTAACATCACAAGTTCAGAAAGGCCTAAGCTGATAGCCAAGGGCCAAGCTTAAAGCCAAGGTGCTCCTTGGTCCTAAGTATCTGGGGCTACAGAGGACACAGAACCATAGACAACCATGCCAGGAAGCCAAGGCCACGGGCCTACTGCCAGAGCAAGAAAAGGAGGGCAAAGGTGTCTCTCTACAGAGGACTACAGTTGACTGTCTAAAGTCCCCGCCCAGCTGCACTCTGGGGCCACTCACATCCATCTGCATGGGTTCAAGCCCTATGCCCTAATTAGGCAGACCTTGCTTCATCTTCAGGTGCCAAGGCAGTCCTGGTAAGGCTCTAAGGGAGCCCTCACTAGGTAGCCACGTCAGCCATCATCTCAGGGCCTTCACTTACAGGACTGAAGTCGTGAGGGTAAGACTTCTATGGTCAAAGGGCTTTAAGGCCTAAACTGCAAAGTTAAGAGACAGAGAAGCTGCCCAAAGAGTTTCAGGCTAGTTAAAGGGCTCAAAAACACCCAGTTCTACCTGCCCACAGTCCCACGGGTCCCCATTCTAAGAGTCGCCTGTGTCTGGCAGTTGCTCAAGCTTCACTGGGCCCTACTAAGAGGCCCAGATACCCTCACTGGGGTCCTGGTTGTCAAAAATGAACCGAGGTCTCTAACACTAGGGCCTGGTGAGGGTGGGCAGTCCTGGGCCTTACTTGGGTGTAGCCGAGTGTACCAAGACCCTGGTTGCTTCCCGAGGAGCCACATGACGGCAGGTCACCACCAAGCGAGGCGCCACAGCCACTCCGGAGCCCCACACGGTACCACACTCCACCAGCACCGCCGCGGCGGCCCACGGGGGTCCGAGATCTCGCAGGGGCAGGCCCCGTGGCACGCCCACCTCGGTTGGCAGCAGCACGGACAGGTAGACGGAGCTAGGATGCAGGCGGACGAGCGCCCAGCGGGCAACCTGAAGCAGCGGGGCGGCAGCACACAGTAACGTGAGGCCCACCCACTCGCGGGCCTTCCAGCAGAGCGGTGCGGCCACCAGAGCCACCAGCGCGCCCGCAGGTCGAGCCGCGAACACCCCGCCGCCTTCCGTGCCCGGCAGGCAGCGCGCGTCGGTGAGCAGCAGCGGCCCGGCCGCGTTGCTAAGCACGCCGCGGCTCAGCGTGTTGAGGAAGATGTCCGGGCAGAAGGCACCGAACGGAGAGCCACAAGCCAGCAGCGGTGCGCCCTTGGCCACGACCCCGACCGGTGCCACGGTCACCGCCGGCCCGCGCCTCTCCTCCGCCGCCGCGCCCCGCTGCACCCGCAGCAGGGCGAACCAGCCGAGCGCGCGCAGCTGGTCCTCCTCCTCCTCCTCCGACACCGCGTCGTCGGGCGCCGAGCTCACGAAGTGCCACTGATCGGCCGCTTCCGCCCCGAAGAGCCGCGCGAAGTGCGAGCGGAAGGCCGGGCAGCTAACCAGCAACAGCAGCTGCGCCGGCCGCGGGGGCTGTAGAGGCCGCACGCGGGCCCGGCTCGGGGCGCCGGGTTCGAGGCCCAGGCTTGCGCACTGAGGCGTGCACAGCCCCGGGAGTTCCTGGTCCACGCGGCCGGCGGGGCTGGCAGCCGTGGGTCCCCACTGCACGTGGAGACGCAGGTCATCGCTGCAACTGTCGCCCGGCAGGAAGGCGACGCCCTTCTGGGTCAGCGCCGCGCTGCCTGTCCGCAGGAAGGGAGTGAAGATGCCCCCGTGGCACAGCACCAGGCCTGGGCTGCGGCTCAGGATCACCCCGCTGCAGCTCCACGAGCCCGCGTCTGGCTGTCCTGCCCGCGAGGCGCTCACCACGCAGCCCGCTTGCTCCGCCACTCTCATGGAGGGTCCCCATTGCCGCCCCATGGCTTTCCCAAGACGTCGCACAACCGTTGTCACCTCAGGGCGACTGGCGCAAACTCTGACTCAGGCCTCCTCGCCGAGCCCGATTGGCTAAACCCCAAACGACCGCCCCTTATTGGCTGGGCACAGCGCCGAGTCCCGATTGGCTACTGATGCTATTCCTCCTTCGCTAATCCTCCTTTCCCCGCCCTCCTAATTTATCCAATCTGGGATCCTTGGGGGGGAGGAGGAGGAAGGGAGAAAAGAAACTTCCTGGGCGACAAAGGTAAAGCGCCTCAGGGAGACCCACAAAGAAGGCACTCCCTAGTCAAATCTCGTACTTGGCCGGCATATAACTGGACCCCACAGCCTCTGCACAGTTGTAAGCAACCTCCGTCCCTGACAGTGGGACAATATGGGCCAAGGGAACCCTTGGTTGATTCAATACATACATACATGCATACATACATACGTTTGTTCTGGACTTTCGAGATAAGGTTTCTCTGCGTGGTCCTGGAACTCAATCCGTAGACCAGGCTGACCTCGAACTCAGGTATCCACTTGTCTCTATCTCCCAAACCCTGGGATCAAAGGCGTGAGCCACCAATACCCCTCCCCCCCCACTTTAATTTTTTTTTTTAAATCCTACAACAATCCACTAGAGGGCATACGACTCAAAATTACTCCTAGGACAGTTATTAAAATTCCTACAATACATAGCTTTTAGAATTGTTTTGAGACAGGGTGCCACTTTTTGGCCCACACTGGCATCGAACTTTGGCAACCCTTCTGCGTACAGCCTTCCTAGAGTCCAGGGATTACAGTTTTACCTTGCCCATGGTTAAATTATTTAACCACGTATTATACTCCCGAGCATGCATATTTCACATGGCATTTCTAACCACCACTCAGGACTTATATTAGATCAGGGCAAATACTTTGAAAGTCCAGAATGAAATAATCCAGGTTTTATGGGCTATAAAATCTTCACCTCCAAATATTAAGTACATAACCCAGTCTCATAAATTTAAATTTTATACACAACTCATATCTCCAAAGTGTGCTCCTCCACCATTTACTAGTGTAAAAATCAAGACTGGAGAGGAGGGCTCAGCTGTTAGGAGCTGTTACTGCTCTTACTGTGGACCCTAGTTTGGTTCCTAGTACCCACATGGTACCTTACAGTTGCTTGTAATTATAGCTCCAAGAGATACAATACTCTCTTCTGGAATCTGCTGCCTCCTGGACTCAGGACTCAGGCAGGCAAACACACATACACATAAATACTATAAAAAAGTTCCTCACTTTCCAAATTATGTCCCAGGACAGGTGAGCACAAACAGGTGTGTTTGGAGCTACTTCATGACCCTCCCCAAAGCTACGCTGTGAATCACTAAAATATGTATTTATGTTTAGTGAGACTTCCAGCATACTGGGAAAAACCCAACCTATTTGTGTTTTGTTGCCTAACTTCTTGAAATGAAATGAACACTGCAGTTGTCTTCCGAGCCAGCACACCTAATGCTTCCAGTGCTCCTGGGTCATAAACCTACCTGAAAAGGGGAAAAGGTGGCTGAGGGGGACAGAACTGGAATGAAGCGGCCTTCTTGGTGCAGGCAGTCCTGGTTTGCAGATGACAATATCTACTTTCCCCAATTTCCTGGCAATTTACTCTCTAGAATCCAGTAATTCTCCCTTGATGCCCTTCAAGCCTCCAGCGCCCTCAGTTCTTTTTCAAGTTTAGGGCTGTTTAGGGCTGATCACGGTACAAACGGTCCAAGTCGGTCAGCAGCATCTTGTGTTAAGGCCCTCAGAACTGGACTGACGCGCAGGCCCTCTTGTCCCCAGCAAGCATACCATTCACCCATAGAACCCGTCTCCTTCCCCTGTAAAGGTGACCTGAGCCACATCCGGCATGATCCTTGGCCTTAAAGAACCTGTTGTTTTGGATTTTGTTGTCTTCTGGTGCTTTCTACAAGCAACTGTAATGTAAATGTAGAATCAAGTGTGGCTCTGAAATGATTCACTTAGGCTATTGAATGACTGCTAGCTAGTATGTGCAAGCACAGTCATTAGCATTGCAAAGATGACCAACAACCTCAGGCCACAGCATGATACAAGATGCTCAAGAAGATCATTTGCTGCTCAACCTTTTTCACTTTGTCTTTTATCCTGGTAGCAATTCAAGACTCACATTCTCTTTAAATGTTCCTCCCTATATGTAAGGAAGAATTTTTGTTTTTCTTCCCAACACTGCATGTTCACTCAGAACTAAACAATGGAGAAAAAAAAGGAGCAAGTTAATTTTCCTTTTAGCTTTTTATTAAAATGCTTAGGATACAGACTGACCTTCTTTTGTAAATGACAGTTTTACTTTTGCTGAAACAGGACACATGTGCACTCTGATAAACAGAATGAAGAGTCTCAGTTCATTGGAGCCCCTGGGCAAGGCCCTGACCCTCAGGTGGAGTTGCACTTGCTGCAGCAACCTCTTCTGGCCAGCTTATTTAAGGTGGTGTTCTGTGCAGCATGAAGCAGACGTGCCACTTTTCAGTCATCTCTTTCTCCGGTGGCCAGAATAAACCACTTTCACAAAGAGCCACCCTGGGCAGAGTCCAGTCTTCTAGGTTGCGACCAAGTAATTAGGGACAAACAAGAAAGACAAATGAGGAACCCAGCACTGAGGCCATCACACCTGTCATGTGCCTGGACAGACCTGTGGACAGTCTTTAGCCAAAGGCAATGAAGGGCACAGCAGCTACCTACCCAGTTCACTAGGAGCTTTAACACCAGGCCCTTGCATACTGACAGTTCTCATCCCAGCTGTACGTGGGTGAATGCAATGTATGCAGTTTGCAGACAGACACCTCACCAAGCCTCTGAATTGGGAACCTGGCAGTGTAACAGAACTGTCCCGTGAGCTTAGTGCTCAAAACTAAAACGTGGTAAGTCACTCCTCAGGAGTGTGTTCCCACTTTCCCTACCTTCTTGCTGGACATGAGCCTGTCAGAATACAGCAGCAGCAGCAGAATTTCCACTTAAGAACCCACTCTCACCGTGCATTAAAGGAAATCAGAATCAAGATCTATAGACGGTCTCCTCTCACCCACTCAAGGGTAGAAAATAAAGTCAACATCAGGAAAAACTCAACCTCACACACTGCAGCAAGAAAACCAAATGCTATATATAAAAATCCTGGTCATGATTCTCACAGGGCTGCTGCTGCTTCCACGCTAACACTCACTGCTGCCAGAAGGTCATCTGGGGTTTCTCTGCCATTTCTGAAGGGGAAAACACAAAGCCCCCTGAGAGTTTTTCCTAGGTTCTCTTGTTGCTACCAGATTGGATGGGTAGCATCTCACAGAATTCAGAGCCTTAAGCTGCTGATTTTGGCCTGCATCCTCCTGTTCAGAACCATCCCTCTAGAATATGTTCAAAAGCATCAGAGCCACACTCACAGCATGGGGTCTACATGAGAGATATCCTTAACTCTTTCATGAGGCAAAAGTCACTTTTTATATCTACAGTGAAAAAAGGAAGGTGCTACACAGAGAGATGAAATTCCACAACAGTATAAAAGCAAAGCCTGTTGAAACTGGTAACTGCAAATGAAGTTGACAAGTAACCATGACACTTTACCCACTCCAGATGAGGGCTCCCCTTACCACAGTGGAGACCACCCGGATAAGCCAAGGCTCTGTCCTCTCCCGGAGCTGGTGCTCAGGTACCGCCTTCAACAGGCAGTTACACAGCGGGCTCTGGCCTCCAATGTGCTACCTGTTCATAATTATATGAAGTATCTAAATTTCATTTACTAGTTTAAAAAAAAAAAAAAAAATAGAAAATCTGGACCAAGTAAATTGTGAACTCAAAAAGTTAGAGAAGGGATACCAATTACATTAACAACACTTTCTTTAAAAAATAGAATCACTTTCCTTTGAAATCAACCAGTGGTGAGACGTGTTTTTCTTCTCGGGTGTCCCATGATGGCACCCAGCTTTCCCTGGCAAATGCTGCCAACCCCAGTCCCCACACACTGCCCTGCAGCAGCAGCAGGCAGTGTGGAGAAGAGCACATGTCACCACTGGGCAATGAGCGTAGACGGATGCTTGGCTTCTCAATGCCATACATGGTTGGAGAGCTTTCCTTGTTCTATTAGAAAAGTCCATGAGGAAGCTGTGAATAGGATCAGTCCAGAAGTAAAACTCTTTATTTTCACTGTCCAAACATCAGTCAATATACTGGGAGAGCCAGCGGAAACCCTCGCCGTAGCCTTGCCTCTTGAGCACACTGCACATGAATACTTCCATGGGGCGGGCGTTGAGCTCCTTCAGAGTCACATTCCCCTAAGGGAGGCAAAACGCAGAAAGGCCCGTTAGGACCTCACAAGCAAAAGCACAAACGCACACAGATTGCAGCTGCAAGTTAAGGGCCTGACTTCAGGTCTGCAGCACCCACATAGAAAGCTAGGCACGGTGGCACACACCTGGACTCCGTGCTGAGGGAGTACAGAGACAGGTGGATTCCTGAAGCTCTGTGGCCAGCAAACTTAGCCCAATAAATGAGTGCCAAATCCTTTTATTGAGAATCACAGCCAAAGTTGACCTCAGGTCTCTACATACATGAACAAGTATGTACATATGCACTATGTACTTGGCTTATAGTTCTGTATTTTCTCTCTCATCAGCCTACCTTTCTCTCTTTCTTTTTTTGGTTTTTCGAAACAGGGTTTCTCTGTGCAGCCCTGGCTGTCCTGGAACTCACTCTGTAGACCAGGCTGGCCTCGAACTCAGAAATCCGCCTGCCTCTGCCTCCCAAGTGCTGGGATTAAATCGTGCGCCACCACTGCCCGGCCAGCCTACCTTTCTAGACCAGAGCCTCCCTTCAGATTCTAGTATAGATAGTAGGGTACACTGATATAGGTATGATACCCCAGTTCTATTTCTGCTTTTATTATCCATTTGCCATGCAGCCCTGAACAAAGCATTGTTTTCTCATTTGCAAAATAGGATAAGAGTTTCACTTCTATCAGCAAGAAGGACTAGGATGACCAAGTGCTTTGATCTTAATACCTGAAAAGCATATACAATACTCCTTAAAGATCTACTTAATTACGTGGCTGTCTGCGGCAATGTACAGGAGAATGCAGGGCCTGTGGAGGCCATGGGCATCAGATCCCCTGGAGCTGGAGTTACAAGTGGTTGTGAGTGCCCAACATGGATGCTAAGAACCAAGCTTGGATTCTCTGCAAGTGCAAGACATAGTCTTAACCACTGAGCCATCTCCTCAGCCCCAGAAAATTCTTTAAAAAGATTGAAACCAGATATGCTGGCACTTGCCTTCAATCCCAGCACTGGGGAGGCAGAGACCAGCAGATCTGAGTTTGAGGCCAGCCTGATCTACATAGATCTTGTCTCAAGATAGTAATAATTATTTTTCTTTAAATCTAAAAATAAGTAAATATTAACATCAAATGGTGGCTAACAAGCATCTATCAAACACCAATTCCAGGGTATGCAGCACCGCCCTTTGACACCCATGGGCACTGCATTATGTGTGATACACAGTCACAAGGGCAAAACACTCATACATAAAATAAATAAACTATTAAAAGGAGACTGCCTTTTCTAGCATGTCTTCATTTATTAGGTATTAGAAAACAGATAAAGAGGGTGGCTAAGTAGTTCAGCACTTACTTAGCACGTACAAAGGCCGGAGCTCAAGGCCCTCTCTGTATCTCTGGGAAGGAGGGAAGAAAGGAGAGGAAGGATAATGGCTAAAGAAGATGCCCCGATAAAGCATTCACAGACACAGCCATGTGTAAGTCACGTGGGTGTCCTCCTCGCGCCGCCTGAGGACTTTTCACTCACCTTTCCTGTGGTCTGCCCATAGAGCCCAAATATTTCACGGAGTTTTTCTTCACTGATTGCATCTGTCCTGTCAATTTTGTTTCCCAAGATGAGGATTGGCACGTTGGATATTGTTTCATCAGTCATTAAAGCCTAGAGGTAGGATTAAAAACACAAACCCAAGTTAGCAACTTAGGAAATGAAAGCTCATCATAGAAACCAACACGCGGCACTGAGCATCTGATGACCGGTTGGTTCGTCTTGGCATGAGGTGCTGGGAGGAGCACAGAACTGAAAGGCCATGGGTGCTCTAACAAATCTGAGTAAAAACAGAACACAGCTGATGACTGATGTCACAGGAACTGGGACAGAAAGTCAACACTAGCATGTTCAGGGAAGCTTGAACAAAACCAAGCCAAGATGTGGAACTGAAACTGGGCTCCATGGGAAGGGCAAAACTTGGCGAGTGGAAGGGAAGAACACAGCAGCGGCACAATGGTGTGAGAATTCAAAGTGCTACACACAGAGACACCTGACTGGATTAAGACATTTACATAGATGTGCAACAGAGCAAATGTGACAGCAACTGACAACCACGTCACAGCGCCAGTCTGAAAATGTAAGCTCCACTAGATCACGGTCAGCAAATCCACACTTCCAGAACAGTGGTTTGATAACCAGTGCTTATGTGCAGTGCTGCCGAAGAGATGACCTGCTAAATCCAACTATATAGACTCTGCAAGAAGGGCTGCAGGAAGAACCGAGGTGAGAGTCTAAGAATAAAGCAGACAAGAGGAGACAGTGCTGCTGAGGATTTCAAGACAGGGCATCTGAGTCTCACAGACAGGAAGAGTAAGGGAGAACGTGTGTGCTTTTACCCTGTAAGTGACAGAAACCATCGAAGGAATCAAAGCTGAGGAGTGAGTGCCAAGTCCCTCTGGCATTACAGCGCATAGCAGGGTGGTGGGAGAACCGACAATGCACAGGCTTCCAGAGCACGCCCCGGCTGTGGGAAAGAACAGCCCAGATGGAGCTTATTCTGGGAAGGACCAGCTGGTGGGCAGCACTGTCTCCTCTTTTGAGGCTGGAGCTCAGCCGGTGTGGATGAGAGATCTACCCGGAGCCACTACCATGCAGAAGAGGATGGAGGAAGTGGAGACCCTCACGAATCCCTCCATTTAGAACTAACTAAGCAGAAGACCAAGTACCAGAGCTAACACTGGCTGGGAATGTGGTATGTACGCTCTTGTAATGCCAGCATTTAGGAGACTAAGAAGACCAGGCTAGGCTACATAGCAAGACCCTGACTCAAAAATAAATAAATGAAAATTAATAAAACAAAAATTAATCAAGAGTATAAAATAGGGGACGAAGAGACAGCACTGGGGAGAAGATCACTAGCTGATTTTCCAGAGTACCTGCGTTCAATTCCCAGCACCCACATGGCAGCTCATACCTGTCTGTAATTCTAGTTCCAGAGGACCTGACACCCTCACCCAGACATACCTGCAGACAAAAACACCAATGTATATTCAAAAACAAAGGAAAGTGGAGTTGGAGAGATGGCTCAGTGGTTTAAGAGCACTGGCTGCTCTTCCAAAGGACTGGGTTCAATTCTAAGCACACACACGGCAGCTCACAACTCTCTGTAACTCCAGTTCTAGGGCACCTGACACCCTCACATCAATGCACATAAAATAAAATTTAAAAAATTATTTATAAAGAAGTTATCCCCCCCCCAAGCCGGGCAGTGGTGGCACACGCCTTTAATCCCAGCACTCGGGAGGCAGAAGCAGGTGAATTTCTGAGTTCGAGGCCAGTCTGGTCTACAGAGTGAGTTCCAGGACAGCCAGGGCTACACAGAGAAACCCTGACTCGAAAAACCAAAAAAAAAAAAAAAAAAAAAGTTATCCCCCCACAAAATGAGACCTAAGCGTTTGAAACATACATTAAAACAAAAACAAAACCATAAGACAGTTTCAAACTGCAAGAAGAATAAGAGAAACTCACATGAGTACAGCACTGGAGAGATGGCTAAGTGATTAAGAGCACTTGCTCTTGAAAAGGGCTGAGGCTCAGTTCTCAGCACCCACATGGCAGTTCATAGTCTTCTGTAACTCCGGTCCCATGGGATACTACACTTTCTGCCCTCCATGAGCACTGGCAAGGATGTAGTGCACACAGACGTGCATGCAAATACTCATATGCATAAACGTTAATTTAAAGAAAAATTAAAAAGACGAGATACAGGGCAAAGGAATAGGCATTATAAGGGAACATTATACAAAGCCTGACAAAGGAGGGAACCCAAAGTGAATAAAAACCCGAAGATGCTAGCAGACCATGCGGTCTGTCACATGGCTCTGTAGGACAAAGATTCAGAAATACAAAAGCTCAGGATTGGAGAGACAGCTTGGCAGTTAAAGAGTACTGGCTGGGGGGCTGGAGATAACTCAGTGGTTAAGAGCACTGGCTGTTTTTCCGAGGTCCTGAGTTCAAATCCCAGCAACCACATGGTGGTTCACAACCATCTGTATTGGATCTAATGCCCTCTTCTGGTGTGTCTGAAGACAGCTACAGTGTACTCACATACATGAAATAAATAAATCTTAAAAAAAAAAAAAAAGTATTGGCTGCTCTTTCAAGTCCTTAGTTCAATTACCAGCAACCACATGAAGGCTCACAACCACTTATAACTGAAATCCCATGGGATCTGATGCACTCTTCTGGTATATAGATGTATAGGCAAACAAAACTCCTATATTCTTAAAACACATGAATAAATAAATCATTTTTTTATAAAGTATAAAACCTCTCACTCTTTCAGTTTCCCTACACCAAGGCTACAGAAAGAGCAACCACAACGAGGGAACAACAGTACTACTAACTAGGCTTGGGCACCAGGCAGCTGAGGAGTGCTGTGAGCAATCTGGGCCACACAGGAAACCCTACCATATGAACTATAAAACTAATTTACTCAAGTTCAAGCTGAACTTCCTCAGGGCACTGAAAAGCTAAATCTCACTGGGCTGGAGATAGCTCAGTGGTTGGTTAAGGGCACTGGCTGCTCTTCCAGAGAATCTATTCCCAGCACCCACATGACGGTTCACAACAGTTAGCCCCATTTCCAGGGAATACAGTGCCCTCTGGCCTCTGCAGGCACCAGGCAAGCACACAGCACATATACATAGATTCAGGCAAAACACTTCTACACATAAAATAAAAAAATAAATACATCCTAAAAAAACCAAACCATATCTCAGATAAAGGTATTTTCTTCAGGGTCTCCGATCACATTAAGTATTGGTACTACTGAGACTGTATTTCTTAAGGGCAAGATAGGAAAAAAAGATATATAAAAATGTAAACCTACATTAAGCTCAACTTTGGATTCCATGAGACGAGAATGATCCGCACAGTCCACCAGGAAAACTATACCATTAATTGCTGGGAGATAATTTTTCCAAACCCGACGTGCTAAAAGACAAAATGTGTAGATCAACAAGACCACAGCTGACAAGTGACTAACCTACTGGCCTATAAGAGAAGACATTTGAGCTCACCGAGGCCTGACCATAGTAGTCAGAGCAGAGCATGCACACTGATGGCCAGTGAGCCAAACTTGAGTTTTGAAAACTATGAGTTTCTGCCTTCCTTGACAAAGTGTAGACCTAGCAACTCCACACCCGTGTGTAACACAATGATTGTCCCCTTTGCTAACACTGCCAAAATCCCCACCAGTTCTACTGCTGTAAATTCAGAAAGTAAGAACTGACCAGTTTGGGCCCTAAAGCTAGTAACTTTGTAACCTCCAGGTTAAAAACTAATGACTTGGTTGTTCATGCAGTTCTACTCCATGGTAGTTTCTAACAGCTAGTGAGTAAGTGTGCTGACCGATCTGAGTGCTGCGGCCTGGCAGGTACTAGACACTCAGGCCAGGCACGAGGGTTCCAATGTTTAGCCACTGTCTTTTGTGTGTCATTGTTCTAAGACAGAGTCTCACAATGTTGTGTGGCCTGGGCTGGCCTTAATCGGTCCATCTTTCTGCCTCAGCCCTAGGTGCTGAAATTACAGATCTGTACCACCATGGACGGTGGCTCACACCGTAAGCAGTGGGATCTGACGCCTCTTCGGGCATGCAGGTGTACATGCAGTTGGAGCACTCATATACATAAAATAAAAAGATCTTTAAAAAAGAAGGTTTTTGGCACACTGCTTCCCAGCGGTGTCTACAAAACACCACCATCACCCAGTCTCTTACCTTGTTCATGCCCACCAAGATCAAAAGTGGTAAAAGTCATTCCAGCAATTGTCAGTTCTTCTGAAGCTGAAAATGTCAAAAAGGGGGAAAGAAATAAACTTCCAACCAAAGGTTCAAGTGCTAGTACTGAGAACCAATACTAATGCAAACAATCAAGTTTTCATTGTGCAAAGATGAGGGTACAGTATGAAAATATTCTTAATCTTAAAAAGCCTCAGTTTCCCCTTTCTGCAAGTTTCCTGCCTAAGATCAAATATGGGAGCTATGTCTCGTCACAAAGCTGGTCAGAGAGTCAGTGACAAGTCCCGGGGATGCAGAGTAGGTGGCCTGAGTGTATCTACAGTAACTTGCTTCCAGGACCTCAGTTAGTAAAAGAACTGCATCAGCTGGGGACCCATCCTCCATGCACGACACTGACCATCAGAAGGCCACCTGGCACTGTGAACTCACTGGGATGGAGCGTTGGTACGTGCTGGCCTAGTCTGTCATCTTTCAGCATGTGAAGAAGAGTGGTTTTGCCTGCGTTGTCCAAACCTAAGAACACAAGTTTTCCAGATTTCTTGTAGAGTCCTGGAAGAGAAAAGAACATCTTAAATGTTCTTCCTACCAAAGGCAGCTTAGATACAAATTGTTTGAGGAAATATAGTTGCAACCTGTATTGTTTTATGAAAATGGCTTTACCTAGGAACTGGAGGACACTGCTGAAGCCATTGTAGATCCACTCAAAGATGAAAGACATTATTGATGCTTACAACCTGTGTAAACCATGAAAGTAACATTAGCTTTCTGCATGTCTTACTCTGATCATGACACATGTTCACAGACCTGAGTTTCCCAAAGTAGGAAAGCAAAGTCCAGGGCTAGCATGTTTCAGCAGTTAACAATATTTGCTGCTCTTATAAAGGACCCAGTTTTGGTTCTCAGCACCCACATGATAATTCACAACTGTCTGTTAACTCCAGTTCCAAGGGAATCCAACATTCTCTTCTAGCCTCTGTGGTAAACATAACACGCACGCAAGCAAAACACTCACACATAAAATAAAAAAAATCAATGTTGCAAAGACCAACTAATCTCCTTCGTTCTTGAGACAAAGATTTTGTGGTCTGAAGGGAAGCCTCTAGGTCTCTCACATTTGCAAATTCAGATACTCAGAGAACTAAGAGTTGCAGATGCACTTCTCGGGGCAACTGCCCATTCACTACTGCCTACTAGTTGGCAGCATCCCTAGGAATTCAGTATCTTTAATGATCAGAATCAAGCTGGGTGGTGGTGGTACACACCTTTAATCCCACACTTGGGAGACAGAATCTCTTAGTTTGAGGCCAGCCTGGTCTACAGAAAAGTGTCCCAGGACAGCCAGGGCTACACAGAGAAAGCCTGTCTTGAAAAAATAAAAAAGCTGAATCAAAAAGCCAAACAGATGCACCCTGTAGAAACCATGATGAGAGCTGGGTGTGGTGACATGTCCATGTAATCCCAGCACTTAGGAGACAGAGGCAGGAAAATCTGTGACCAGCTTGGTCCACACAATGAGTCCCAGGCCACTGGGATTCTGTCTTAAAACAAAAGAACCACAACAAAACCATGAATGAAGAGTTCATTAACCTGAATAAAAAGTTTATTAAGCTGTTTTATACAGGTCCAAAAAGGACACACCAAATTTACCAATATCCTTAACCATTTTGCACGTTTCAACTTATGAAAAGAGAGTTTTACAGAAACATAAAGGAGTAAAAACTTCTGTAATACAATCTAATACATATTCATTTTACAAATTCTTAATTTCTTAAGAATATTAATTCATAATATAGAAAGAGGTTCCAAAGCAAGTAAATATTTTATTTGTTGACAGGGTCTCAATCATGTAGGACCAAGGACTGCTGCCACAGATACCAAAATCACTTTTCCTATTTCCTATAGGTTTAGGGAAAAAAATGTATGACTCAAAGCCACTGAGAACTCTAAGCATAGTTAGGAAAGGAAGGATGTAGACATACTGAGGAATCGTAAGACTCACAGAGCCCCATTTCCTGTATCAGGAGCTCAGTTTATTGCAGAAAAGAAAAATCACTACTTTCTCAACAAGACAAAACTTTATAGAAAATGCAGCAACTGCAATTAGACAAAACTTTCATGAACAGTAACTGGAGGACATGTTACTCACAAAATATGTATGTATACACAGTCGTGTATGTGTGTATTTTTATCTTTTAAGAGACAGGAGCCTGCTGTGTGGCCCCGACAGGCTTCACTCCAGGGCGATAATCTATCCTTATGCTTCACCATCCTCAACAGCTACTGTGCATAGTCTCACCTGTATTCTCCAAAGATGCTACATGAAAAGCAAACTGTCTAATTACCGGGGTTTTATCAGGCCCATGGCCTGACCTGTAAGCCTTAGAAATGACCTCATACTTACTTCATTTAGCTTTTATAAGAGAACAACATTTGAGTGGAGGTACAGACAGAAACTGTGGCACTCAGAACACATTTTGCCTGTTAAATAATAGCCAGCAAGGGTAGTACACACTTGTAATCTTACCATTAAAGAGGCTCAAGAAGAAAGATCACAAGTTCAAAGGCTAGCCTGGGCTACATAGGGAATTGAAGGCCAACTTAAGCTACACATCAAAACTCCTGTCTCAAAAAAAAAAAAAAAAAAAAAAAAAAAGTTGGAGCCTCAGCCATACAGTGAATTGAAGCAAAAAAAACAAAAACAAAAAATAAATAAATAAATAAATAAATAAATAAATAAATAAATAAATAAATAAATAAATGTTTATGGAGGCTGGGAGCATACTTAGTGCTAGGGAGGGACCCTTAGCTAAAATGCATGGCCCCGGGTTTGATTCTTGGCACTGACGAACCCGCATAGCTTTATCTAGAAGTTTAACACTTTAAGAAGCCCAGTAACAAATACATATTTAAGTTCGAGTTTACTGAGTAAATAAAACAATACATCTTTCTTCTACAGTCCCCCTAGCCAGACACCCTCCCTTATCTCTCACTTTATTCCAGGAGAAACCCAGTTCATCTTTAACCGGCTATGACCTACTGTGGCCACTCTCACAACCAGCACTTCTAAGTTCATGTGTACTGTTTGCTGCCAGTAGTATAGCACATTTTTTAAAAAACACATCTTTTTAGAAGTATTCCCAAGATAGGCATGGGAATAAAACCTTTAATCACAGCACTTGAGAGGCTGAGGCAGGAAGATGAACTTTAGTTTGTGGCAGCTTCACCTACACATTAAGTTCCAAGTCAATCTGGGTTACATAGTGACGCTCTATTTCAAAAAACAAAGAAAAGGCAAGCAAATATTTTCAGCCTGGTTAATTCTACAAATGTGACACTTTAGGGGATTTTTTTTAAAGTGGTAAATGATTTACTCTAATTTTCCAACTTATTTTCCTTCCCAGTTCTTTTTTTTTTTTTCGAGACAGGGTTTCTCTGTATAGCCTTGGCTGTCCTGGAACTCACTCTGTAGACCAGGCTGGCCTCAAACTCAGAAATCCGCCTGCCTCTGCCTCCCGAGTGCTGGGATTAAAGGCGTGCGCCACCACGGCCCGGCTTCCTTCCCAGTTCTTGTTTTAAAAACCCTATAAATTCTTCCTACCAAAATGATAAAGAAAAGTATTAGAATGAATTCTTCAGTGATGTTAAAAAGTAGTAACTCCTATCAAACCCCAGGAGTTGGGCTATACTGCTGCCCAAAGCTGAGGAAATAGCCTTGCTGACTCTGTTCTTGAGATCTCAGGATTTGAACCAAGTCATCCATCAGCAACCTTAGAATTTATACAGTACCAGCATATATACCTCATCTCATCCTCTCACCAACCCTAGCAAGCTGAGATCTGATCTCGTTTAACAAGATGAAGATGTGGACACTCTTTAGGCTACTTAGTCTTGTTCAAGACTGTGAAGCCAAAAGCATCAGTTCCAAAAGCCATGAGAGATGGCTCAGAGCACAGACTGCTCTTCCAGAGGACCTGGGTTCAATTCCCAGCACCCACATGGCAGCTCACAATTGTCTGTAATTCCAGTTCCAGGGGATCTGACAGAGACATCATACAGGCAAAACAACAATTCACATCAAATAAAAATAAAGTATTTAAAAAGAAAAGCCTCTCACCTAAAACCAAAGCCTTTTTCTTGTTAATACTAAATTCCAACCACAAAACTTCCGAAAAGGTAAAAGGAAACTTTCTTCTCTAACCTACCACCTACTCTTCAGAACACACTTTTCAGATTTTTTTTTGGTTTTTTGAGACAGGGTTTCTCTGTATAGCCCTGGCTGTCCTGGAACTCACTCTGTAGACCAGGCTAGCCTCGAACTCAGAAATCCACCTGCCTCTGCCTCCCAAGTGCTGGGACTAAAGGCATGTGCCACCACTGCCCGGCTTAGATGGCATTTTTACTGAAGAACACTCTTATTTCTTTTCTATTCTTGTCTACTCTATCATCTATGGAATGCTGAGAACAACATTAAAACCAACAAGACTATTCATGAACCTTAAGTAAAAACCGTGTAAATATCAAGACTGATGGAAACAAACAAGAGAAGTCCCAGAAAGACCACCTAGCAATAAAAACGTACTCTTTACTTAAACGTTTTCAACTCCCGATCAATCTGGGGTAGAAGGCAGCTGGCTATTAACTAAGAAAGTCTACATAGCTGCAAGGTGAATGTCAAAGATCAGCTTTCTGCCAGTTTCCCCTAAATTTCCCTTCTCAACCTGAGCAGACGGAGCCCAGGTACTGAGGAAACACCCGAGTAAGAAAGGATACCGAGAAAGGGTATTTGGTCCCATTCTCACCTGGGCAAAAATGATGAGGAAAACATTCATCTACGATAATCGCCCAAGGATTTTTTTCCATGCACAGGAAAAAAAAGGGGGAGGGGGGTAGATGGCGGTGTTGGTGGAAGGAGCGAACCCTGGGTTCCAGATAGGGCATCGGATACCCAGAGACTGAACGTGGGGCTCGAGCGCCCACTCGCTACCGCGCGGCCCACAGTCTGCAGAACCCAAGGATGAGTGCCAGGGTTCCAGCTACCTTCACCGAGGAGCCAGACTCCTCCACCACGGAGACCACGAAGCGGTCCCCAAAACCCGAACGCCGCCACGCCACCCCGCAGCCGCGGCCCGTCCCCGCCCAGAGCCGGCCCGCGGAACCGCCTGCGTGTCACTGCCCCCCCACCCAGCCCCTACACGGCGGCCCCCGCCCCGACCTTCGCTGCGGCCCGACCCGAGTCCGCTGCCCCCCACCGCCTCCTCTGCTTGGGCCCCGACTCACGGCCCGAGGGGCTCCTCCGGCGGTGGCTGGCGGGCACGACCCTCCCTCAGAGCACACAGACCAGCAGTACCCCGGACCGCCAGCTACGCGCCGGATGTACGTCACGCCCCTCCCTGAGACTTCCGGGCACGCACTTGCCCCACCCCTTCCAGGCATCACGCCGTTCGGGCCTGTGGGTACCGCCCTAACAGCCACTCAGATCGCGGAGAAGCGGACCCAAGGCGTGACGTACGCTCCGGGTGAGGCCCCGCCCTCTCCGTGTAGGCTGTCCAGTGGCAAAAGACGTGGCAATACCGGTCCGGCAGCCTCTGTGCCTCTGTCCCCAACTTAAGCAGCTACTTCAGCCCGGGGCTTCCGATCCCAGTACGTTTTCAGACGTACCCCGGACGTCAGAAGCGGAGGCTGCCAGATATAGGTAGAGTCTAGGACAGTATAATTGACTTTGGTGACCACAACCTAGGTGGATGCCACCTAGTCATTGTTTTATTTTCCCTGCCCTGGGATAGCATCTCTATTTTTTAACTTTCTAAATAAAAGCGACAAGAGTTTAGTGAGCAATTTCGGGCAGTACCCTGAGTACTTGGGATCCTTCATCTAATTTAACCCTCACTACGTACTGATAGCCCCACTGAACAAAGCAGTTAAGTGGGGCTTGCAAAGTAGCTCATCAGGTAAAGGTAGGTTTGCCTACTGTGTTATCCTGGGCTCTCAGAGGAACCAGAGCTGGCCCAGCATTGTGATGCATGCCTTTAATCCCAGCCCTTGGGAAGCTAAGGTATATGGATCTCTGAGTTCCAGGCCAGCCAGAGTTACACGGGGATATCCTGTCTTAAACAAACAAAATAAGGAACCGAGATAGAATAACTATACATGTGCAATTATTATTATTATTTTTTTTTCGTTTTTTTGATACAGGGTTTCTCCGTGTAGCCCTGGCTGTCCTGGAACTCACTCTGTAGACCAGGCTGGCCTCGAACTCAGAAATCCGCCTGCCTCTGCCTCCCAAGTGCTGGGATTAAAGGCGTGCGCCACCACCGCCCGGCACATGTGCAATTTTTAAAAATTTTTATTTGAGTCTTTTGTTTGCATGGATGTCTGTACCACGTGCATGTTTGGTGCCTGCAGAGACCAAAGCACCAGCATCAGGTACAACATCCTATAACTTGAACACCAGGACTGCAGTCATGTCACATAACCACACACTGACACACACAATTAAAGTTTTTTAAAAAAGTTTTGGGGTTGGAGAGATGATCTTGTACTTTTAGAGGACCCCACTTTGGCTCCATGTTAGTTGATTCACAACTGCCCCAGGAGTACCAGCACCTGTACTCAAGTGCACACACCCACACAATCTCTGGAGCCATGCAGTGGGGTGCCTGGTCTACAGAGCGAGTTCCGGGACAGCTAAGGCTACACAGAGAAACCCTGCCTCAAAAAGCAAACTAACAAATCAATCTTTGGGGGCTTAAGAAATGGCTCAGTGGTTGACAGTAATGACTGCTCTTTCGAGAAGTTCAGTATCCAGCACCCACATGGCAGCTCACGACCATCTGTAACTCCAGCTCCAGGGGACCCAACACCCTCTTCTGGTCTCTGGAAGCAGCAGGCATAAACGTGGTGCACAGAAAATACACACATGAGCACATTTTTAAAATGTTTAAAGATCATTTATTTATTTATTTATTTATTTATTTATGTATATGAATACACTGTAGCTGTCTTCAGACACACAGGACATCACAGATGGTTGTGAACCACCATGTGGTTGCTGAGAATTGAACTCAGGATCTCTGGAAGAGCAGTCAGTGCTCTTAACCACTCTCCAGCAACCCACTCATAAAAATTTTAAAACAAACCTTTTAAAAAAATATTGTTAAAGGTTACATAATATGTTGAGGGCAGAGTGAAATGCATGACACTGTCTCAAAAATGTTTTTAATTAAAAGAACTTAATACTATCTAAGCAAAGGTATGGAAGTTATTAGAAGGAATAGAACCCATGGAAGGGTCCATAATTCACGAGGAATGATACTCCAGACTCAAAGAGTATGCAACAGCAAAGAGTGTTTATCCTGCAGAGAACCTCCACGCAGAGGTGCACCATGCATGGGGATGGAAGACAGAGGTGTGGACTTTGCAGGGTCAATTTACAGCCTGTGAGGGTAGGAGTGAGGACCTTTACCTTTCCTTCCCTTAATTAGTTGGCTCTGTCTCTGGGGTATGGATGCTTTTGTGATTGGTTAAGGCTCTGGAGGGACTTGGGGAACTTTTGCTGATTAACTACACTTGGCTCAAGCTAGGTAGTGGGGCAGCTTCTACAGCTCCTGATTGGCTGCCTGTGAGGTTGGCTCAGGCTAGGTGGTGGGGCAACTTCCTGATTGGCTCCCTATGAGGGATGGTTTTTCCTGGAATTGACTTGCTTTGGACTTTTCCAGTTCTGAGAAACAGAAACAGGCCTAGTTTCCCAAACTGCCAGTTTGTAGCCTGTCATGGAGTCAGCTTGACTCTGGCTAACTCAGTCCTCCCAACCATAGAGTTAAAAAGCACGATAGGAGAAAAAAAAAAATTGATGACCTTCATGCTAGAAATCATAGAATCATTATATAGAAGACAAGATCTCATTATGAAAAATGGCCTAGAACTTGATATAGAGACCAGGCTGGCTTTGAACTCAGAAATCCATCTGCCTCTGCCTCCCAAGGGCTAAGATTAAAGCTATGTGCTACCATGCCCAGCTAAAGAAAAAGTTTTTAAAGATTTTGTCTTTTAGTTGTGTTTGTGCACTTGAATGCAGTGCCTTCAGAGACCACAAGAGGGTGTCATTATCTTCTACAGATGGAGTACAGGTTGTTATCTGATGTGGGTGCTGGGAACCAGGCTCAGGTCCTCTGGAAGAGCAGCAAGCCTCTTATCCACTGAGTCATTTCTTCGGGCTCTAGAATCATTTCTGAGACAGGGTTTGACTATCTTACTCAGGTTGTCCTTGAAGTCACTCTTAATCCGTGTAGGCCTTGGTCTCATGGCCTCTTGAATTGCTAGGACCATAGGCCTCCACCACTAAGCCTAGAGATCTTAAGGATTCTAATTTAGCAATGGACTGATTCCTGATGGATTCCCATGTGGGCACTATTGGAAGATGGTGGTATAGGACTTGGGAAAATATATCTTGTACCCAGCCTCCTCTTGCTTCTATTTTCTCACTGCCATATGGTTCCATTGATATCATGTTTTAGCATTTCTCATCTAAGGCCCAAAGCAATGGGTCCAGCTAAGCTTGGCCTGAAACCTGTGAGCCAAAAAAGCCTATCCTCCTTCTGACATTCTCTCAGGTTCTTGGCCACAGTAACAAACCGGAGACAAAAAGAGGAGACACGGATGAGAACACTGTACATCTGATGGAGACGGGGATCCCAGGGCCTTTGCTGGCTAGCCAGTCTAGCCAAATCAGGAAGCTCCAGGTTCCGTGAGAGCTGGCCTCAAAAACCGAGGTAGAACGAAGACAGTTCAGCAGTTAGGAGTGCGTTCTGACTACTCATGCAGAGGACTGGAGTTCAGTCTCCAGAACCCGCAGCAGGCCGCTCACAACCACCTGCAGTGCCAGTTCCCAATGTTACTAAGCCTCTGGCCTCCAAGAGCACCTGCCTGACTCAACCCGCACACACCCACACACAGACACAATAATAAAGTTCAGGTTAAATAAATATGTTTACCGTCAGTCATTACCTGACACTTTTATAGACGAGGAAACAGGGTTAGTGTCTGTATCTTGCCTGAGCATAGAGCTAATGAGATGGGCCTGCATCCAAGCTGAGGACTTCTTAGCTCCAAAGGCCATGAACTCACCTAAAATAGTTCTGGCTGGTAACTTTGGTGCAATGTAAATGACTTAATGGTTAAGTTCTTGGATTACAGACGTAAATGTCTTGTTTACTTCCACCTTCAATAAAGGTTTCGATGTCTGCTAACATAATAGTAATTTAAAAGTTTTTGCTTTTGAATGGGATACTGGGAACTAGACCTGGAACAGGACTTCTGTATGCACAAGAGATTCCATTCTCAGATTTCTAAAAACAAACAGCTTGGTTTTTTTGAAACAGGTACTCAAAATGTTGCTCGGATTGGCTTGGAACTTGCAATGTAGACTAGGCTGGCCTTGAACTCAAGAGTTCTGCCAGCCGGGCAGTGGTGGCGCACGCCTTTAATTCTAGCACTTGAGAGGCAGAGGCAGGTGGATTTCTGAGTTTGAGGCCAGCCTGATCTACAGAGTGAGTTCCAGGACAGCCAGGGCTACACAGAGAAACCCTGTCTCGAAAAACCAAAAAAAAAAAAAAAAAAAGAGTTCTGCCTACTTCTATCTCTTGAGTACAAGGATTAAAAGTGCGTGCCACAGTGCAGTT
Organism: Uromys caudimaculatus; assembly: GCA_028551405.1. Classification (NCBI taxonomy): domain Eukaryota; kingdom Metazoa; phylum Chordata; class Mammalia; order Rodentia; family Muridae; genus Uromys; species Uromys caudimaculatus. The sequence continues at coordinate 24,668,904 of CM052720.1, read as the reverse complement.
TTTATCTAATAGTATATAACTGAATTCTAAGACTATCGGCAGGAAACAAATGCTTAAGTACCAATGCCAGTGTGTGAATGTTGGCTCCAGAATAAAAGATTCTCCTAAGCCAAGTTTCAGTAAAATAATTTTATTTCCTAACACAGTAAACATGTACATCCAGTAGGTGTGCACCTTGCACATCTATGCACAAATGACTTCCGTGTCCCCGCAGCTTTGAGAGCTGACATTCAGTAAAGGCTGTCTCAGTTGAGGTGTGAGGTGTCTAGATGGCTAGCTAACCTTCTGAACATACTGGACCAGTCACAGCAGAATCTACTTCATCAGGTGAGCTACAGAAATTTAGAGCTTTGAAAAGCTACTACGCTTTTGCATCTAATGCTGCCAGGTGAACAGGGTGCAGCCGTATCAGCTTGTATCCCAGAGGAATCTCATTAGTTTTTCTGGTGATGGAACCATTTATCCACTGTATCCAGAAAAAAAGAAAAAGAAAAACAAATTAGAATCTCTGTTAAAAACCCAAATTATCAACATCCAACAAAGAGAAAGCTGGCAAAGTAACTCGGCAGGAGAATGCTTGCCTACCAAGGAATACTAGACTGCTCCACACGGCTTCTCTAGACTTCCAGAACATGCATGCAAAGTAGCAGGGCTGGTACTCAGCACAGCGTTTGCCCTGCAGCCTTCTCACTCCTTCCTTTCCCTTCCTGTGTTGAGATGAGGTCTCATACAGTCTCAGCTGATTTGAAACTCATTATGGAGCCCAGGTTACCCCAAACTCTTGAACACCAGGGATTAAAGGCGTGCACTACCATGCCAGCTTGATAGGTGACAGGTCTTCTAACTTGATTAATTGTTCCATATTATAAACACACATCAAAACAACTTTAAATAACTACTTGTCAAGTAAAAAAAAAAAGTATGTGTGTGTGTGTGTGTGTGTGTGTGTGTGTGTGTGTATATATATATATATATATAAATTGCATACAGACACATAACTCTAATATGACTATTGTGTATTCAGGTCTTACCATCTGTCGGTAGTGAGCAGGCAGATTCACATGGTGGTGGTAACTAAAATGAAACATTAAAATATTAAAATGAGGTCCTACTCCAAGAGGGAAAGCTAAATGAGTACTGACAGAACTGGGAACCGATGCAAGCTGGAGACTGCCCCAGTTATTGGCTCTAAAAATAACTTTAGGAACAACCCAGGGTGTGATCTGCTAAGAGGTCAATATATACAATTTTCCAATACAATATTTCAATTTTTTAAAAAAAGAATTCTTTAATTTTATGTGCGTGGTATTTGCCTGTATGCGTACATGCATCATGCGGTGGCTGTGGAAGCTGGAGTCAGATCCCCTGGACCCAGAGCTATGGACGGTCGGAAACCACCGCAGGGATGCTGGCAACTGAGCCCTGGCCCGTGGAGGGAAGTCCTCTTAACTGATTAGCCATTTCTCCAGTCCCTGTATACAAGCCTCACTGACCCAGCATGCATATATCATGATTCTAACACCCCCCCATCCGCCACTTTTTTGGAAATGGGGTTTTGTAGCCCAGGCTAGCACAGAACTCTTAGCAATCCTTTCTGACTCCACCTCCAGAGCCATTATGCCCAGTTTTGTTTTTCCTGTCCATCTCATTGTCAGGATTCATGTGTGAACAAAGATGAACCTAAACGCCGCAGCTCATCAAGTCCTTTTCCTTTATCGTCCTCATTGGTGAGGCCGTGGGAACTCAGAGGTCATTTTCTTCTGTTGCCAGTTTTGATGGCATAAATAAAAAAAAAATTTTTTTTTTAATTTATTTTTATTTTACGTCTGTGTTTTGCTCCATGTATATCTGTACACCATGTGCATACTAGTGCCCAGGTTGGATCCTCTTGGAGCCAGAGTTACAGGTAGTTGGTTGTAAGGCACTACTAGGGTGCTGGGAACAGAACCTGGGTTCTCTGCAAAAGCAGCAGGTGGTCTTAACCACTGAGCCATCTGTCCAGCCCCATACATAAAAATAATTTTTAAACGATCTAGTTCAGTTTTTTCTAGTCCAAATGAGATCATTAAAACCAGCACAAGGGCCAAGTGCGGCGGCACATGCACACCACCCAATGCCAGCACTCGGTACACAGAGGTGGGGGCAGGGCTGTCATTTCAAAGCCAGCTACAACTACTCAAAAAACTGGAGAGATGGCTCAGCAGTTAGGAGTACTTGGCTCTAAAAATAACTTACAGGAATCATGTAGGGTGTGATCTGCTAAGAGGTCATATTGATTTTTTCAATACAATATTTCAATTTAAAAAAAAAAGAATTACTTAATTTTATATGTATGAGTATTTTGGCTGCTATCTGTTAACCTCTTCCAGAGGTCCTGAGTTCAATTCTCAGCAACCACATGATGGCTCATAACCATCTATAAGGGGATCTGATGCCCTCTTCTGGCCTGGGGGTATATACACAGCAAGCACTCATACATTAAATTTAAAATAATAATAACTGTTATTATTATTCCCATAACAGCAAGGTGCTGCTGGAGGTGATGGTATTTCTTGTGGAGAGTTCTGTTCTATCTGTCATCCCTCAAGGACTCCTCAAGTGTGCTTACTCCCCTGTCTTAGCTCCACACAAGTCAACTGGCTTCCTATGTGGTGTCTTGTAGGAGATGATTTGACAGTGATGGGCTCCTGAACTACTAAGTCCACTGGGCTCTGGTAAGTCCACTGTGCGATC
>CM052720.1:24569075-24666071 GCA_028551405.1 Uromys caudimaculatus | reverse complement strand
CACTCTGGTAAGTCCACTGGGCAACCCATCACTCTGGTAAGTCCACTGGGCAATCAACACTCTGGTAAGTCCACTGGGCAACCCATCACTCTGGTAAGTCCACTGTGCAATCAACACTCTGGTAAGTTCACTGTGCAATCAACACTCTGCTAAATCCACTGTGCAATCAACACTCTGCTAAGTCCACTGGGAAACCCATCACTCTGGTAAGGCCACTGTGCAATCAACACTCTGGTAAGTCTACTGGGCAAACCATCACTCTGGTAAGTCCACTGGGCAATCAACACTCTGGTAAGTCCACTGGGCAACCCATCACTCTGGTAAGTCCACTGTGCAATCAACACTCTGGTAAGTCCACTGGGCAATCAACACTCTGCTAAGTCCATTGGGCATCAACACTCTGCTAAGTCCACTGGGCAATCAACACTCTGGTTTTTACAAGTTATCAGCTCTGCTTCGGGTTGACCAGTACTAGTCTTCAGTTTTCCCCTCAAACATCTATTTGCCTGTGTTCAGAGTTCTAACCTTCAGATGTCACACAGTAATGTGCATATGAAAGACACTCAAATGCTTGTTGCAACAAGTATTTCTTCCCTCAGAGCACCCCATCACTCAGCCACCCCATTGTTTCAAAGCAAGCATTACGTACAGCATCCACAATGGCCTTGGCAGCATCAGGATCACACTTGAAGGGACTTTCCAACACTGTGGTATTCATGCTATTGAATGAAACGAACACAGAACATAAATCAACAATAAAGCCTTCTCATAATTTTAAAAAACTAAGTTGAGCCTGGTTGTGGTGTACACCTTTAATCCCAGCTTTTGGGGAGTGGCGTATGGGGGGGAGGGAGCAGGGGGGGGGCTGGTGCAGTCAGACCTCAGAGTTAGGGTAAAGCCTGCCTGGTTTACAGAATGAGTCCCAGGACAGCCAGGGATACACAGAGAAACCCTGTCTTGAGGGGAAAACAAAAAACAAAAACAAGCAACCAACCAACCCTAAATTGATGATGGTAGACCAGATGGCAGGGTTTTTTTGTTTATTGGTTTTTGTTTGTTTGCTTTTGGGAGACAAGGTCTCACTGTGTAGCCCAGAACTCACAGAGAATATAGAGATTGAAGGTGCACGCCCCCATGCTCGGGCCAGAGAGCATTTAGATTTGGTCTCACTGAAGCATTCTCCCCTATCCTAAACATTCTCATTATTTATTTTGGCAGGTACAGATGCTTTTGTTGATTTATTTCACATCTCTCAGTTTAGACTTAAGAAGAATATGACATCAAATCTTCCTGTAGTACTCACTAAAATATCAGACAAACACAAAATCTGTAACATCTTTCCCAATTTTGAAAAAAAAAAAAAAAAACCAAAGAAGCTAACAAATAAAAAACCTGCTCCCATCAGTGTTAGTGAAACGTGTAAAATCAATATTCCTCATAGAAGGAAAAATACGTCAGGAGGATATAGCTAAAAACTTCAAGGAATTCAGAGACCTTGACAGAAGTTTAGGACCCTACAAAAACATTCACCATTAAAACCAACATACGGTTGGAAACAATCAAAATGATTACCAATAGAAATGATGAAAAAATGGTTTATGCACAAAATAAGACTGCTAAGGCCTGGGTAACTGTTACCTGGCTAGCCTGCCATTATAAGGATACGTTCTCACATGTTTCTGCTGTTACTAGGAAACCTTCTAACGCCAAGTTTGATTACATCTTCTGTTCTGTTCTATGCCCTTGGAAACCAGACCCGATAGAAGTCAGTAGAACTGTTTTATATAAGCTTGAACCTGAACCAACCGCCCAACACCACTTCCTACACCTATGTATAAGCTTTTATGGTATTGGCCTTTATAAGCTGCCCTTGGAATGGACCCCAATATAAAAGAGACACCTGCACCTATATAAGAAACTATTTGGAATAAGGCTTCCATTTTGAGTAGTGGTCTAGTAAAGTTTAAGGTCCCAAGATTTCCCTGGGAACTGACATCCTACTTGGTAGAAAGAGACATGTATGTGGGTTCCTGACATCCTGGTAGACAAGTTAGGACATGGATGTTAGACAAGGCAAGTTCCCTGCACAGCTGACATCCCAACCAGAGGGAGCAGGATAACTGTACAACAAAGACACGTTCCTAAGGAAATCGCCTATGCCTAAATCCTGATGGGGAAATAACCTGGCACAGATGTTTGTGGATTTGGGGCTTAAAAGCCCTGTAGGATCTTAACTGAGGGTCATGGCTCAGTTCCTGAATCTGGACCACAGCCCTGGTTGGCCAGTACTGTCTGACTGAGATCAGATTTCGGTGTTGTGTGGTCTGTGAGGTGATTCCTGGACCTCAACAGGATTACTAGACATACGTGGAATGTTATACAATATAGCAGGCAAATGCTTATTTCCCAGCACTCAGGAGGCAGAGGCAAGGATCCCAGTGAGTTTGAGGCCAGTCTGGTCTATTGAGCTTGTTCCAGGGCACCAAAGCTACACAGAGAAACCTGTCTCAAAAAGCAGAAAAGGAAAAAAATAAATAAATAAAAGATAAGGAAAAAAAACAATTATTTTTTTTATTTACTTATTTGTGTGCAGCTGGGATCTTGCATGCATTAGGAAAATAATCAACTAGTGTTAATTCTCAACACTCTTAAAATTGTGGGGGTTTTTGTTTGGTTTTTTGTTTTATGTATGAGTACAGGGTAGCTATCTTCAGGCATATCAAAAAAGGGCATCAGATTCCATTATAGATGGTTGTGAGCCACCATGTGGTTGCTGGGAATTGAACTCAGGACCTCTGGAAGAGCAGTCAGTGCTCTTAACCGCTGAGCCATCTCTCTAGCCCTTAAAATTGTATTTTATTATTTATTTTGAGCCCAAGTTGGCCTCAAATTGACTATAAACTAAGAATGACCTTGACGTTCTGACACTTCTCTGATTGCTGGAATTACAGGTTCAAGCTACCATACTTGACTTATGCAACACTGGGGGTGGAATCTAGGGCTTTGTGTACTCCAGGCAAGCACTGCACCAACTGAGCTACTCAGCCTCAGACCTGAATTTTAAATTTATGACTAAGACTGTGTATTTTCTGGCAATTAAACTTCTTCCTAGCTCTCCTACATTGAGTTGATCTGTTTTTTAGTCACCGGGGAGTGGCAGTATTTAGGAACTATTAGGAGCTGTGGCCTTGTTGGAGGAAGTGCATCACTGGGGGTGGGATTTGAGGCTGAAGCCTATACTGAGTCCAGTTCTCTCCTGGCCTGTGGATGAGGATGGAGCTCTCAACTCTTGCTCCAATGCCACATGCACTACCATGATGATAATGGACCGCTGATACTATAAGCAAGATCCCAGTCAAGAACTTAAGACAAATAAGCTATTTATAAATTATGATTGATTAAGGCCTTTTAAATCCTTTTAAAAACCATTTATCGTGTGTGTGTGTGTGTGTGTGTGTGTGTGTGTGTGTGTGTGTGTACACCTACACACACATACCACAGTGTATACAGAGGTTAGAGGACAATTTATGGGAGTTACTCTTGGCAACAAGATTGCCTTTACCTGATGAGCTATCTTGAAGCCCACATTTTGCTTTTGCTTTTTTTGTTAGTTTCCCCGGTATTGGGACCTGAACCCTGGTAGTTTTAAGATAAAGTGCTAACAGTTATTCTGGGGTGATTCTGGTTAGGCTCACGGCCAGTATCTGTTTCATGTTTGGCAAGTATTAATTGCCCAATTAATATAACTATTATGATGAGTGGGAGTGAGTTCAGTGAGCATGAGATCCTGGTTAGCAAAGATGCTTTATACATGGCAGTTAGTACAAGTAATAAACACTGGCCCAAAGAGTTTGGGGACCCATCAGATTACTGGTCCAGAGAGACGGACAAAACCTGACTCAAATGCAGCCAACCGTGCTTTCTGGGAAATGAAGCCACAGCCACTGAAGTACAGCATATGCTGTCCCACCAACTCCAAGAACCTTGGTGAAGAGGACCTCCCACCCTTCAGACACACGGGGTCCACTGCTCTCCAGAGACAGCTTTTGTTTCTCTGGAACACTGTTTTCAAAAAGTCTGCATAAAGCAGTGCTGATGGTCCTCCAGGCAATCTGAAGAGAAGCTGCCAGACTCCACCCCAGCCCGGCTCACACATTACGTATTCATATCTGAGATAGCAAAGTACACACACCTCTAGCTAACACACCCTGATGCTGGAGGCTCACAAGCTTTGACCTCAATGTCACTCAGATGAATGTAGTTTGTATTTGTTAAAGAGGATTTTAAAAACATTTATTTTCATTATTCTTGGTTATGTGTAGCTATGTGTCTCTGCATGTGGGATATGCACGTGAGGGCAGGTACCTGAGGAGGCCAGAAGCGTCGGATCCTATGAACCTGGAGTTAAACAGTTACAAGCACTGGGGGAGGTCCTGGGAACCCAACTTGCAGAGCACCAAGTGCTGTTAACACTGACCTCTCTACAGCCCCCTTAGAGAGGATCTTACAGGCAGTTTAAGTTGCTGATGAATAAATTTGAATAGAAACTAGCATAATCCATTTTTATTTTATTTGTTGAGAAAGGGTCTCACTATGTAGCCTTGGTTGGCCTGGAACTTGCTATGTAGACCACACTACCTTGACGCACATAGACCTGCCGGCCCCTGCTTCTCTATTGTGTGGAATAAAGATATGTACTACCATACCCAGCTTGCTTGCTTGATTGACTTGTGTGTACGTGCGAGTGCAATATGTGTATATCTGGAAATGTACATGCTATGGCACACATTCAGGTCAGAGGGAAACTCTGTGGAGTTCTCAGGGCTGGGACTCTGATCATCAGGTTTGTGCGGCAAGCAATTTATCTAACTGAATCATCTTACTTACCTAGCTTTTTTTCCACATAAATCTAAGAGTATACAGAGGCAGGCAGGGAAGGGAATAACTTAGTATACCTGAGAGTCTGGGTTTGGAGTATGCAGCCCCCCCGAGCCCCTAGCTAATAATGTATCGGCAACCTAGCTACTTTACGTTTCAGCACTGTGTACACACACCCCTCTGTGAAAATGACACCCACTGTCTAACTTTCTCTGCCCCTAACAGGCATTAAATAGAGACAGTCTATATATTTCCAGTTTCAAGTATATTTCCAATGTACCCTATATTAAGAATGGAAAAGCAATTTGTCCTGAACTGGTTTTGGTTACTTAGGGGAAAAAAAGGCCAAACTGTGCCCTCTAATAACCTTTTAGGGAGAACCCCCACTTAGCATCTTCCGACTCTGCATAATTAGTCACGCACAGGACTGTGGGAAGGAGTGTGCCCAGTGGGAAGAGGTACTAATCTGTCAGACAGTGTAATCCTTCTCTCATCTGGACCACAGCTCCACTTGGAACAGACGTACTTTGCTATTTTTGCAAATCTGTGTGTGTCCTTGTTTTATTTAGTTCTTCGAGTAAGAGGCAAGGATTCTGGAAACACCTGCTTTATCCTTACCACTGGTAGGTAACATTACAACCGATCACGTTTGCTGTAAGCCGGTCCTCTGTGTGTTAAAGGCACAGAAAGAGAGAGTTAACACTTACCAACTGATGCCTTTCCCATCTGTTTTCTTTGTCACTAATGCCTTCCAATAATCATGGGTGTTTTTAATAATGTCGACTGCAAACTCCTGTGATTTGAAGACAGGCATTAGGATAGTATAGTAGGAGATCTCTTCTTACTGCTTACATTTCCCCGAAACTCGATTTTTTTTTTTTTTTTTAAAATCAGGAAGTGATTTAACCAAAGAAAATTTTGTTAAAAAGGGAGGATATGTTTCTTTTATAAATATAAAAGACCAGACTATCTTGCATTTCTAGAATTTTCTTTCATGAGTAATTTTTGGGAGGTTGGTACTAAAGATGGAGCCCAGAGTCTTATACATACTACACAAGCACGTACACACCACGGAAGCGTATCCCGGGCCCCTTCTTTTTTATGAGTCTTCAGATGGAAACAACAGAGTAAAATGCTAAGTCTCAATACAATGCTCTAAAGCTTCTGTTTTAAAGATACATTACCCTGTCTTTAAATTCTGCATTGAATGCAAACTCATTTTCTGGTTTTCCATCAGGAACCTTATACCTTCTAAACCAATCAACAGTAGCTTCTAAGTAGCCAGGTTTCAGCCGTTCAACATCAGAAATATCTAAGGAGAGAAAGCCGACACATCACACGATGAGTAAATATTTAGGAATTCGACAAAAATATTGACAAAAAATATCAAGTTTACATTGAGATAGATACGGGGAAAATTATAAAGAAGCCCAAGATAATATTAGAGCCGAGAAGAGAACACTTTTGCATCTTTGAGCAGCTTTGACTTTAAGAACTAAAGAAAGCAATCAAGCCTGACTAACTGCTATTAGATCCAGGAAGAGAACTGAGTCGGCATAATCAAACCGGTTTGGCAGCTAGCGTCATTTCTGTAAGAAAGGAATGAGGTACTAGAAAAAGCAAGTTGAGGCTGTATGTCAAAGGCTGGAACTCCAATTACACACCACAAAAACCCAAAAAAGTAGACTCAACTGATACCCAATTATGGGTAATACATTCTAATTACCGTCAGGGTTCCACAGAGAAGCCCGGTCTCAAAAAGCAAAATAAATAAACAAACAAATAAATAGGCCAGGAGTGGTGGTGCACATCCTTAATCCCAGCATTTGGAGGCAGAAGCAGGTGGATCTCTGTTGAGTTCGAAGCCAGCCTGGACTGCAGAGTTCTGGAACAGCAAGGGCTTCACAGAGAAATCATGCCTCAAAAAACCAAAATAATACTAATTGATTGATTGGCTTATTTTGCAGCACTGGGATCAAACCTAGGACCTTGTACAAGCTAGGTAAGCACTCTTCACTAAGCTAATTGCCTAACCAGTGAGTTATATTTTGAATTCAAGCGGACTCGATATTATAGGCATTCTAAGTCACAAAATTCCTGCTCCACACAAGACAAGGACCAAGAAGATGGGCATAGTGGCATGTCGTTGTAATTCCAGCATTCGAGGACACTGAGGCAGTCAGATGTAGAGTTCAAGGCTAGCCCAGACTTCAAAGCAATACAAAACCCACAAGGAAAGAGGGGCTTAGGCTCCACTTCTTGAGACTAGAACAGTCATAAACATTTCTTGGCAGTCTATCTGCATGAGAGATTTCTTAACTTTCTCTGCTGCATATTTTCTTTATGTGGTCTCCTGGGTATTTAGCTGTTCTAGATTGCAATGTAAAATGTCTGTGTGCCTGATGGATGCTCATCACTCACTGCCATTGTTTGCTTATTTGTTTGGCTTTTGAAACAGTGTTTCCCTATGTAGCCCAGGCTGGCCTGGAACTCACAGAGACCCTCCTGCCTCTGCCTCCCTAGTGCTGGGAATAAAGGAGTGTGCCACCACCGACTGGGGGTAGAGACAATCGGATTCTATAAACTCAAGGCCAGCCTGATCTACACAAGGAGTTCCAGGACAGCGAGGCTACAGAGAAAGACCGTCTCAACACCGACAAGAGGATTAGAAGACTCCATTTCCAGGCTTCCCATTTCCTTACCATTATAATTGGCTGCATCTGGATCGTCCACATTAATAGCAATGACCTTCCAGTCGGTCTCACCCTCGTCGATCATGGCCAGTATGCCCAGGACCTTCACCCTGATTATCTCACCTCTGGCACACACCTGAGAAACAGCCAGAGTCAGCACAAGCGGCACTACACAACGAAGGCTGCAGGTTCTATCTTGGACATGGCAACAAGTAAGAAAGGTGTTGTGTGTGTGTGAGTGTGTGTCAAACTTTTTTTTTTTTTTTTTTTTTTTTTTTGGTTTTTCGAGACAGGGTTTCTCTGTGTAGCCCTAGCTGTCCTGGAACTCACTCTGTAGACCAGGCTGGCCTTGAACTCAGAAATCCGCCTGTCTCTGCTTCCTGAGTGCTGGGATTAAAAGTTTGTGCCACTACCCTCTGCTCTGCATTCTTTAAAAAATACAAAATAAAGATTTAATTTCTATGTGTATGTTTTGCCTGCATATATGCACATGAACTATGTGTGTGTGTTGTGCCTGCAGAGGGAGTCAGATCCACTAGAACTGAAGTTACAGACAGTTGTAAACTGCCAAACTCAGGTCCTCTGTAAGAGCAGCCAGTGATCTGAACTGCAGAGCCTAGCTCCAGACCGTCATCTATGAGCCATAAGAAAACAGCAGCCTAGTTCAGGGTATTTAACCTTTCCTACACCGTCTTTGACTGTGCTAAATAAGGTCTCTATAATTTGTTTTAGACACAACAGTACTATGCTTTTATGGTTTGTAGAAGCCACTGAATTCAGCTAGTCATATGTCTTTACATTTTTCATGTGCCTAGCATCCTGAGGCTCTGAGGTTAATCCCCAGAACCACAATGAAATAGGCAGAAATTCTGACTTAAGAATCTAACAACACTGGTTTGGGTTGTTTATTACTTTGCTGAGCTTGAGATCTTGAGTTTTAGAACAGCAGCCCACTTGGTATAAGAATCCCTGCCAACGCCTTCCAGCAGGAGAACCTGGCTGAGCCATTCGCGAATCGTCCCAAGTCCTCTAGGAGGCCTGGCTAGTCACCAGTGCTCACAGTTCACTCACACTGATGTTTAAAACAGAAACTGGTATGAGTCATTCATTTTAATTCAACATTATTACCTTGCTTCCAATTTCACAGACGTCAATGGGGTCGTTGTCACCACAGCAGCCAGTGTGCTTGTCACTGTGTCCTGGGTCTTCCCACGTCTAAAACAAAGCAAGCGTGAGAGCAGCACTCTGAGACACAATGCTACCAAGTGCAACACCCCACAAGGTCTGCTGAAAAAATACAAACCCGCTGTTTCTAAAACTTTTACAAGCTGGATGTGGTGGTGCACACTTTTGAACCCTGCAGAGCTGAAGCAGAGGCTGGTGGATCTGATTTCAAGGCCAACCTGGTCTACAAAGAGAGTTCCACGACAGCCAGGGCTACAATAGAGAAACTCTGTCAGGGAAAAACAGACAACTTTACAATTTCCATTTAAGAACTTTTAACTATACAAAAGAATTTTAATTAAATTATGCATATAATGCTAAGCTAAATGTACGCTTCACAGCGGAGAATGAAGCTGGGTGTGTCAATGCCGTTGGTCCCAGGACACAGATGCAGGCAGATCCCTGAGTTCCAGGCTAGCAAGGCTACACAGTGAGGTCTTGACTCAAAACCCAAAACTCAAAACCAGAAAATGACCCACTTAGAAAGATAAGTCATATGATGGTGCATGCCTGCAATCCCAGCACGTGCAAACTGAGGCAGGATCGCAAGTTCCAGGCTAGAGGTCTTACTAAGCCACACACTAAGACCCTGGTGTCTCAAACAGTAAGGGTGGGGGCGGGGCGTGTAACTCAGTAGGAAAGCACTTGCCTAGCATGTGCAAGGCCCTGAACCTGAGCTCTAGCGCTGGAAAAAGAAAAACGTGTTGATGAGCTGCTCTGGGTACTTGCTGTATCTATCTCCTATCAGCTGGAGTCTCTTCACCACAGATCTGTACAACCCAGAGAGCCTGGAAGGGAAATGACAGCCTCTGAAGGTGAACAAATCATTGCTGACTGGGAACCAAGGCTGAAAAGCCTAAATTACTGCCTTTCTCTCTTTGCTAAATTGCAGGCCACAGGTAGGGCCGAGCATCTCACAAAGAACCGATGGGAGTGTGCTGCCGGCTGCCGGGTTTAAACTGCAGCTGTTGTTAGGCTCTTTATTCCTCACCAGAACACACTTACGACTTGGATTTACCTCCCTATTCAGCTAGAGGAAAAAGATCAAAGTGAACGGAGATAAAGGAAGACTGCTTCCAGCATGAGGAAGGCAAGAGTCTACCCTGAGAAAAACAGTTCGGCACTGTTTCCCCACAGGGACCACACATCAAAGCCAAAAGCCAATCAGCTCAAGTGCAGAATAAAGTGCGGGATTTGGGGTAGACAAATGACTCTGCAATTACCCAACAATCTAGACTGAGTCTGACCTACATTTTAATAACTTACAGCATTTCACAGTGACTCCACTTAATATCACCTAATGATGAGTAGAGAACAAACCACCACCCACAGGAAAACTAAACTGGACATGTGTTAAGCACCACAGGATCAAATGTCTGTCCTTTACTAGTAACACAAGTCTTTTTTTTCCCCCTGATTTTTTGAGATAGGGTTTTTCTGTGTAGTCCCAGGCAGTCTTTGAACTCAGAGATCTGCTTTCCTCTGTCTCTGAGTGCTGGGACTAACCCCCGGCACCCACACTGTCTGAAATCTAATGACTCACCATTCAAAAATTAAGAAACATCCTATTTGCTTTTGATAGATAGGAAGACAAGGTTTCCGCTGTTAAAGAGAAAAGGAGCTCATCATTACCCTGCCAAAGCTTCTGACCTCAAGAAGAACCACGCCTTCTCAGAAATGGCAGTAAGAATTCGCATGGGCAGAAAGATATTAAGGGCCCTTTTCTTCCAAATAACTGTCCAGGTTGAGTGTGATTTATGTCTCAGATGACAGAGGAACTGGTGTGTCTGCACCACCATTTGGTGTGAGCTTCTTTGGTGACAAGAGTCTGGCTAAAGCTAAGCTCTCAGTCTTGTTTCAGCCTCTGGAATGCTGAGTTTGCAGGTGTATGTGATATCTGGGTAGAAATCAAGGGGTGTGTTATTTAATTTCATTTTAAAATTGTCCTTTTTTTAGCAACAGAAGGAGACAGTCCTTCTCCCCAAGAAACCAAGCACCATCACTTACCTACGTGATAGCTCAAAGCCAGCCTTATATATAACTCTGGTGGGGTTAATCCCCTTTACTGCTCCACCACTCCTCATGGTAATAACAAAGTCTTATATCCCCATCCTAGCTTTTACTCAGATAGCTTATGGAGCTGGTTTCCTAGCTTTCCTGGGAGGGATCAGATGGGGTCTCGTTCTGCCAGAAAGCAGTCCAGCCAAACCAGACTACATTCATTTAGCTAGTAGTATGAGTCCTGTTCTGTTTTCATGGGTAGCCATCCTATTTTCTGAAAGACTCAATGAAGCCACAGTCACAGTAATAACGGGTTTAGGGATAGCATTACACAGCGAGCTTCTCCTCTTACCACATTATCCCAACTGGTTCAAAGCCTTAAGGATCCTAAGTACTTTAGTGGCTTTTATCTCATTTGTAGTCATTTTAATACTTGAAAATATTTATCCAGAAAAAGGGCCCAAGAGACTTGGACAAGTAGAAATATAAAACTACTTTCTTGATATTATTTGCAGTGTCTGTGGAGGCTAGAAGACTGTGTTGAATCCCCTGGAGCTAGTTTACAGACGGTTCTGAGCCACTCAGTGTGTAGGCTGGGAACTAACCTTGGGTCCATGACAGTACACAGTCTGGAGCATTTTGCCTCTAGCCCTACCCTGTAAAGTTGCATTTTAGCGTCACAATTCTGTCCCTCATGTTTGGCTCCTTTTTTTCCCTCCCACTCGTAGGAATTTATTCTTCATATATAGTTTTTGTTTTCTAAAGAGTATTTCTTTTAGCCAGATGGTGGTAGTACACACCTTTTATCCCAGCAGAAAGGAGGTAAAAGCAGGTGGATCTATGAGTTTGAGGCTAGCCTGGTCTACAGAGTGAGTTCCAGGACAGCCAGGGCTACACAGAGAAACCCTGTCTCAAAAAAAAAAAAAAAAAAAAAAGTTACAGATATCCAACTGCCTTTGCCTCCTGAGTGTTAGGATTATAAAAATTATCTCTAAGTAACCTATCTTGAAATTTTCCTAACTCCTTATTATGTCATATAAGGTTAGTTTACATTTTTTTGTGTGAATTCTAGCCATGTACCTAAACATTTCGTGTTTTGATTATACTGAGAACTGTAAAATACGAGATGAAACATCCTGTATTAGAGTCTAGCAATCACGAAGTCATATCTCATGAGAAGAATCCTACTTGTGGTGGTCTGAAGAGGTTTGGCTCCCCCAGACTCCTGTGTTTGAGTACGCTTGGTTCAGAGAGTGGCACTATTAGGTGGTGTGGCCTTGCTGGAGGAAGTGTGTCACTGTGGGCTTTGAGGCCCTTCTCCTAGCTGCCTGGAAGACAGTCTTCTCCTGGTTGCCTTTAGTACAAGATATAGAACTCTCAGCAGTGCCAGTGCTGCCATGCTTCCTGCCATGACAATAATGAACTGAACCTCTGAACTGTAAGCCAGCCCAGTTAAATGTTGTCCTTTATAAGAGTTGCCTTGGCCATGGTGTCTGTTCATAGCAATGGACACCTAACTGAGGCACTACTAAGAAGTTCATGATACCTTAAAAAAAAAGTATTTCTGTCAAGTTCTTATTAAAAAAAAAAAAAAAAAAAAAAAAAAAAGACTTTTTTTTTTTTTGCTTGTGTTAGTGTGTGGGGGCATATGTGCCATTAAAGTCAGAGGACAACCTGTAGAGTGAGCCCTCTCCTTCTGCCATGGGACCTTGAGACTCAGGTCACCAAGCGTCTGGCAGGCACCTTAACTGCCCAGTCAGCTCTGGCACTGGCCGTGTTTTTCAGAGACAAGCTCTCACTATGTAGCTGTGGCCATCCTAGAACTGGCCGTGTAGACCAGGGTTTCCTCCAGTTTATGTCACTCCTCCTGCAGGCTGGGATAGCAGGAGTGTGCCCCAAGCCTGCCTAGAAACCAAGGCTTTAAGCACCAAGGCTCCCTCTTCTCACGAGACTCGCTACAGAATCTATGAATCTACAACGAGTCCACAGAAAAAGGAACATTTTAGAAAATCTGAGTTTAAACATAGACATATTCCTTTTAGTTAACCTTGGAAATAAGTCATTAAAATGTTTAAAATAAAATTCTCCTGCTCTATGATAGCCAGCATTTTCTGCATTTCAACTTTTGATCAAAAGTGAGTTAATTTTTATTAAGCTAAAAAAAAAAAAAAAAAGGTACAACATTTTCAGCAAGTGAGCGAGCTCTCAGACACGCACCTGAGGGATGGCGCCGTAGTTCCAGATGTACCCTTTATAAGGGAACAGATTCGCAACGTAGCGGAGCTTTCCCTTTTTCACATCCTGCTTAATTGGGTTCAAAGGGTCCTTGGTAGCAATCTGAAATGAGATGCAGATGGCTGTGCGAAGCTACTAGAGTAAGGATCCCAGAAAACAAGCTACGTAGGTACGTAGGTACGCCCCCATTATCCCACCTTCACTAGTTCCAGGGAATCAGAAGACGAGCTGGAATAGACACCAGCATTGCAGAGGGAAGGCGCTAGGCGCTGTGCTGGCAAGATGGCTGCAGAGCGGGACTGCCTGAGCTCGGTCCCCAGGTGGCCTGCAAGCTGTCCTCTCCTCCACAAATAGCCACACATGTACAAGGTAAATTATTTTTAATATTATTTAATATTTATAAATTATTAAACAAATAATTGTAATTTTTTAAAAAACCAAGAGTTTTAGGAAAAGTACAAAATAATTATTCAACTTCAGTTTTCCTTACTATTTAAAATTATTCAAACATCTGAGAGTCTAATGGATGCAATTGTGGTCACTGTTAAAAAAAAAACTAAGGAAGCTTAGTTTCCATTCATGATGGCGAATGCCTATAATTAATCCTAGCCATCAGGAGGCCGAGGCAGGCAGATCTGTAAGGTAGAGGCCAGTCTGGTCTACACAGTGAGTTCTAAGACAGCTGGACTACATAGGGAGACCCTGCCTCAAAAAACAAAACCAAAAATCCAAGTGACATAAAGTGAGAACCAATAAGGAAAGGCAGTCATGTCACGTTCTGCCATCAGAAAGTAACGAAACTCAGCAAAGGCCATCGGGCTCTTCCTGCTGAGATGCTCAGAAGCCACACAAGCCTGAGGTCCCAGCACTTGGGAAGCTGAGCAAGAGAAGGGAAAGGAGTTCGAGGCCAGCCTGGGT
Source organism: Uromys caudimaculatus (assembly GCA_028551405.1). Classification (NCBI taxonomy): domain Eukaryota; kingdom Metazoa; phylum Chordata; class Mammalia; order Rodentia; family Muridae; genus Uromys; species Uromys caudimaculatus. The sequence goes on along the minus strand of CM052720.1, from coordinate 24,652,122 downwards.
TACACAGCAACATCTTAGCTCAATAAGACAGAAAGAGAAAAGAAAAAGAGAAGCAAGCACTACCATGCTGCTTTGGGGCCATCAGAAGCAGTGGCCGGGACAAGCAGAAACCTGGGGGCCTCCTGGGACATGTATGCTGCCAGCACAGGAGTAAGGTGACCTGGAGCAAAGGACAGACTGGTTGGCCGGGAAGGTGAGACTAGAAACTGGAAACCAGAAGTCTGGATACTTCTCATCTTTAAGCAAATCGGTTTGGCTGGATACAAAACTAATTAACATGCTTGGTTGGGGCTGGACAGAGGGCTCAGCAGGAAGAGCCTGCTGCTCTTGGAGGAACCCAGTTCAGTTCCAGCAGCCACGCTAGGCAGTTCACAACTACTTGTAACTTGTGCTGTAGCAGCTCCTACACACTACAGGGCTCCCCAGGTACCTCAACATATGTGGCACCTCACAGACCCTACAGACAAATAAATAAAAATGACCTTATAAAGATAACTGATGTGGCAGTCTGACAGTCTCTCTTACCTCCATTTTTGCATTTGACCAGCGTGGAACCTCGACCACCATGTGGAACACATCCTAGAACAACAGAGAAGGTGAGACAAGAACTCCTCTGTCCTTACTGCAGCCTGTCTGCCTCTCTTTCTCTGAAGCTGTCTGTCAACTACCAGACAGGTGAAGCTAAGGAAATGTCAACAAAATGCGGTGTGTGTGTGTGAGCAAACAGACATGGTAGAATCAAGGCAGTGGGCACATGGGTATTTATAATATGTAATTCTCTGAACTTTGTTTTAAATTCTCTGGAAATGCCTGTCTTCAAGAAAGCCATTTGCAAAGGCTGCTGCCATTCCCTGCAGTGTCCTGGAACTGCTCATAGGGTTCAGAGCTGCAGTGCTGTGACACGCCCGAGCCAGTCAAGCAAGCACCTGCTTCAGCTTCAACACCAATATCCAGCAGCCAGGCTGCCAACAGGATTCTCCAAAGTCCCTCCAAAAGGAACCAGAGCTCGGCATCAATGTTAGGACTGCACTCTGATATTCTACCTGGTGGGGATTCTAGTGTAATCACATTTTAAACCGACTCCTGCACTCACAGGCAAAAATCCCTGGAAGCCAAGAGTTTAATAAAAAGCATATCTTTCAACCAAGTATGGTACACATTTAGAACCCCAGCACAAGGGAGGCAGGAGCAGGAGAATCATGAGTTCGAGGCTTTCTTGGAGCACACAAAAAGAGTTTCAAAAAAGAGAGGAAAGAAGCAAATAAAAACGAAATCAAGGGTTTTAATTTCCAGCAGCAATATCCCAAAGATCCACAAGATGGCTCTGTTGCAACATGAAAGATTAAATGGGGGGGGGGAACTAGGTAATTTTTCTTTTCTTTTTCCTTTTCCCCCAAGAAATGGCATCTAATGCCTGGACACTGCAAATACCTGTGATCTCAGCACTTAGGAGGTGGAAGTAGGAGGCTCAGAAGACCAGCCTCTTAGACATATTAAGTTCGAGGTTAGCCTGGGCTACTTGAGACCCTATCTCAAAACCACGGGACGACAATAGGTAGAACAGTGTGAGCCCATGACAGGCGATTTCACGAGCAACAGAGTGAAGCAAGAAGGATCAGCTCTGAATCACTAGCCAGAGACTGGGAACAACACTGAATACTTTAGAAATGAAACGACAAAGACACACAGACTCTACAACTGCTTACTACTGCAAACCTGTAAACACAGAAATGAAAAAAATCAGAAGAAAAGAGATCCTCAGAAAAATGGTAAGAAAAGAATTCATATATATATATTACATATATAACATATATGTAATATACATATATATATATATCCATCCATCCCCCGGGGCTGGAGAGATGGCTCAGCGGTTAAGAGCACTGATTGTTCTTCTTCTAAAGGTCCTGAGTTCAATCCCCAGCAACCACATGGTGGCTCACAACCATCTGTAATGGGGTCTGATGCCCTCTTTTGGTGTCTGAAGACAGCTACAGTACACTCATGTATATAAAATAAATAAATAAATCTTTAAAAAAAAAATCTACTGCAAACACTCAAAAGCGAAATGAGTTTTTAAAAGCTGGGATGCTAACATGCATAAAAACCTGGGATCTATCCCCAGGCCTGGACAAACCAGGCCTGACGCACGAGCCTATAATCCTTGAACTTTGGAGGTAGAGGCAGGGGGATCAGGAATTGATGGTCATCCGTGGTTATAGGTGGTAGCCAGCCTGGGCTACAGGAGAGCCTGTCTGAGAAAGAAAAATAAAGATAACTGATGAGCGGAAGTTGTTAGTGTGTTGCCTAGCAAGCGTGAAGGCCTGGGTTGGACTCTTAGTGGTTCATAGACCAGGAATGGCAGTACACACCTGAGCTCCAGCACAGAGGAAGCAGAGGCAGCTGAGGTCATCCTCAGCTACACAGCAAATTCAAGAGCAGCATGCTCTCCATGAGACCCTGCCTCAGAAATAAACAAACACTGCCCCACCTCACTTCAGTTAGAAAACGTTATCAGAAGAGCTCTCAGTGTATTTATTTGTAAGGACATGCTCCTGCCCTAACAGCACTTGTCTTGTTTTGACATGGAGTTTTGCTATGTAGTACCAGCTTTAAACTCAATCTCAGCCTTCCAAGTGCTGGGATTAGGGAAGGCGCCACCCCACTCAGCCTGATAATGGTGCTCTCAAAAAAGTACCAGGCTTCAACACTGCTCCCTGAGTGACAACGGACTTTTTAACTTTCCTCCTCAGTCTCTGAGGTAATGTCATAGAAGAATATGCTCTCAGAAGTTATAAGTAAACAGAAGACTGGAAAGGCTCCGTGAGAGCACTGGCCACTTCTCAAAAACCTGGGTCACCCACATGGTGGCTCACAAACAAACATCTGCAACTACAGGCCCACGGGTCTTCTGGCCTCCAGGGAGGCTCCGGGCACACATACAGTGCGCAGACATACATGCAGGCAAATACTCGTACACATTTTTAATTAAAAAAATAATAAATTTCTGAATTATCCTGTCCATAACTGAGAGTGTACCTGAGAAATATAAAATGGTCAAAGTTGATGCTGTCATGCCACCTCCACATCTGGAGTTGTAACTTACAGCAAGCAATTCCTGTGACTGCCACGCCTGCTGCTCGGCTTTCAGAGTTCAGGTGTTAGGAGTAGAGTTTAAAACAACACATTAAAAAACAACAACCAAATACACACCAAAGGTCCAGCAATACAAGTTGAGTGTTCCCTTACCCCAAAAGGTTTGGATGGGGCTGGTGGGATGGCTCGTGGGACACAAGTGCTTTGCAGCAAGCATGACAGCTTGAGTTCAATCCCTGGACCGGATTCCTCCCAACTGTCTTCTGACCTGTGCGCCTGCACATGCTGTGGACATTCCCTACCTGTACACACTCATTTAAATAATCGTAAAAAGCGGTCAGGCCCATAAATGTCTCAGGTTTCAGGGATCCTCAGGCTGATATGATGCCATAGGCTTCCCTGGGTGAGCACATGTATCCAGTCATCCAATGCTCTGAAATCTGAGTGTTCCGTTTAGGGATGGAGAGCCTTTTGTCCTTCAGTTAAAGCTTTCACTTAGGCAGGCGTGGACACCCATGAAAAGAAGTGACTTAATCTGCCATGTCACCTGAGAACAAGCTCCTGATTCCTCTTCAGAAGTGCTAGAGAATGACTGAAATTTGGTGAGGTACTCCGACCATACCTTTATTGTCTCTTCTTTAACCAATGTGGCAAGATTTGGGGTTTTCAGCTGTCAAACGTGCCTAGGATTTGTAATGCCGAAGCATTTATTAGCCTCTCTGATTAAAAGCTTGACTTTTTTTTTTCAGCATTAGAAAAGATTTAGTGGGTGCTAGTATTCCACATAAGCACGGAAGACATGGCCCAGAGAAACATCAAGCTTGTAAATTACAGTACTGAGTTATGGCAGGTGAGCACTTTAAGATCTGGTGTGGTGTACGCCCATACTCCTGGTGGGAGTAAACGGAAGCTCAAGGACCTGAGCCGGGGGATCAGTCCTGACGGCAACTTTCACTGCTCAGAATGGGCCTTACCAAATTGCCTCTCATCCTTGCTACTCAGGAGGCTGCAGCAGGAAGATGGAGACATCAAAGTCTGCCTGCTTACATGTGCAGAATGAGTTCAAGCTACTCAATAAGATCCTGTCTCAAAAATAAAAAGAGGGCTGGGGGTTGTGCCCATCGCCCCAGGCTCAGCTCTCAGTAACAAAAGGAAATAAAACTCAAAACCAAAACCAAAACCAGAATCAAGCTGATCTTTATCTAACTGTGTTGCAATTGCTTATACTAGGCTGAGGCTGACATTGTTCTAAGTTTGTTTTCTGTTATCTCCGTGTACTGACTTGGAAAACATTCTCACAGGCAACTGCTTTTATATTTGAGCCCAAGGTAGACACAAAACACATTTCTACAACTAACAACAGGAGTAAGCACCTGCTTTGCCCTTTACTGCCCAATATACTTGGACAGAATCCGAGCAGGATACCTGATTCACAAGAATTTCCTGATCTAGCTAGCTTGATTAGCTAATGCAAAAAGCAAACTCAACATTGTTTGGACTGAAAGGCTCTGACATAGAATAAAATCTCTAAGTCCTCGGACATTTTTCTGTTGAGGAACAGAGGCACTGAGTCCTTAAAAGTATCCTCTTGACAATGACACACCTACAACCACATACACAAACGTACGCTTACATTGGAATTTGGGGTCAGGGAGAGGCAATGAATGAGATGTTGCACCAGCTAAGGACACTCGCTGTACAAGCTGGCAATCTGGTTGGATCCCTGGAATCCATACAAAGAGAACTAATACCACTACAGGTTTTTGTTTTTTGTCTTTTTTTTTTTTAAAGATTTATTTTATGCATATGAGTACACTGTAGCTGTCTTCAGACACACCAGAAGAGGGCATCAGATCTCATTACAGATGGTTGTGAGCCAGCATGTAGTTGCTGGGATTTGAACTCAGGACCTCCGGAAGAGCAGTCAGTGCTCTTAACTATTAAGCCATCTCTCCAGCCCCCTACACTACAGTTTTTAAGCTAAAAAGTAAATTACACTCCTCTGTCATAGGTCAGGTTGCTTTTTTTGGTTGTAATCCAAAATAAAATCTGTCATCCAAGACCTTATCTATATTCCAATGAAATAACTTCCTTAAAAACCAAAGAACTTTTCCCGGCTTCTTAGATAGTAATCAGAAACTGGCTCTTATAGTCTAAACACTGGGGAAATCCAGTTGTCGCAAGAGTCTGTACTCTTATGAAAAAAAATCTTATGAAATACACTGGAGGATGGTGGTGCACACCTTTAATCCAAGCACTAGGGAGGCAGAGGCAGGTGGATTTCCATGAGTTCGAGGACAGCCTGGTCTACAGATAGAGTTCTAGGACAGTCAGGGCTCCACAGAGAAACTCTATCTTGAAAAGCAAGCAAACACACACACACACACACACACACACACACACACACACACACACACACACATACACACACACACACAATCACATCACAGACACAACAGGTCCATAAGACTTCACGGTCTCAGAGAACCCTGAGAAATGATGCTTTGCAGAGCATCCAAGTGTCGTCTTCATTCCCTCTTCTGGAGTGCCTTGAGGCAGCTCTAAGTGCAGGAGCCACAGCTGCGGCAACCCTTGGCCGTCCAACCACTTATAAACATGGAAACCCAGCTTGGTATGAGATACTCCCCTCCTCAGCACATCAGTGTGCAACGGACATGGACACCCATGGACATACCATCAGCAACCCCAGACTCCCTGGTTCCTATGTCTTCATAACTCAGAACATCCTGAGGTATTATTGTGAAGCGCACTGCAGTATGCTGTGCGTCCTATTAATCCATATGAAATAAGTCAAGCCAATCCAATAAGACAGTTCAGTGGGGAAGACTCAGCAAGTCATATCAACCGTCAGGAAATCGTAAGTAACAAATTAGAGAACCCAAGTAAATACCACTTCAAGGCTCCCCTAGGAAGGCCAATTAGAGGTCTTTCCTGCAACTGCAGTACACAACTGGCTTTGTTTGCTTCACTGCCTCCAAAGCAGGGCCTGGGTCAGACAGGATGCTCTGAAGCGACCTGGATTCTCTAGCAAGCTGGATTTCTTGCTGGAGTTCAGGTGTTAGAACTATAGCACACTTTCTGGTAGAAATACAACTCAATGTATTTATCTCTTTCTGTCACTTTTAACTTAAAAAAAAAGTTACTGTGTACATATGACGCATGTGTATGCGTACATACACATACCCCAGCACACCAGCCCTACGGGGTCTATTTCTAGCTAAGAGGACAGTAATGCTATGAGCATGAAGTGAAGGTTTCAACCTAACAATATTATTCTGAGTGTGCTCTGGAACCCACATGGACTAGTTATCAACACTGAGCTAAGGTTCAGTGAGGGCCCCAGAGAAGACCCAGCAGGCAAGGGCGCTTGCATCCAAGTCTGCCAACCTGGGTTTGATTCCCGATACCTACATGGGAAAAGAACTAGCTCCTCCATGCTGTCCTCAGATCTAAACACACACCACTGCCCCCAATAAACAAATACACAAAATGAAGTTTGACAGTATATGCAACTTTTCTAACTCAAAAAGCTTTGTCTTTAATGTGACTCAAAGTTCCTAAAGGAAGGGCTGGAGAGATGGCTCAGTGGTTAAGAGCACTGACTGCTCGTCCAGAGGTCCTGAGTTCAATTCCCAGCAACCACATATTTATATAAAGCTGTAGACTTTTTTCCTAAGAAAGGAAGGATTCTTACTGATTTGTGGTAAACCCACACCAGTCTGTACTAAGTTAGATTTCTACAGCTCCTTGGTGTGTTCAAGAACAGACACTGCTTTTCAGAGCTGTACTTACCTTCTTAACACTGCAAACTCACTAACCTACTAAAAATACGGAGTTTCTTGTACTTACCAAGTTTACTTTTAATGTTTAATAAACAGCCCACATTCAAAATTCTGTGCTACATGGTTTATTTTAAACCATTAATGAAGTCAGAAGGCTTCAGTTCCAAACACAATGTGACACACTCACACACGCACCAAAAGGTAGCTTAAACACTTCTGCCTCTATTCCTCTCTTAATTTATAGCTGCTTCTTTAATCCAATGATCTGATTCAATTCTGGCTTCTCAGATACTCAATGAACCTTTAGCTGAAAGCACAGGAGGCATTTCAAGTTTATGGAGATTAAGAAAATTCAGTATGTACAACTAGGGATCCAATTACAGAGACTGTTTGCTGGACACGGTGGCATGACTTACTTCATTCCAGCACTCCAGAGGCAGAGGCAGGCGGGTCTCTGAGTTCAAGACCAGAGTGAGTTCCAGGACAGCCAGGAATATGTAAAGAGACCATGTCTCAAAAAAAAAAAAAAAAAAAAAAAAAAAGGAGGGAGGGAGACCATTTTCGAATGACAGGGATTCTTACCTTGTCTGCATAAATTGGAACATCATGAAATGGAGAAATATACTGTCCTTTCTCATTTTCTGTAAAATAAGTAAGAAAAGCTATTGTGACTGGTTACATTTCCAAATGCACAAAACAACAGCAAGATTTTATTCCTATACCATAAAACAAGAACAAATCCAAAATCAAGGGGCCAATAATACAGGACAGTAGTAAAACAATTCTCCTGGCATGTGCAAAGCTCTAGGCTCAATCCTCCTCATCCTGGAAAAAAAAACAAAACATAGGGAGCCACTTTTCCAGCTGAGCCTGGTAACTACATGCCTGCAAACCCAGCCATTGGGACAATTGGGGGTTCAAGGTCATACCTGTCTACACAGGCTAGAGCCAACCTAGGACAGGCTACAGGAAACCCTGTTTCGAAAATACTAGAAACCAAACAAAAACAAAACAAAACAAAACCCAGCACCCAGGAGGCCAAGGCAGAAGTGTTCTGTGACTTTGAAGCCATCTTGGTCTACATAGGAAGGAAGCAGTTCTACCAGCAGAGAGACACTGTTGAAAAACAGCTACAGCATAGTTTGTATTCCCAACCCTCTCCAGGACCAGGTTTTCATCCCGTGTGTGCTTACTGCTTTACACTGGGTGTTACTTCCTATAGTGTGTGCAAGGACTTAGCTGAATTCCTCCCAACTCCGCCCTGCAGGGCTTGCTATATAAAAGATGATCAAATTGCTTTTGACTGATCCTATTTCAGTTAACTGCTTACAGAACTTTGGTGAACTACCTGATAGAAAGGAAAAAGACCAACCAACTTATTATCTTAGGAATTCATTATGTTTTATGTGACACTTCAGATCTAGTTCAATACTATGGCTTTCCTTAAGAATGATCTAGTCACGATGACATCTGTATTCTAGAACTATCATACCTGAAAAGTAATTTTAGCTCAATTTGGTGGTACATGCCTGCTATCTGAGCTCTGGAGAGGTAGAGGCAGGAGGATCAAGAATTCAAGGTCATTCTTTGGCTATATAGTGAGTCTGAGGCCACCTTGGGCTACATACATAAGGCCTCAAAAAGTAAATAAAATAAGCCAGGTGTGGTGGTGCAGGCCTTTAATAAAGGGATTCTCTGTGTAGCCCTGGCTGTTCTGGAACTCACTCTGTAAACCAGGCTGGCATCAAACTCACAGATCTGCCCCCATCTGCCTCCGGAGTGCTGGGATTTTAAGTTTATTTTGTGTAGGGCTATATGCATAGCTGTCCTCGGCTCAAATTGGACTTTTATCTGTTTTAAAGAGACTGGAAAATGTAACATTATTAAGAATAAAAATTATTCCTATTAAGAATAGATGCTGTCCAGTGTGGTGCCTGAACGTAACTACATTCTAGTACCTGGGAGGTTGAAGCAGGATCTCAAGTTTGAAACCAGGATAAGCTAAATAGAAAAACAACACCTAACTCAAAAAACAGTGGGAAAATACTCAGAAATTTATCATTTTTAAAAAAGCTCAAAGAACGAGAAATAGTTAAATTCCATAGTGGTACTAATTATTAGTATTTCTTAAGTTCCAGACAGTCCATTTGATAAACTTCAGCCTAGTCCAAAGTTAAAGAGTGACTTTGCTCTTCACTAACAACCATGAAATACTTACCACCAATACATTAAATACATTAAAAGCAGTGTTTGTTCTGCACTTATAGCTTGAAGACAATTCCCAGTGACCCAAAGGGTCACTCTAAAGGACACTGATACATCCTAAAGCCAACACTATTTCCACGACGAAGTTCCTACATTCTGCCCTTACTGTTTGATTCTGCAATTAATTAAAAAGAGGCCCACCCTTCCTGAATCTTCCCTGGTGATGTAATCTTCTTTAGATGTACGTTTAGAAGATCACTGTACTTTTTTTCTCCAAACCAGACTTAAATTTGCTAGGCACTCTCAGTTCATTCTTTCAGGAATGTCTATTGCCCTTTCCTTCGAGATTCTTGCCCATCCCTTCCGATTAAACATAAGGAGGTTACAAACTGGAAGGGCCTTTGCTAAGAGCGTCGAAAGCCTCTGTCAGCACCATGAATGTATGTACACCTACAAGCTAAGGGCTTCCAGGAGAAACCCGGGTTGCTTGGAAGTACCTACAAGGAAAAGGTGACACAACGTGGAAGGCCTATCAACTCCACCTTTCGGAGTGCAAGGCGGGGGTTGGGTGAGGGTGTAACTAGTAGTCCGGACTCCGGTCCCTGCACCGGGACTAACCGGCTGTTCTCCCTCCAGGTCCTCAGCTGGACGTCACCTGTCTGCCTGGAGAGGCAAAGCTTTCAGTTTCCTAGAAGCACTCCCGGCCATCAGTGAAGCCTCAGCACACACGAGGCTAGAGCCGGGAAGACCTGGGCCTCAGTTTCCCATCTCTAGAACACCGGGGAGGACTCGATCCCGTTCAGCACCGAATTAAGGTCTTGAGGAAATCTCTGTCCTCCAACCCGAGATCCTGAGGACAATCCTCTTAGGCGGTCTGTATCACCTCCGGGCACCTTCTAAGGGTGACTTAATGGTTTCCTTTCCCACGTGGCCCAAGTTCGAATGTGTGGAGGGAGCGCTCGTGGTGGGCACTGGGATGGCGGCCCTTGCTGGTCCCGTCGCCCGCCCGCCAGAGGGAAGGAGTCTAGAATGAATGGGCGACCGGGCCCCGGGCCCGCGCCACTCACTGAGAAAGACACGGTACTCCAGGGTGAAGGGCGCGGCGCGCTCCTCGCTGCTGAAGCCACTCATGGTGTCCGAGATACGCTGCTGCTGCCGCCGCCGCCGCCGCCGCTGCTGCACAGCCACACAACCACACAGCCCAGACCCGGAGGTCTGTACAGAGGAGAAAGCCCGCGCCTGCGCACCACGAGCTGGCCCGCTGGTCACGGGCGCGGTGCCTTTAACGCGTGGGGCTCGCCTTGCACCCTGCCCCGCCCACCTGCGCAGGCGCATTCTGCCCGACGCGCCTCCTCACGCCCCGCCCCCAGCTCCCCCCCCTTCGCAACCTGGGCCACGTGGCCGGCGCCGGCTGCCCTCTGGAAGCTGACTGCCGGTTGGCGGCTCCGCCGGGACAGAGAACTAGTTATTCTCCAAAGGCTCGCGGGTCGCTCACCTTTGATTCCACTCTCACTACCTGCAGAGCAGTTCCTTATCTCGGAAGGCCTTGATAAGCCACCTGCTCCCCAGGCAGTCTTTTCTTTTTTGGTTTTTCGAGACAGGGTTTGTCATCGATCTTTACCTGCCTCTGCCTCCCCAAGTGTGCTACCATCCCCAAACCCCCGGCCCCAGGCAGTCTTTATTAAAGTTGAGGGTTTGGCTGGCTGGGCTCGGAAAACTATAGACTGTGACTTCTGTTTTTCCAAGTGGTACACGTTGGGTGAATTTGCTTTTACTAATCTCCCAGATTCAGTCTCTCTTCTGGATTGTTGGGTGGGTTCGACTTGGACCAGTCTCAGGCTGATTATTTCTGCCCTCCCCAGATACCGCAGATTTCTCTCCCCACTCATTTCCTTACTGAACCACTCCAGATCCGCTGGGAATTTAAAACTCTGGGAAGACCCAGGAGTGTGCTAAGAACCCCTTGAGGACATTTCTCAGGAGTAGCTTCTTGGAGCTTGTTTTCCTACTTCTATTGCACCACCTCAGGCCAGACGCCATCCCTCAGAGTGTGAGGCTGTGGACATTGCTAACTTTCTCAGTCCTCTAAGGTTATATATATATATATATATATATCAACTGTAATTATAACCCACGTCTAGCGGCTCACACCTGTAACCCCAGACCTCAGGACTTTGAGTTCTGAGATCAGCCTGAGCTACATAGTGAGTTGCAGGCCACCCCATGCTACACTATGAGACTAACCAAAAAATAAGACAAATCTAATTATAATGCAGGAAATTATCTACATTTTTAAAAAAGCAAATTTTACTTTAAATGATGGGCAGAATAACTTTTTAAAATATTCCTTAACTATGTATCTGAAAGGCAGTTTCCTTTCAACTATTTTAAACCAATCTCTAATATAGAAAATGGAACGCATAAACAACGTATTAAGTAAAAGCCTAAGAAAATTAATTTCTAAATTGGCACAGTGGTGTATACCTGTAGCTGCAGCACTTGAGAAGCAAACGCAGGAAGATCATGAGTTCAAGGTCATCCTTGGCCAGTCTAGACTACATGAGACGCCGTCTCAAAAAAAAAGGTAAAAATAAATCTATCATTAGGTTGTGTTCCTCCCTGTCCTTCCTCCCAACTGCTCACCCTGCTGACACCCATTAATTTTTCAGAAGGCTGTGTGACTCACTAACTTTTGAACACAACACTGCAGTTTCAGAACATGAAGGCAAAAAAAAAAAAAAAGATAGAGTAATAGCCCTGTTGGCAATACAGTGTAGGCATGAAAGCAGCAGGAATCTCCGCACGGTGAATATTAATGAGTAGAGCCCCATCTGGGAATATGTAAGGGGTTGCACCTCTGACTGAGTCCCTTTGTCATTTTTTGGTCTTTGAGTAGACAAAACCAGTTTTCTTAGGAAAACCCTGAATATCATCTTTGACTGAACAGACAAAAACAACACACTAATAATAAAAAGTACCTACATGTACTTTCCCTCAGAGCCAGGTGAGGTGATAAGGTCTCTCTGACCTCTGGTCTTACACTCTATCTCTGATCCATTGAATATATCCAGAGAGCCAATCAGTACTCACTATAGTAAAACGCCCAGCCCCGTGCAGTTCAGTTTTTTCCCTAGCTGGCAAGGGTAATGAGTACCACAGCTTTGTTCAGCCTGGCTTGATGGCATGCTCAGACACTTCCAGCACTTGGGAAACTGAAACAGGAGGATCACAAATTCCAAGCCAGCCTTGGCTCTCTAGTTAGATCCTGTCTGAAAATACGGTCCTGGCGGGGCCTGAGGCATGTCCCACCAGGTAAAAGCATTTCGTGCTCCCACAGAGCACCTAGGGTTCATTTCCCAGCACTCACAAGGCAACTTACAACCGTTCTGTAACTCCAGTTCCAGGTAATCTAGTGCCAGATTATGGTTTTTGAGGCCACCAATGTTGTCTCAGCCCTGGGACAAATGGCTGAGGTCCCTATTTAATACATCAAAGCTGACAATGCCCAGGTTTCTCCATATCCCTCTGGCCCTATCTTTAACAAAGTTCTCCTGGCTGGCATACACTCCACCCCTACCTGGCTTCCAACCCAGGGTTTCCCCAGCTGCCCTTCTTTAGATTATCCAACTATTTTGGTTGCTCTTCTTCTTCGGGGCTCCAGGCTGCTGCATCTGGCTTCCCTCTCTCCCTTCTCCTTTCCCCCACCTTCCACACTCGGCTCAGGGCCATGAGCACTCTGGACTCTCCCAGATGTCCTGTCTCTGGCTATGCTCTCCCTTAATCCACAATAAACTTTCTTCCCCAACACACGTAGGAACAGGTGTGCCCCTTCCTTTGAATTTGTCTTCTTAGTCAACCAGAATTCATCTAGTCTACATGCGTATATGCATGCAGAAATCATTCATACACATCTTTTTTGTTTGTTTGTTTGGGGGGAAGTTGTTATTTGTTTGTTTGTTTGTTTGTTTTCCAAACAGAGTTTCCCTGTGAATCCCTGGCTATCCTAAAGCTTTATCTGAAGTGTTGGGGATGTTTTTGCGCCCTGTGTATTCAATTGCTCATTTCTGTATCCAGAAATCTGGTTGTAGTCCAGATTTTGATCCTGTCATTTTATGAAGCGTCCCGAGTCACTAGTCTGTAAAATGTTGTTCTCCATCACCTGATTGGTCAAATAAAGAGCTGAACAGCCTATCGCTAGGCAGGAGAGGAAAAGGCGGGACTTCTCTGCCCTGAGAATGAGACCAAGCAAGACTAAGATGATAGGTAGTAGGCTGGAAAGTAGGCTGGGAAGTAGTCTAAGGCCAGCATTGTGAGGTTAGAACCTCAGAACCTGCTCGGCTTTAGTGCCTGAAGCTTATTATAAAAGTCTTCGTGTCATTCAAAGCAAGGGCAGACACAGAACAGTCATTACTTTTACACTGTGGATAAGGCTAGCCTGGAACTCAGAGATCTCCCTACCTCTGCCTCCTGAGTAAAAATAAGTATACTTTTTTTTTTATGAAGCTGAGCTAGAGGCTGAAGAGATGGCTCACTAGTTAAGAGCATAGGTTCTTCCAGAAGAGACAGGTTCAATTACCAGCACCCCCATGTGGGCTCACAACCATCTGTCAATCTAATTTCAAGGAATTTGATGCCCTCTTAAGGCCTGCATGGGGACAAAGGAGGAGACATTTGTGTCCCACCTGTTGGTTATTGGATGTTTGAAATAAAGCCACCCCTAATCCCCAAAATTAGAATTTCCTCATGATATCATCATGCTGAGAGAAGAAGAGTCTGAAACCTGGTACAGCCAGGTGAACTTGTCTCTGGGAAAGAGGCATCACCCAGTTCTAACAGCTTGTCAGACAGCCTGCCAGGAGCGACAGGAGCAGAAGTGCTGATGTTGGGCAGGACCACACCTTGACCAGGGCTGCTTAGCTGTACACACCTCTTGCCTTCTATTTAAATCTGAACTTCATGTCAGAACCAGAAGAGGAGCTTGGGGAGGGAGATGGGGCAGGAGTCCTCTCTGTTCCTCAACCCAGTGTGGTCACTTTGATCTCTCTCTCTCTCTCTCTCTCTCTCTCTCTCTCTCTCTCTCTCTCTTTCTCTCTCTCTGTAGGGTAAGACAGGGTTTCAGTATGTAGCCCTGGCTGTCCTGGGACATGCTATGTAGACCAGGCTATCCTGGAACTCACTCTGTAGATCAGGCTGGCCTGGAACTCAAAGATCTACCTGCCTCTGCCTTAGTGCTACTGCCACTGCCTGGCTCCCTTTTCTTTTATTGTTACGTTGTCTCTTTAGATTAGAACCTGGGCTCTGGCCCTAACAACCACAGTAACTTGTAAATGTTACACAGTTCTGTTAGAGACTGATCATGTCTTATGGAAGTGTTTCCTTATCTCAAAGTTCATAAGTATTTTTTTTTCAAGCTGTAGAGATTTGGGTGTTATGATAGCAAAATCCAGCAAAAACTGATGAATACAAGTGACTAAAGCTGCTGAGTCCCAGAAGACATCAGCCTGGAGCTGAGCCAGCAGAAAGAGATCAACAACAAAGGATGCTGGACACTAACCCCGGTCCAATGATGATGTCTTGAAGCTGCTGACTTACCAGCCCTGGGACTGCTTGGCCTCCGAATGGTTCATTCCATTCCATAATAAATTCCTTGCAGCCTTAATGGTAAAACTTGGGTTCAATGGAAGGTTGCTTTACATGAAGTCAAAAGCATCTTGACTAAAACTGACGGATGCTCTGGACAAAAGTGAAATCCTGACACATGGCACAGCATGCATAAGCCTAGAAGACATCGTGCTGAATAATGTGAGCCCATTACTGCAGGGCAAGGGCCTCAAGCTGTTGGGAAGGAAAAAAAAAATATATATATATATATATTATATATTTATATATATTTTATATATATTTTTTTTCTCCCCCCAGCACTGGGGAGGCTGAGGGTGAGGTAGGAGGATCCCAATAAGTTCAATGTCCTGGGCTACACACACACACACACACACACACACGTATGTATATATATATATATATGTATATATATACATATATAATTTCTAACATATACCGTTTACATATAAATGCTTTTATATATGTATACTATATCATTTTGGCTTACATGTCATCAACAAAGCCCTGTGATTTTGTCTGAGGTCAATGTGTACGGAAGCCTGTTCCTTAAAGGGGTACTACAAACAGGCAAGCATGTATGTGAAGAAAGAGGCAGATACTGGGGAACAGTGATACCTTCTATCATTAATGTCTTTACTACATATCTTCTCCCCAGTGAATGTATAGTAGCTCCTCTGCTTGCAACATAATATCCAAATACGCTCCTCTAATCCAGAGACTTAGGAACATAAAGACAATGGGCTCTCTATCTAGTCCTAATGTGGCATTTTTTGAAAAAAAAAAAAAAAAAGCAAAAAACCTGAGGGCCAGACTTGGTAGCACATACTTACAGGCCAGCAGCCCTCAGCACTTAGGAAGGAGAAGCAGGAGAATCCAGGTTATCCTCTGCTGCTTACTGAGTTGAGAGCAGCCTGAGCTACATAAGACCTAGTCTCGTAAACAAACAAAACAGCCAGAATGACCATTGGGATTAATACTGAGTGAGCTTCATACTGAAAGAGGGTGTGGCCCAGGGCGACCACAAATCTTAGGCCTGTAATTATTCTGGGTGCAGGAAGCATTGCTTGCTTCAGTCTCCCTGAAGCTGCCCACTGTTATCATTTTCCAACTGTCTTGGCTTTCTCATCTTGAATGATCCTTTTATTACAACCATGCACCCTGGCGACATGTGGCAAATACTTACTTGTCAAGCTCCCCCCGCCCCTGCCCACAGAGACTTAGGAACACAAAGACTGTTCTTCAGCAACCACGTCCCCTTTCACCCAGGCCTGTTGCTCCTCGGTTACACAATGCTCTCGAGAGCACGGACAGCCTGTCATTCCTGGCAGTCCCACAGGCCAGTCATCATATCTGTAATTCTGTTCTCTGCAGGCACAATTACTGAGGAACGAGCTAGATGTCCTAAGTTATTTCCTTTGTGGGTTTGTCCCAAGACTAACTTTTTACCTGGTCAAACCTGTGACTCAATGCATTTCTCAATTTCCGGCCTGCCTTTGTTACAGGCAGGCAACAGTTATGTCCCTTGCCGCAACCACAACTCTCTCTCCTCCCACCCCCTGCTTATTTAGCCAATTCTTCTAGTTCATTTCTTGATTATAGAAAGAATCCTGCCTGGCATGGTGGCCCACACCTCTAACCCCAGCACTCAGGAGGGAGAAGCAGATGGATCTCTATGAGTTTGAGGTCAGCCTGGTCTACAAAGTTAGTTCCAGGACAGCTAGGGATACATAGACAGTTTGTCAAAAATCAATCCATCAGTCAATCCTGTCACATGCATCGAAAAGCAGCCAAGGCAGAGTGGTAAAAATATCTACTCTAGCTTAGGCTGGCCTCAACTCAGTAAGTAGCAGAGGCTAACCCAGAACTTCTGATCCTCCTGCTTCAACTTCATAAGTGGTGAGAGGTGCTGGCTTGTAAGTGTGTGCTACCAAGTCTGGCACTCAGTTGGCTTAATATGCTATTTAGTGATTAATCTGATCTCCAAGTAGCTGAAGGACTCACTAGCAAGTCCCAAAACGAATGACACTGTGTTTTGTTCCTGGTACTATTACTCAATAAGTCTGTTTTTCTTTTTTTTTTTTTTTTTTTTAGGTCCAGCCCGTGTATGCTCTTTATTTTTTTTCTTTTTCTTTTTTTTTATAATTAATTAATTTATTTATTTTTGATACTTTATTTACATTTCCAATGTTTCCCCTTTTCTGGGTCTCCTCTTTGGAAACCCCCTATCCCCTCCCCCTCCCCGCCTCTGTGAGGGAATTCCTCCCCCCACCTACCCGCCCATCTGTTTTTCTTTTTAAAAATTTTCAATTTTTTTTTTTTTTTTTTTTTTTTTTGAGCCAAGATGTCCTGGAAGCCAGGCTGGCTGAGAACTAACTCACTGTATCAGAACTTCTGCTCCTCTCAATCCACTTCTCCAGCGATGAGATCACAGAGACACGAACCACCACACCCATTTGAGTTTTGTTTTGCAGCATTGAGGGCTTTGCACATGCTAGACAAACTCTTCACCAACCAAACTACGTCCACAGCCCATATTAGTCCTGTTTTTAAAAAAAAAAAAAAAAAAAATGTTGTAAGAGATATGTTGTTTTTGTAACAGAAAACCTTCCTCCCACCAAACCCACCACACTCTTGATTTTGTTGCAGGAAACAAAATGCTTGCGTGTCTCTCTCAGAGTACATGTCAAATACATGATTTGGTTTGGCTCCTTATTTCTCTTAGCTGTTGGTCCTGACTGAAGAGGGCACCAGGTTTTTCTTGGTCTCATGATAGGAAGAGGAGAGAAACAACTAGTGTGTGTGTGTGTGTGTGTGTGTGTGTGTGTGTGTGTGTGTGTGTGTGAGAGAGAGAGAGAGAGAGAGAGAGAGAGAGAGAGAGAGAGGAGAGAGATGGATAGGTGGATGGACAAATGGGTGGGTGATGAATGGGTGGGTGGATAGTGAATGGATGGATGGATGTGTAGATGGATGAATGGATGGGTGGGTAGATGGATGGATGGTGGACAGATAGGTGGATGGTAGATGGAGGGGTGGATGGTGGATAGATGAGTGGATGGGTGGGTGGATGCTGGATTAATGGAAGGGTGGATGGTGGGTGGAGGGGTGGATGGTGGGTGGATGGTGGATGGATGGGTGGATGGTGGGTGGATGGTGGATGGATGGGTGGATGGTGGATAGATGAGTGGATGGATGGGTGGATGCTGGATTAATGGATAGGTGGATGGTGGGTGAAGGGGTGGATGGTGGGTGGATGGTGGATGGATGAATGGATGGATGGATAGATGAATGGATGGATAGATGGATGAATGGATGAATGGATGGATGGATGGATGGATGGATGGATGGATGGGTGGATGTGTGGGTGGATGGATGGGTGGATGGATGGGTGGGTGGATGGCTGGCTGGATGGTGAATGGAGGAGTGTATGTGCCACCACACTTAGGTACATAGTGGCTTTTAATGCTTCCAGCCATATTGACAACTGCCTACTTTCCATTGACCAAAGTAAGATCATTCAATCAGGTCCAATATCAAGGTGGTAGGGAAGCCTACTCATGTGCAGGAGATACTGCAGGGCCATGACGGTTGCACATTGCTGTTACAGGAGCATGCACAAGTGCTGGGAACAACACAATCTTGGATGCTCTTGACAGGCTATTGAGAATGTTGCTGTTCAAGACAGGGCTGGCCTGAAATTCTCTTTGTGGATCAAGCTGGTGTCAAGCCCTTAGAGATCTGCCTGCCTTTGCCTCCCAATTGAGATTTAAAGTCACACAACACCACACTGGGTCCAAAAAAGCTATTCTACAGGGGTAGCTCTCCCCATCTCTCCCTCTCCCTCTCCCCCTCTCCACACCCTCACATAAATGCAGGGTAGAATAGATGAGACGCAACAGGCTCAGAACAGCAGTAGAGTCAGAGAACGTAATCGGAAGTTCCATTTTCATAGTCTGTTATTATAAAGCAGAAAATTATCCAGAATTACCAATGACTATGGCCAGGATTTTATAGACAGCAAGGCATGTGGAAGGCCAGAAGTCCAAGTTGGCTGGTTGGAAATGGGCCTGGAAGTCAGACATGAAAAGCGAGCTGGAGCCATTGCTGTGGGCAATGGGAGATGAAGGGGAGACCACCTAGACCAGTGGCTCTCAACCTTCCTAATGCTACACATCCTCATGGTGTGCTGACTCCCCAGCCATAAAAATTACCTTCATTGCTACTTCATAACTGTAATTTTGCCGCTGTCATGGATCGTGACGTAAACATCTGTGTTTTCCCATGATCTTAGGGGATTCCTGTACAAGGGTTTTTGGACCCCCAAAATGGTCACGACCCGCAAGGTGAGAACCACTGACCTAGAGAAACTTTGTGGAAGGAGAAGGGCAGGGCATGGAACCCTGAGGATCCCCTGTGTTCTGGAAGGCCCTGAGAAGGGAGACCATAGAGGGATGTGGGGAACACTCACACCTTAGAAACCATATGGGATTTGAGAAGGAGACAGTCACCCCCGTACCCAGCTGGCTTCCCTGTTTAGGTAGCTCATGAGCATCTCACTGCTAGTCAGTCTAAGACTATGCTCACCATCTTTCCTTTAAATCTTCTACCTCTGCAGTGCTGTACCCCCATGAAGCTGACCTGGGGGTTCTCTGGGTTCATCCTAGTGGCCAGCATCCATTCAGTATTTCTTTCTCTTTCCCCACAGGGATGTTGTTCTTGAGACGTGCATTCACCTGCCCCTGCACATCCTTGTGCTTCAGGGAACTTGCTGCCAACCCCAGAGGAGGGTCCTGATCAGTCTAGCTTAATCACAATGTCTCTGTTCCTCTAGCTAATGTCTGGTTTGCGTGTGGTTGTGTGACTCATGGTAATAGAAGGGGATTTGTGAGAGAGTCTTCTGGGAAAGATTTGCTTGCTTCTGTGGCAGCCATGAGGGAAGAGGCCCTCCCTCCCTTCTTCACTTGGGCATGGCTGTGGAAGTCACTAACCACGACCTTTCATTCTGGAGAAGAGAACCCTGTGGGTAACAGGGGTAATGTCTACACTGAAGACATGAAGTGAAGTGCCTGTGATGGTGCCCATGGGCACTGCGGATAGTTGATCCTACCCTGAACCCTGAGGTTGTGTCTCTAGGTGCGGCTTGGTCCTTAACTCACATCTGTAATCCCTCTGGCTGGAATACAGACATGTCCTTAGTAGATACCTTTAATCCCAAACAGTGAATGTAAACTTAGTTTTTAAAAGGGAGCCCCCATGTTTGAAAGTGATGTCTAATTGAGTGGCAGACAGAGTGACGAATCAGAGAAAGATTTGACAGAATAGGATATGCCTGACTCACAAGGAGAGAGGAAAGGGAAGCTACTTGAGGGGCAGAGCAGAGGGAAGGGAGGGGGAGGAGGGGGAGGAGGGGGGAGGGGGGAGAGAGAGAGAGAGAGGGAGAGAGAAGCAATTTTGCTAGAAGAGTTTTGTAGAGACAGGTTGAAGAGAACACAAGCTAGACATAGACAAAGAACAAGCCAGAGAAAGAGAAGGAACCAGAAGATTAGAACAGATTGCTAGAGTTAGTTTGTCACCAAACAGAGCAAAAAAGTCAGAGGCCGAGAGAGAAGCCAGGTTGAATCAGTCAACTTGGAGAGGAGTTTGAACCAGAAGAGCTGAGTTGAACGAGCCAACCAGAGTACAGAAATAACTAGAAAGAGTGAGCTTATGCAGCAGTAAGTCTCAGAGGCTGAAAACACTCTAGGCCTGGATTAGATGTACTGGGGATAGAAGCTTCCAGGGCTAGGCCTACGTTAGCATATGGGAGCAGTAGGTCTCCAAGAGGACAACTGCATCAGGAGAATAAATGTTACTGTTACACATGGGGTTCTCTTCCCCACAGCCTCCACCCCTTCCCCAGAGGAAGAGATCAGAGGCTGGATGTGGTCAGGACCCAGAATGATCCATCCTTGACTGACCATGAGCCAACGGTGAAGAAGGAAGAGCCTCTTCTAGAAAGGAACATGGAGCAGGCATTCCCACCTGAGCGGTTGGCTGGGCCAATGAGGGCGGCAGCTCCCTGCTCTCAGGGAAATCCACAACAAGAAAGTCATATTTACATTTCTTTGCTCTGTCTGCCTCTCTCCTCGTGCGCGCGCACACACACACACACACACACACACACACACACACACACACAAACGCACGCGCGTGCACGCACATGCAAATACAAGTACTCTGATACTACTGATGTTAAATATAATGACAAATAGTAAAACCCCAGAGGTCAGTCTGGGGGACAATAAAAAGGTGACAAATGATTCCATTCAGAAATGAAGTTTCATAAGAGGAAAGTACTCAAGGCAAGGCCATGACTGGGCCTTGGGGGGGGGAGAAAGCATTAGTCAGAAAACGGTTCAATGGATGAAAAACAGCAATACAGCCTTCAAGGGCCTGTGAGGTTTAACCTTTAAACCTGGAGAATAGCTTCGTTTAGAATGGGTGTGGGGGCAGAGGGGGATAGCAGCGAGAGCCAGAGAAGCCTCTGCAGAGCAGATCCTATGGCAATCCCCTAACGAAGTGGCAGAGATGTATAAACTACCTTCCCGCCTCACACCTTCCTCCCCATGTGCTGGTCTAGCTCCCGCCCTTCCGGCTAACCTCGGGCTGCCTCTGGGAATCCATTTCTGATACCCCTCATGCTGTCCCCTAACCTTTTTGACCTATATGGATCCCCGTTGTAGGAAGGCTTGTACCATAGGGTGATTTTTTTTTTTTCCTTTGCCTTTTGCAGGAAGGTGAGGAAGCTCATGACCCTCCCCTACGATACTCAACAGATCCTAAGGATTTTTTTTTTTAATTTTTATTTATTTATTTATTTTGGTTTTTCGAGACAGGGTTTCTCTGTGTAGCCCTGGCTGTCCTGGAACTTACTCTGTAGACCAGGCTGGCCTCGAACTCAGAAATCCACCTGCCTCTGCCTCCCAAGTGCTGGGATTAAAGGCGTGCGCCACCACTGCCAGGCGTAAGGATTTATTTTTAAAGATTTGTTTATTTTATTTTATGTATGTGAGTACACTGTCGCTGTCTTCAGACACACCAGAAGAGTTCATCAGATCCCATTACGGATGGTTGTGAACCACCATGTGGTTGCTGGGAATTGAACTCAGAACCTCTGGAAGAGCAGTCAGTGCTTTTAACCGCTGAGCCATCTCTCTCTCCAGCCCAGATACTAAGATTTTTAATGAACCTGTCCATCTTGAGATTTGCCAGAAGAAACAAACAAACAAACAAACAAACAAACAAACAAACTCCACCATTTTAGGCCAAATTTAAAGCAAGCATATATTAAATATTAAATATTAAATAACTGACCAAGAGATTGACTTTTGTCAGGATCATTCCCAAGAATTTCTCATTTGAGAATGGCCTCGTGCCTCATGTTGCAGATACTCATAAGGATAAATGTATAGACACTCATGAGGCTTTGTTATTTCCCAAGAACTACAATTCCCAGCATTCCAGGAAGTTGCCTGGTTCCTGGCAGGTAGGGCTTACGGGTTAATTTTGGGAATTACAAACCCTGCTAAAGTTATGTTTTATCTAAGCTACTCCCTTGTCTTAGTCACTGTTATATTGCTGTGAAGAAACACCATGGCCAAGACAAAAGCATTTAATTGAAGACTTGCTTTCTACTTTAGAGGCACAGAGCTAGAGCAGTAGCTGGGAGCTTTTACATCCTGATCCCAGACAGCAGGCAGAAAGAGAGACACTGGACTCTACATGGGCTTTTAAAACCTCAAAGCCCACCCCCAGAGACACACTTCCTCCAAAAGGGATGCAGCCCGGCATTCTGCTTAACCTCAGGATTAATGGTCCATCAAATAAGCGAGGGGACATGTTCTCAGTTTGAGACTCTGCTCTGGCTCTGCCGTCTCCCACTGCTTCCCTTCCTCTCTGGGAACATTAGAGCCTCTCTCAAGAACTCTAGTGTCCAGTCAAAGCCTTGCCTTCCTGCTTCATTAGACACCATGAATACTGAAAAGATCGTTTAAAACATTGTGTAGGGAATAAAGAAGTAGTAGGTCAGCGGTTAAGAACACCTGCTGTTCTTCCAGAGAAACTGAGTTCAATCCCCAGCCTCTCCCACATCAGGTGGCTCACTACTAACTCCGGCTCTTGGGATGGGGATCCCACTCCCTCTCTGGCCTCTACCACCACTTACACATAACGGGGGTACACTCACAAGACACATAGGTATATACATAAATAATAAAAGAAAATATGCTGGAGTTGTTCTGTTGCTGAGTATACAAATGCTAAATTCTGAACCCCTAGATCTGTTTGCAGTCCAGAGGAGTGCATTCTCATGTACACCTGCCTTTGTTGCGCTCCACTTTAAAGCCGATTGGTTAATAAAAGGCTAGAGCCTGTGATTGGGCAGGAGAGAGAAGGCGGGACTTGAGGATAGAATGAGAGGGTCTCAGGAAGAAGATAGAGAGAGGATGAGGCCGCCATGAGGCTAAATGAGTATACAACAGAAGTGCACCCTGAGGACAGGCTTTGGAACAGAAGCAGCCTGTCGAGCCTCAAACAGCAAGTAACACAGGGCATATGGTTTGGATATAGGCGAGAATAGTGTATAACCTGCTCAATCTAGGCTTACAGCTTATAAATAAAATACCAGATTTCTGAAGTCAGGTGTGGTGGTGCACACCCGCCATAAGACTCTGGCGAGCCTTAACTTACCTGAGACCCTCGTGTGAACACATGGAGTTGGGGATTGATGCAAAATGCAAGAGGAATTTATTAATTCAGCATGCTGAGGTCGCTCTGCATACCAAGACGGGAGAGCAACCATGCAGAGCCCGTTCAGGGACCTTATATACAGATTTTAGAGCAGCAGCCATTAGACACAATGTGATTGGCAGAACAGTGTGACTTTGAAACTTGATTGGTCTTGAGGGAATGAGGTAGTATGGGCTTAATCAGCCCCTCCCTTTCAGCCTACGTGAACCTGTTTCTTCCAGGAGGGGAGGGGTGCCCATGTGCTCGGGGAGGGGAGGGGACCCTGGTGGAATATCTCAGAGTTCCTGAGCTGACTTCTCACCACCAACCCATTATTGGGGACGTGAAGACAGAGGATCAGGAGTTCAAGGTCATCCTCAACTACATAGCCAATTTGAGGCCAGCCTAAACAGAACCCTGTCTAAAAAAACAAAACAGATTGGAGATAGCTCTACTTTTACGAGGATCACCTACTATTTTGCTTGTTTGGGTTTGTTTTTGTTAGTTTTGTTTTGTTTTTGACATTTCTCTGTGTAGCCCTGGCTGTCCTGGAACTCCCTCTGTAGACCAGGCTGGCTTAGAACTCAGATCCACCCGCCTCTGCCTCCGTCTCCAGAGAGCTGGGATTGATGGCACATGCCACCACTGCCCAGCTGAGTGCACTTACTACTCTTGCAGATGACTCCAGTTCATTTCCCCCGCACCCCTCCAGCAGCTTCAGGAAATCCAGCATCTTCTGGCATCAGTGAGCAGCTGCTGCCACATGTACATACACACATATACACATGGACCCACATATACATACTTTTAAACCGCCTGCTCCGCCTCCCAAGTACTGGGATTAAATGTTTGCATCACCATACCCAGTCGTTTTCATTCTATTTTGTTGTTGTTGTTTTTAATCTTAAAAAAAAATTTAAAAAACTAAGCCTATTGGACAGCAGTCTGCAAAGCCTGCCATGTTGTTTGGGTCTCTCCTTCTATGTGCTATACAGACTTGGAAGTAATGTCCACACCTTAACAACACTCGCTTTGGTTCCATTAAAATGAGCACCCCCTATGGCTTAGGGGGGCATCACCAAATATCTTCTTGAAGGAGCTGGCTGTTTTGCCTGAAAGCCGAGCCTATCCCCTTTTCTTCACGATAAAGACACAAAAGGAGAGAAACTACCGAGGGAACGGAACTAAAAAATGAGACACTCAAACCCTTTCACAAGTTTGTTTTTCGCAAACTATGGCAGAGGTACCAGGATCATTTTCCAAAGACCAGGAGAGGCGAAAATAAAGAAGGTAGTTATAGCTAGCTAGGGCATGTGGGCTCAGAGGACCACCGGACAAACAAGGGTCCTTCCCTGGGAGCCAGGAGGGCAGTGAAGGCTCTCCAGTGTCTGGTTACTCCAGTCTCTGCACAGAAGAGGAGACAGCAGGGGACTGAGGGGCGGATAGCAAATACCCCTCAAACACAGGGTGATTTAGTACTTCTACTGGCCGTGCCTCAGATAAACTCACTTCTCCAAATCGCTAAACTTGGGTTTTTCCACCCATGTTTGTTGGTCTACATGACAACAGCAACATTTGTTGGTGGCCAGATTCAAAGACCAGGCCCCAAGGCAGTTAGCAAGAGAACACAAACAACAGGGCAGGATGTGACAGCCAGGCCAGGAGTCTTCTCTCCTTCCGTGACCACAGGGTAAAGGAACTGGGGTTCCCTGGAGGGCGGGCTGTGGTGTTGGACCAGGCTGGATTTGTACCTTGGGCTGCTGGTGTCCCTTCCATCTCAAATCTTTGGAAACCTTTAAATGTGATGGAAACGTGGCCAGAGACCAAAGCAGCAGCCTGGAGCCTGTGGCTGGCTGGGTTTATTTTTAGGATTATAGGAAACCTCCATCAAGGCTCTTGGTTTAGTCCTGAATCTCAGTTTCTCAAATGTAGAAGAGACAGGTCGATGCAGTCACAGGGAGGAAAGACCAGGACATGAGTTTTCAGCTTGTGTTCCACTGATAAGCAACAGACAGAAAGCACTTGGTACCATGCCTGAGAGGATGCACATGTGTGCATGCGTGCCTGTGTCTGTGCATGCAAGCATGCATGCATGAGTGTGTGTGTGTGTGTGTGTGTGTGTGTGTGTGTGTGTGTGTGTGTATACACGTGTGTGTTGGTATGTACATATATGAGTTCAGGTGAATGTGTGCAACAGTGTACTTGTGGAGGTCAGAGGTCAACTTTGTGGAAACACATCTCTTTCCATGACAGGTCTCAGGGATTGAACTCAGGTCACTGGACTTGTGAAGCAAGCACTTTTACCCACCAAGCCCATGCCTGCAATTTAACAAGCACTGAATAAAATGCTTTGAGTTGACCAGAAATATAATTGCTAAAAGTTAGTAGTATTTTGCTACATATTAATCCCTTGTTCATCCACCCCTCTATGGCCTCATGGGCTTTGCACATGTTGCTTGCTCTGGCTGGCTCTGTCTTTCCACTCTGGCCAGCTTCTTTTCTCTATTAAGAGTTTTGTTTTCCAATGTTACCTCCTTGGAGAGGCCATTCCAAACCGTCCAAAACTAGTCTTTTATTTTGCATAAACTCATTTATTTTATTTTAGACATAATCTCACTATATAGCTCTGGCTAGCCTAGAACTTGCTATGTGGACTAGACTGGCTTCATACTCACAGAGATCCACCCCCCTCGGCCTCCCAAGTGCTAGAATTTGAGGCTGTATAAACCCATTCTTGATGACAGGCCTGTAGAGGCGTGGCCATACAGCTCCAAGCCATCCCCATGTTAATGAGACACCTAGAGGCTTAGCCACGTCCCTTCCCAGTTACTATATCTGCCTCGCATCTCCCAGAGGCCACAGGGTACAATTCCATCCACGCCACTCTCCACAATGAAAATAAATGTCTTAGAATTATGGACTGTCTCTTCATCTGGACCCACTGTGGGAAGCGAGGGATCTAGCCCTCGATTAAGGAGCCGCGTCTAATCTCACACTGAAGGCATCCGGGCGTCTCAGCGCTTCTAGACGGCCACCACATTCCCCCAAGCCTAAGCAGCTAGCTGGGCGCACCAAGCCACCACAAACCGGGTCTCACAGCTGCACTCTGCGGCCCCTTCTCTTCCCAGGTCCCGCGGTGGTAACTCCAGATTCCCAGGATGGCTCCCTCTTCTATCCACGGGCTGTGTCTCTGCAGAGGCCTCTCATACAGCCTGGCCAGCCCGTCGGATTGTAGAAGAGCTCACAGCCACCTCTCGAGTGTCTCCTGTCCCACCCAGAGCAGCAGCGCCCGGGATGGACACGTGGGGCTTCTTTCCACTGCGCCATTGTTCCAACACCACTCTTGCTACTGCAACTTCCCACCACACTGAACAGCAAGGCACCTGTAAACTGTGAGCCAGAATGACCTTTCCTGTTCTTTAATTGCCTTGGTCAGCTAGGTTGTCACAACAGCAAGTAACGTAATAGTTGGTTAAAATAAAAAGCTATAAGGATGGCCAGTAGGCACATGAGATACCTAACATCACTAGTCATCAGGAGAACTTTGAAAAGAACAATAATCCTAAGTGTTGGCAAAGACACAGAACAACTGCAACTCACAGTGCCAGTGAGAACAAAAATAATGCTAGAATGTGTCACTGCTGGAAGACAGAAGTATATACCCAGAGCACATCCCAGGACTGACCCTCTCTATTCACCAAGAGAACTGAACACATGTGTACATGGAAGGGCATGTGCGGGAATGACCACAGCAGCTTCACCCATGATAATCAAATTGTTAACCCAAATGATGGTCACCCAGTGAGCAGATAAGACTGTGTCACTACACACAATGCAAAGGAGTACTGCTCAGCCTCAAAAAGAAATGAACTCAGGGGCTGGAGAGATGGCTCAGTGGTTAAGAGCACTGGCTGCTCTTCCAGAAGTCATGAGTTCAATTCCCAGCAACCACATGGTGGCTCACAACTATCAGCAATGTGATCTGACACCCTCTTCTGGTGTGTCTGAAGACAACTACAGTGTACTCATATATATATATAATAAATAAATTAATTAATCTTTAAAAAAAAAAAAAAGAAAAGAAACGAACTCAGAAACACTATGAGGTGAGCAAACCTCAGTCATCCTATCAAATGAAAGAAGATAGACCCAAAATGCTGTCCAGTCTGATTCCATAATCACGACAGATGGGTGGTTTTCTAGGATTGGGGAGAAGGGCATACATTGACATGACAGAGCATTTTGGAAGGATGAAAATATCTTTGGCAAACCAAATATACAATTGCTAAGATGCTGTGAACAGTCAGAACAGACAGGTGAATCTCAGCATGTGCTATCCCCCCATAAGGTTGCTCCAAAAATTTAAATATATACACATCTATGCTCACAAACCGTTTGAACGTGTGTCTCCCAAGCAGTTGAAATGCTTTCCTTTTTTTCTTATCTATATTTTGTGAAATTTCCACCATGCTTCTGCAGGGGAGCATTTGCAAAGAAACAAGCAGCCAGCGATAATTGGGTTATTCACCAAGGAATCTGTTTTGCTTCAACATTGTTTGCTTGCGATGAAGCCGCGTGTCACCTCTTTCTCATCTGTCTTTTCTCAATGGCACTTCTGAGAGGTGAGCTGAGGAAAAGGATACAAAGAGGTCCAGAGCCTAATAGCAATGCTTTGTCCTTCCAGCCCCGGACTTGGCTTGCACCTGGTTTCAGGATGAATGCACAGTAGCTTAATGATAGGGGGCTCCTGGCTTCTTTGGCCAGTTCCGCCTTCTATTCCAACCCAAGTCAGCCCATGAATCCTCCAGGCCCCTAGAGAAAGTTGGCGGCCCAAGGCTGGCCAGTCTGTGGTTTGTGGGCCCTGGTGGGCACCGCCTTCCCTCACATTGGTCAGATGTGTTCAAATGGTCTTGGGGAAGTCAAGAGCCCATTCATCCGTGGAGACCCGCTTAGAGAATGACTACTCTTGTGGCACATGGCACGGAAGGACACGGCGTTCCTCCAAGAGCCCCCTTGGGTAGGGCTCTCAATGTACACAGGCCACTGGATCCTTTCCCCATCACACACTGGTCACCTCCAGACTTTCTGCCCATGAAAGGATCAGTCACCTCAGGAGACCTGACGGGTCACAGAGGAAACATGGCTGCTCAGAGAGGTCTTCCTTGATTGTATCTGAGTGCTGCAGGCACAAGAGGTGCACTCAGACCCACGTGTCGGGACACAGTGATCTCATGAGGCTGACAAAGGTATAGTTACAAAAAGAGCATCATACAAATACCTTTGAAGAGAACATAGAAATTTTTATTCTCTAGCCAAGAAGGAACACAGAAGAGGGAGATGCAGAGCAGCTGGGTTGAGCAGGCTCGGTTACCCCTAAATGCCAAGTTTAGACAAGTGTTGGGGGTCTCCATGCTTGGGGCTCACCCGGGCATTATTTTCAAGACTTGGATTTATTATCTAACACCCCCCATGCATACATATTGACTTGTAACAGCCGAACCAGAAACAAGAACACACTGCTGAAGAAGAAAGCTAGCAGATAGACATACAACGGATAGTGCCTAGCCACAAAAGGAAAGGAATTCTGACCCATGCAAAAACATGAGTGGAGATTGAAAGGTGTTATAAGAGTCACAAAAGGAAAAATACTGAGTGGCTTCCTTTTTAGGGAACCAGAGGAGTGTCAAATTCAGAGAGAAAGGACGGTGGCTGGGAGATGCAGAGAGGACTAGGAGGAGCCGGGAGGAGAAGGGATGGGGAGTTGGTGTCAATGGGTCCTCAGTTTCCATTTAGGCTAACACAGTGCTAGAAAGGGTGCTTGTTACACTGCACTACTCAGTGCCCCTCAACTGTACACTTCAAACGGCTCATGGGGAAGTTTGTACAATGGGTGTATTTTAACACGTACAAAGAAACAGGCCCCAACATACACACGCTGCAGGGTTTTCTATAGCATGGAGACATGCCTGTCAGCATTCAGACCAAGCCCACTGGTGCTGCCTCTGCTCTTACGCAAGTGAGGACAAGGACGATTCACAGGGATTGCCACCCATGTCAGATGGCCTGCCTTTTGGCAACCATGGACTCTCAAAGCGGGAAGTTTGGGGAAACTAAAGCAGAGGCTTTGGTGGACAGGATTTCTAAGGAGAGCTGTGATTTTTGTCTCTGGGAGGCCACACCGAAGGCCAGGGCAGAGAGCAGACTGTAACTCCCACAGCTCCCAGGGGTCACAGGGATAGGGTTGACATGGTCCTTGGTCAGGCCTATTTTTAGAGCCCGGAGTCACAAGTCTTCCCTGTAAACAGCCAGCAATTCTCAGGCCACTGTGCCATGCGTGTGATACTAATTCAGTCAGCACCAATGCTGAGGACCTTGCAGAGTACCCGCTCAGACCACATCTCCCCTGTCTACACTGAAAACTCCCAGCCTCTTGGAGCAGGCAGCTTCCTCAGCATAGGAATACAGTTCAGAATAGCTCTGGCCGGAAGTCACAGGGCAACACAATGGAGATGGTTTCCTGCCCCCACCCAAATACTTGGATTCGTTCCTTTTCATCATTAGGCAGGAAGTTTCTGGATCTCCACCCTGCCATGCCCACCTTCTCTGAAAGGCAGAATACAATTCAAGCTAAGACAAGCCTAATCTGAACACTGCTGTCTGTGGCCCTGTGACCCCGACCCTACTGGCTTTGTGAAATGGCAAGAACATTTTCTGAATCAGATGACAGTGTTCAGAGACGTGCTTGGACAGGTACCACCTACCATGAGGCAGATTCTTCTGCCACCGTGGCCACTGCTTAGGACGGACCTGAGAACAGTCAAGGGCCAGTCAGAGTGTGTTATGGAACCAGCAAGAGTGCAGAGGCCTGGATCCCGGAAATGGTTCCCTTTTTTAATTCCTAAAATTTCTGACAACTGTGGTAGTGGAGGTGGGAACATGTCCGGTTAAGTGCACATTATTGAAGCGGCAGGAAAAATTGGCAGGGGCAAGCCTTTTCCTCACCTCCTGGGGAGAAGCTCTGCCCTGCCAAGGTGACTGTGCACATCTAGGGTGCATGCATCTGTCGAGATGACTGCAGACATACTGGGTGAGAGCTGGGGTGCATTCAGGCTCTCCTAGCCTCCCTTAGGCGCAACCCAGAGTGTCCTGCAATCTAAATGGGCTCCCTAGGGTTTCTTCTTGTAGCTGCTCAGTTGTGACATGCTGAAATGGGTATGGCCCTGGAATAAAACAAACCAAAACACTGGCACTAGCACGAGGAGAGCTTAGACGGTTCCCAAGAAAGGGCCAAAGGGAGTTGCCTCAGCAACCCAGCACAGGGGACTCCGTCACAGGGGCTCAGTGTGTAGACAGAGGTCACCTCTTCCTAATCACCCATTTTCCTGGGGAGACCACTGGAAATGTGTATATCATCGAGGCTTACTGGAGTCTGGGTCAAGTGGGATTCCCAACGGTGAGACCTTGTCACCTCTCCCTGGGTCTCGATGCCTCACTGTCTTGTTTTTATCAAGAAAACATCTTGGCACCCTCTTCTAATACTGCTATTGTGCCCAGGCATCACGGTTAGGGGTCAGGGCCACAGGCTTATTGGACCTCCCCTCTCTAGACCGCCTCAAATGTTCCAGGCTGGGATGGTGAGGGGCATGTGGTTGTAGCCAGGTCCTTCCCCTGGGCCATCCCGGTGGGCCACGCGCCCATTGCGCAATGGCAGCCGGCCAGGCTCTGGGACCCCGCTGCTGGGGCCAGACTCCGATGGTAGGCCCGAGTCGCTGGGTTGTACAGCCACCACCACCCGCCTGCGCAGGAGGCGGCCGGACCTCTCGGAATAGGCTTGCTTGTGGGCCGCCCAGGGAGGCCAGCAGAGCTGCGTACGGAAGGCAGCCTGGAAGCCGCGGCGGAAGTTCTCGTTGAAGTAGCCGTAGATGATGGGGTTGGCGCTGCTGTGGAAGAAGGCTAGCCAGTGTGCCAAGGGGAAGGCGTAGACGGACAGCAGATGCAGCTGCAACTCGCTCAGCTCCCCGTAGTCAATGAGCAGCAGCAGCACCCAGAGTGGCAGCCAGGACAAGGTGAAGAAGAGCGCCACCATGACCAGCATATGCACTACGCGGACCCTGCGGCGCGACGCGCGGCCACCCTCGGCCACCGCCTCCTCCGCGTCGCGCGCTGGACCGGGGGCCTGGCACAGCTTGCGCGCGATGCGCGCGTACATCACCACGATGAGCGCCAGCGGCGCCAGGTAGATGTGCGCGAAGAGCACGGCGGTGTAGACCTTGCGCATACCCTTCTCGGGCCAGGCCTCCCAGCACGAATAGAGCGGGTAGGAGCGGTTGCGAGCGTCCAGCATGAAGTGATGCTCCTCTCGCGTGACGGTCAGAGTGGCCGCCGATGGACACATGATGAGCAGCGCCAGTGCCCAGATCACAGCGATGGTGAGCAGCGCCTTCCGGAGGGTCAGCTTCTCACGGAAAGGGTGCACGATGCAGCGGAACCTGCAGCCCGGGGGTGGGAGGAGAAGCAGAAGAGTCTGGGAGGGTGTCTGGAGGCCCAATGGACCAGATGAGCTGGTTAGGGGCTGCAGGAAGAGGACACCCGACTTTCATCACCCTACTTGAGGCAGTTTCCGGTGCTGCGGGAATAGGATACCTGACTTTCGTCACTACACTTAGGCAGCATCCGGGGACAGTTTAGACACTAATCAGGTTAATTTACAAGTAAATTGGTTTGTCTTGCGAAGGGCAGCTCTGTCCAGCTAAATTGTTCAGGAGCCCAGGCTGGATTTAGGTGGATTTTGTGGAATAGATGAAAGTACAGCCTCTCACTAGAGGCTTAGATCTTTATTTTAGGATGGGTTAGTTGGCAGTGTTAAGTGTCAACCCAGGACAAGCTGCTAAGGTTCTTATTTACCTTATCAAAGCGGACCTGGCCTCCAGGTTCTCCCAGCATCCCTCGGTCTTACAGGGTTTAGCTGGCGTACCGCCCCCACCCCGCCCCCCTCAACTCTCCAGCCCAGAAACTGGGCTGCCCTTCCCGCAGAGGCACTTCCCTATATAATACAGACATTTGGCCACCTCCCCCTTCCTTTTGCACCTTTGGCTTCCTTACTGTTGTTCTTGGTTCCCCTCTCTCCTTTCCCCTCCCCCTCTCCCCACATGGTCCAGGATTGTGACCACTCTGGACTCTCCGAGATGTCCCTGCTTCTGGCTGTTCTCACCCACATATCTATAATACGCTTTCTCCTCCACCATACCTAGGAGCAGTCACGGCCTTTCCTTTTATTTCTTTTTCTTTTATTCCTCAGCGGGAATCACAGTCAGTCTGTGGTGAACATTCTGTGCTTGAGAAAGCTGACTAGGCGAATATACAAATGCTTTTTAAAAAACGTTTATTTAGTGCTTAGTTCTCCCTCTCCCTCCATCTAGCCCTTTCTCCCTCTCCACACAAAAGACAACTGCAACAGTCAGCATCTCTTTCTACCATGTGGTCCTAGCGACTGAATCAGGTCAAGAGGCTTGGTGGCAACACCGTTATCCACACCGCGTCACAAATGTCACAGGTATAACTTTTAGCTGCTTATGGATTCCCCTGAAAACCTCAGGAGCTGGGATTGGGGGGCGGATCATATTGGTGGAGCATATTGATAGGTCACCCCTGGGTCGTTTTAACTATTATATTGAAGTGAGAACTATTTTCTAGATCCTGACTGGCCTTCCGGCTAAAACTGAGGTCAGCCAGGCCCTCAGGTACTTAAAGAACGTGCAGGAACTTTTGCTAACCTGCGTTGTTCTGGGTTTGTAACAGCAAGCATTTCTGCTCCCTGGTCAGAGATACCATAGTTACACAACTGTGCCCTGTTCTTATTAAAAGTTCGTATCTTAGGGCTGGAGAGAGATGGCTCAGTGGTTAAGAGCACTGATTGCTCTTTCAGAGGTTCTGAGTTCAATTCCCAGCAACCACATGGTGGCTCACAACCATCTGTAATGGGATCCGATGCCCTCTTCTGGTGTGTCTGAAGACAGCTACAGTGTACTCACATGCATAAAATAAATAAATCTTTTTTTTTTTTTTTTTTTAAGTTCATCTCTTGTCATGCTTGCTAACAACCATTACAGCTATGTCGACGGGATTCATCAGACTGGTGGGTTTTACCTTTATAAACCCCCTGCTCACTCAGCTTGGGGCTGCCTCTTTAGACTTGTAGTCACAAGTGTGCAAGCCCTGTGAGGCTCAGTAAAAACTTCAGATTCATTTAGGGTCCATCCTCGTTTCCTTCTCTTGGGTGAGAACAGCCAGGTACAACAGCCCAGACCTCACTGTAAGAAAGCAAGCATGCAGCGTGCCTTCCCTTGGTAGACCCTCTCAGCAATAACTCTTGTCAAACCCTTGTTTATCTATTTATTATTTTAGAAATAGAGTCTCTGGCCTGGACTGCCTTCAAACTTCCTAAGTTACAGAGGATGACCTTGAACTGCTAACCCTTCTGCCTCGGTTTCACCTTTCACCCTTAATTGACCTTAGGAAAGGTCCTCCAAGGTGTGAAGCAACTGGTACAAGGTCACACAGCCACCAAGTAACAAGGACTACCTTGGAAATCCAGTCTGTCCCTTCCCCTGTGCTGCTTAGACTGGTAGCTGTTAAAACCTAGCTTTGCATAGCCTCTCCTGAAACATTAAAAGAAAAAACAAAACAAAACAAAACAAAACAAGTCTCCACCGTAATTATTCTGGGAAGGAGCAGAGGGGTTTTAGCACCTTCTTTTCTAAGCAGGCAGGATTGGGAGCTGCTGGGGGTGGTGAAGGAGGTGGAGGCTGTCCCCCAATAGTGGTTCGAAGACCATTGCTCAACTGCATGCTCTTTTTTTTTGGTTTTTCAAGACAGGGTTTCTCTGTGTAGCCCTGGTTGTCCTGGAACTCACTCTGTAGACCAGGCTGGCCTCGAACTCAGAAATCGGCCTGCCTCTGCCTCCCAAGTGCTGGGATTAAAGGCGTACGCCACCACGGCCTGGCTCAACTGCATGCTCTTGAAAGTGGGTGTCAGAACAGTGTCCCAGAAAGACCAGCACAGTAGTGGGTAACTAGAAGAGCCAGTTGCTCAAAGGCTTTTCTGGACTTTGGTTCCCTTATCTCCTGAGTGGAGCCCATCTGTAATCCTCCCTGCTCTGAGGGGTGCTGAGGATGAACTGAGGCCACTGCAATCTGGAGGCATTGTGAATGAAGGGAAACAAACAAACAAAACAAAACTCCTTGGGCAGCAGAGGCAGAGTGATCAGGAGTTCAAGGTCAGCCTGGGCTTTTTGACAGACACCTTGTCTCAAACAGACAAACAAAAAACATTAAACAAAACCAAAAGGGCTGGAGAGATGGCTCAGCGGTTAAGAGCACTGACTGCTCTTCCAGAGGTCCTGAGTTCAATTCCTAGCAACCACATGGTGGCTCACAATCGGCTGTAATGGGATCCGACACCCTCTTCTGGTGTGTCTGAAGAGCAATAGTGTGCTCATACATTAAACAAATAAATCTTTAAAACAGAGAGAGAGAGAGAGAGAGAGAGAGAGAGAGAGAGAGAGAGGACGGCTTACTTCCCAGAATGCCTTCCCTCACCCACCTCACCCACCTGTACCAGAAAATAGAGACACGCCTCCTGAAGACTGTGGACAGGCTCAATAGTTTGAATGGAAGTGAAGAGATGGGTTCCCTTACAAGTCCACATGATAAGAGGTCTGGGGCTGGACATGTAGGGCTCTTACCTCAAATGCATAAAAGCCCTGAGTTCAATCCCCAGCACCAAGTAAAATGGGGCATGGTGGCATATGCCTGTAAGCTTAGTACAAGGCAGAGTGAGGAGATCAGAAGTTTAGGGTTATCCTGGACTACATAATGGGTTCAAGGCTAGCCTAACAAAACCAATAAAAACAGAGTTTGGTAGGGGCAGAGGTGGGAAGGA
The DNA here is from genome assembly GCA_028551405.1 of Uromys caudimaculatus. Lineage (NCBI taxonomy): Eukaryota > Metazoa > Chordata > Mammalia > Rodentia > Muridae > Uromys > Uromys caudimaculatus. The sequence goes on along the minus strand of CM052720.1, from coordinate 24,616,693 downwards.
GATGGGAGCCTTAGGCTCTAGAAAGGGCAGAGCTGAAAAGGGCTGGTGCTGGAGAGAGAGACCAAAGGGAGTAAGTGGGTGTGCAGAAGAATGGTGCTATCAGCTGGCGTTTGCACTGTGGGCTAAAAGCTGTCCACGAGCTTCTCCAGCCTTTCAGTGTGGCATTTACCATTACCACTACAATTCCTGCCAATGTAGCTGGATGAGTGTCCCAACATCACAGAGTGGGACTGCGAGGACAAAAGCCATCTCTAGCTGTCCTGGTCCCCTCAGGCATCCTTGGCACAGAATTACCCAGAATTACCCAGGGAAGGTTCTCACCTCTCCACAGCAATGGCCACCAGTGTGAAAACTGACGCAGACACAGACATGCCCTGCACCAAGCCGCTCATCTTGCATGTGGCATTGTCAAAAGGCCAACCTGTAATGACAGAGTCCGCACAGGGTGAGAGATGCCTATTCAACAAAATGCAGAGCCCCTGCCACATAGTCATTTATCCTTGTGCTGTGAGGGATCATGAGGGCTCTGTGACCGTGACCGAGGAGCCAACTGGTCTACCAATGTGAATACTGCTTTTAGGAAGATGCCTTTAGTTGACAACTGATTGTCTCTATGACCTTCGGGTCATCTAGCCCTGCCTGATGTCTGGAGTCTTTTATCCAGCCCAGGAGGGAAGCCATTCCTTCCTGGCCGTAGCCCGATTATTATCTTATTATTCTTTTTTTTTTTTCCTTTTTTTGGGGGTGGGGTGGGGGTGGGTTTCGAGACAAGGTTTCTCTATATAGCCCTGGCTGTCCTGGAACTCACTCTGTGGACCAGGCTGGCCTCGAACTCAGAAATCCACCTGCCTCTGCCTCCCGAGTGCTGGGATTAAAGGCGTGCGCCACCACTGCCCCTATCTTATTATTCTTATCATATATCCACAGCGTATATATTATTACCACACGCGTGTACTGAAGTGGACCAAACAGATAAATAAAAGGCTGAGGATAAACAAAGATTTTGTTCTCACTGAGAACAAAGCTACAAATAAGGGAGAAGGGTGTGAGTTAAAACACATTTTCTGATATCAGATTGGAGTCTGAAGTATTAGTATGAAGTACAGTCTCTGAAATATGGACAAATGGCTAGTATGGAGCACAGTCTCTGAAATACGGACAAATGGCTGACACAGGGGTAAAGATGTACCTGGGTGTGGCAATACATGTCTTTTTTTTTTTTTTCTGGTTTTTCGAGACAAGGTTTCTCTGCGTAGCCCTGGCTGTCCTGGAACTCACTCTGTAGACCAGGCTGGCAATACATGTCTTTAATCTCAGCATTTGAGAAATAGAGGCAGATAGATTTTTGTTGAGTTCTAGGCCAGCCTGGACTACATAGTGAGTTCCAGGGTAGCCAAGGCTACATGTGAGACCCTGTCTCAAAAAAAAAAAAAAAAAAAAAAGTGTCAAAGAACTCTGTGACAATATGCATGCATTTCCCAGCTCTGTCCCTTCGGAGTCTAGCTAGAGTCAAGACACTCTAACACTGAGAAGCACACCTGGAAGTCAGACTTTTGCTTATAAATAATATACTCCTTGGCCTGTGGTGATGGCTCAGCAGCTAAGACAACTTGTTGCTCTTCGAGAGGACTCTGGTTCAGTCCTCTGCACCCATATGGTGGCTCACAACGTCCATAACTCTCTAGTTCCAGGAGCTCTGATGCCCTCTTCTGACCTCTTTGGGCACCAGGTATGCAGATATATGTAAGCACTTGTGTTCAGTTGAGCCCCCGCCTAACCTATTATACTACAGATGATTTTGCTGGAGCATGGGACCCCATTACTGATCATGGCCTGCTTAGGACCAAGCGGGAGGCTAGAACAGCTGTTGCTTTAACCGGCCTCCTCGGCCTTGGAACTGCAGGTGCCGGGACAGGCATAACCTTTCTAGTTCTTTCCAACAGACATTACTCTGACCTCCGACGAATCATCGATAAGAATATAAAAAGGCTAGAAATTGGCATCACCAATTTGGAAAAATCCCTTGTCTCACTGTCTGAAGTGGTTCTACAAAACCGAAGAGGACTAGACTTGCTCTTCCTTCAACAAAGAGGACTCTGTGCAGGCCTCAAAGAGGAATGTTGTTTTTATGCCGACTATACTGGGGTTGTCAGGGACAGGATGGCTAGAGTTAGAGAAGGGCTAGAACTATGGAGGAAGCAGAGAGAGCAAGAAGAGGGTTGGTTTCAGAATTGGTTTTCTGCCTCTCCTTGGCTTACCACCTTCTTTCCCTCTATATTGGGACCCCTGTTGGTTTCTTTCTTCTCTTAGCCTTTGGCCCCTGGGCCTTTAATAGGCTTACAGGTTTTATTAAACAACAGATTGACTCCCTGGCATCCAAACCTCTGCAAGTTCATTATCATAAACTTGATTTGGCTGATAGAGGCCTGGCTGAGCCCTACAATGACTGGTCTCCTTTGAGAGCTACATAAAACTCAGATCTATGCTTGCCTGCCTTGGCGTGGGCACCTACAAGGGGTGCAAGACTAAGTACTGCAGGGGGAGGACCCAAATGTCTATTTCTGAGCCCCCCGTGAAGCAAGCCTGATTGCATAGAGGTTGGTGTCTGCCCTTCCTTTGATCATACTCTGTGGGGATACCTACAGAAATTGACAAAGGTTAACCTCTCCTCCCCAAAAGACACCGATGACATATAAAGTGCTCGGAGGATCAGGTCAATACGTCCCCCCTCTGGTTAATGCCCGTTCATCTTCATAGTGCGATCATCCCTAGCTACTCACTGGCCTCATAAAAATTGTTAAAAGGGAGGAAATGCTGGGAGCCAAACCCATGAAATTACCTGCTGTTCTGGGAAGCCTAGTCAGTTAAAGTGCAAGGTTAAGAAAGGACGTGTGGCCGGGCAGTGGTGGCGCACGCCTTTAATCCCAGCACTCAGGAGGCAGAGGCAGGCAGATTTCTGAGTTCCAGGTCAGCTTGGTCTACAGAGTGAGTTCCAGGACAGCCAGGGCTACACAGAGAAACCCTGTCTCGAAAAAATCAAAAAAGGAAAAAAAAAAAGAAAGGACGTGTGTGGTCTCGGGTCCCAGGAACTGAAAGAACGTCTGGTATTTCCCAGAAGCTGGTTACAATAGTGGGTTAGCCTTGGGCCATGTGTAACCTTCCCACTTGCTTGCCTTTTTAAGCTATTGCCCTGAAATAAAATTTAAGAGCTTGATCAGAATACACGACTTGATCTCCTTCTTTGCGTCTCTTGTCTCCCATTCTTTCGCCCTCTCCCCAGATTCCCGCTGAACCCCCGCAGGCGGGGGCAAGACCTAGAGCAGTTTAAGCAACAAAATAAACAATCATGTTGGATTAAAAGCCAGGAAGCAGAGAGCCAGTTAATAAGTACAGAAGCTGTGAATGTCACTAAGAGGAAACGGGACGGAAGGTTCTGTTGTGGGTGGCAACACTGTGAAGTCGGTACAGAAAAATAAAGATGACATTTGCATGGCCTCAGAGGATCACTGTTGGGGACTTCATAATTAGAAAGGGGGACGTGCTGGCTTCGCAGCCGTTACCTAAGCAATCAAGCAAGGCTCTGCTCTCATCGGTGCCTTGCCCACGGATCCACGCTGCTCTCCCCTGAACGGCTCAACTGAATCTAATCAAGGTGTAGGGAAGAGGAAGCATTGACGTTCTGAGTAAATGAATGTTGACGTGAGCACAGCCATGTTCAGGCTCCATAGCTTGGACCTGTGGGGCATTGGCAAAGCCATTACCCATGTGGGCCAGGCTCGGGAGGAATGGTGGTATATCCTTCAGGAGTCAGGGTATGATCTTTTTTCTTTTTCTTTTTTTGGTTTTTCGAGACAGGGTTTCTCTATGTAGCCCTGGCTGTCCTGGAACTCACTCTGTAGACCAGGCTGGCCTCGAACTCAGAAATCCGCCTGTCTCTGCCTCCATGTATGCCACCAGGCTTGGTTCCAGAGTGTTTATGACTGACTGCCCGATGTATGAAAAGACTAGCAACCTCTTCCAGAATGTTTAGGATGTTTACCGTCTGAGACTGCTCGCCCACAGAGGCCTCCGACTGAGACTAGCTACCATCCCCCCTCCCTCCCCAAGTGCTGGACCAAAAGAACAGCTCACTGCTGCATCTGTAATGCTAGAGAACCCAACCTGACCCCAGCTTTACTGTACGCACATCTGTCCTTTAAAGAAAGGGGGAAGAGGCTGCTTTACAGCTGCCCTAGTCACCATTAGTCTGGGATCCCAGGACCAAAGTGCAGGTCCTGGCATCAGAGAAAACAACAAAAGAGTCCACATTGCAAATAATGGATCAGCAGCTTCCAAACGTGTTGATGTCATGACCCGGCACCTATGCCAGATTGGAGGGAGTTAAGAAAACACTTCAGTGAGCTGGCCCTGGTAGCACAGACTTGTTGCCCAGCTACGTATGTGGCTGAAGCAGGAGATGTCAACCTCAGGCCTCCACACACTATGCACATACTCAAACATACATGAGAAAACGTGTGCATACACATGCAAAAGTAAAAATCAAACAGAGGCCAAGGGGTTGAAGAGATGGCTCAGTGGTTAAGGGCACTGGCTGCTCTTGCTGAGGACTGGAGTTTAATTCCCAGCATTCAAAATAGCAGCTCACAGCCACCTGTAGTAAGTCCAGGACTGTGGGATTTGATGCTGACCTCCATGGGCACCTACACATGTGTGGCACACACGCACACACACATATAAGTAAGTTAATAAAGTTATTTTTAATTTTATGTGTATGCGTGTTTGCCTGCATGTGTGCACGTGCACTCTCTGCATGCCTGGAGCCCTCAGAGCTCCACGAGGACTTGAGGGCCTTTGCAATTGAGTTCACTGATGGGTGTGAGCCACCGTGTGGGATCTAGGAACCAAACTTGGGTCCTCTGCAAGAGCAGTACACACCCTAACCACTGGGCTATCTCTCCAGTCTCGTGTGTGTGTGTGTGTGTGTGTGTGTGTGTGTGTGTGTGTGTGTTTTTAAAGACGGCTGAGTTGTAGTTCAGTGATAATGTATGGTTGAAGTCAAATTTCAGTCCCTAGCACTGGGGGCCGGAAGGAAGGAAGGAAGCCATTAAAAGCAGATGGAGACCCTAGGTCTGACCTTGGGCTAGACAAGTGGCTCTAGTCTTAATGCCGAACACCAGAAAGACTGACTCTAAACTCCCCAAAGCAACATTCCGGAAATATTAAACTCCTAAGTATCAAAACCCTAAAAACCAAAATTGAAAGCTTCCGCTTCCATGGAAGGCTGTAACATGGAGCTTTCTTTCTTACCTTCTTCTTTTAAAGATTTGTTTACTTTATATGAGTACACTGTAGCTGTCTTTAGACACACCAGAAGAGGAAATTGGATCCCATTACAGATGTCTGTGGAAGTTTCAAGCCGGACTTTCCAGGAGTATCAGTGTGCCCAGGCTGTCCCAGGATACCTGCCTCGTGTCAGGAAGGCAGACTACCTGGAAAGACGTTGTTTTGGTTGTGACGGTAAGGATGTCTTCAGAAAAGACTGTGAACCTGAGTGGGTAAGTCGAGGAAGACCTACCACACAGAACATGCATGAGAGTGAAGTGTGGGGCATGGGTCTGTAATTACAATATTCCAGAGGTGGAGAGTTCAAGTTCGCCCTAGGCACCCAAGGTCAGCTCAGGCTATGTAAGACCTTTTCTCAAAAACAACAAAAAAGAACTAGTAATATGGCTCAGTGGTTAAGGACACTTGCCACCAAGCCTGACAAGCCTAAGTTCAATTTCCAAGACACACATAGCAGAAAAGAATCTATGCCCCATACCGCCATAAGTGGTCCTCTGACTTCTATATGTGTGTTAACATACATGCATTCCTGCGCCTCACAAAGTGATGGAGAGAGAGAGAGAGAGAGAGAGAGAGAGAGAGAGAGAGAGAGAGAAAGAGAGAATAAGTGTTTTTAAACCTGAAAATAAGGGGCTGGAGAGATGGCTCAGTGGTTAAGAGAACTGGCTGCTCTTCCAGAGGTCCGGAGTTCAAGTCCCAGCAACCACATGGTGGCTCACAACCATCTGTACTGGGATCTGATGCCCTCTTCTGGCATGCAGGTGTATATGCAGATAGAGCACTCATACATAAAAATAAATAAATCTTTAAAATTTAAAAATAAAAGAAACAAAAAGGAGTAGTTGCTGGAACAGTGAGGAAGATCTGCTTTGTACTCTTCATTGCAATCCAAGAGGGTCAGCAGATGGTTGATGATGGTGGGGTCGCCAGCCCTTCACCATGACCTCTGTGTGGTTACCTACAATATAACCCTGAAGTACAACTTTTCATATTTTCATATGTTGAGACTTTTTTTTTTAAGTTTTACTTCTCACTATTTTACATTACCAACCTATTTTTTGAAAATCTATGTTTAGTTATGAGTGTTTTGCCTGCATGTCTGTGTACCATGTGCATGTAGTACCTGCAGTAGCCAGAAGAGGGAGCTAGAAATCCCAGGAACTGGAGTTACAGGTTGTGTGATCCACCTTCATGTGGGTGGAATTGAACACAGCTCCATGTGAGAACTGAACATGGGTCCTCTGCAAGGGAATCTTAATTCTTAACTGCTGAGCCATCTCTTCAGACCTAGCCTCCCTGCCTGCCTGCCTGCCTTCCTTCCTTCCTTCCTTCCTTCCAAAGTCAGATTTTCTTAATGCTGGATATACTGGCTAGTTTTGTGTGTCAACTTGACACAAGCTGAAGTTATCACAGAGAAAGGAGTTTCAGTTGAGAAAATGCCTCCATGAGATAAGGCATTTTCTCAATTAGTGATCAAGGGCGGAGGGCCCCTTGTGGGTGGTACCATCTGTGGGCTGGTAGTCTTAGGTTCTATAAGAAAGCAGGCTGAGAAAGCCAGGAGAAGCAAGCAAACCAGTAAGCAGCATTCTTCCATGGCCTCTGTATCAGCTCCTGCAACTTGACCTGCTTGAGTTCCAGTCCTGACTTCCTTTCGTGAGGAACAGCAGCATGGAAGTGTAAGCTGAATAAACCCTTTCCTCCCCAACTTGCATCTTGGTCATGATGTTTGTGCAGGAATAGCAACTCTGACTAAGATATCTGACTTTCACACCATTTTGGATACTAGCAATATAAACTATACACAGACTTTTAGAAAGTTCTGATTTATGTATCTTCTTTCATAAATTTGGCTCCAAGAGTGTGCACTGTTGCCACACTGATTTTATCTGTGTATGTTTTTAAAAAGTCTTTTTGATGTCTGCATTTGTAAGAAATAAAATTTCTCAAGATCTTCCCTCGGAGCCATTGTCTATAACTCTATAGAGGTGGCCTATCAAAGGTTTTGGTGGAGCCCACCACACATCTTAAGAGCCAGGTGTGGTAGCACACAGCTGCCACCCCAGGGCTCAGAAGGCAGAGTTTTGAGAAGAATCACACGTGCTAGGCTATCCTGGTTGCATAACCAGTTCCAGACTAGCCTGAACCACAGGATAACATCTGACAGCCCCCAAAAGGCTTGAGTTGTCTGCCAATGTGGTGGTTTGAATAGGGTGGCCCTCATAGCCTCATACATTTGAATGCTTAGTCACCAGGGAGTGGAACCATTTGAAAGGATTAGAAGGATTGGGAGGCGTGGCCTTGCTGGAGGAAGTGCATTGCTGGGGGTGGGCTTTGAGGTTTCAAAAGCCCATGGCAGGTTCAGTTCTCTTTTCTCTGCCTATGTCAGGATGCAGTTCTTAGTGACTTCTGTGCTGCCCTGCTCTTAGCCACTGTGATAACGGACTAAACCTCTGAAACTGTAAGCAAGGCCCAATTAAATACTTTCTTTCATAAGAGTGGCCTTGCTCACAGTGCCTCTTCAGAGCATTAAAACAAGGACTAAGGCAGCCATGGTAATCCAGGGGCCCACAGCTGTAAAGTGGGATGCATATAATTCCCAACCTCCACTTTAGACCCCTTATGAACAGAATGCACTGTTCAGACCTGTTATAGACACATACATGTCATTTGTGCACCTGAATGTTTGTGTGTGTGTGTGTGTGCATGGAGGTCAGAGGTCAAGGTTCTTTCCTTCCACCACATGGGGCTCAGAGATGAAACTGGGGGACCAGTGTGGCAACAAGCACTCACCTGCTCAGCCATCTTGCTACTCACCATGTTGATCCGAGCTCAGAAATGGACTGAAATATGGGCACGTCTCACACCGAAATGATTTCCAACAAACAATAAAACCCGCTGCTTTTGGTGTCAGATCCAAGGTTTGAGGAACACCCGCAGCCGGGCAGCTTCCATCAAGATACAGAAATATTACATCACCGCAGGGAGCTCCACTCCTCCTTTATTATCGGACCCTCCCTCAATCCCTGATTCTGTCAATTTGCTATCTCTGGGTACGATTTAGCCTTTGCAGATGTCATATAAATAATTATATCATAAATACCCTTTTGAGACTTGTAGGCCAGAGTGGGCTTGACTGTCTGTGGGCACTAGAAGAAGGTTGCACAGTTGTGTTTGGCATCTCTGCGGGGATCAGAACTCAACAGAGTAAAGTCTCCACCAGGCACACGGCCAGAAGCCTCTCCATGACTTCACCATAGGTCCAGGAACCAGCACACACACAGGCTTCCCTCCCTGGGCCTGAGTCATTAGAGCCACTCTAAAGAGGGAGCACAGGCCAAGGAGGACTCCCTAGGAACCTGGGAACCCTGAGAGCTGGAGGATCTCCCCCCCCAAGGCCTGTAGGGGGTCCACAGCTTGGGTCTTCAAACTCTGATATTAAGACAAGACAGTTTTACCATCATAGATGAGTGTGTGACATTCTGACAATTGTGAGACTTGGAAGGTAATGGTCTGGTTCGATTTAAAGGTCTCCTACCCAATCCCAGCTCGGTGGCCAGCCAGTCCCTACTCCCAACTCTTCCAGCCAATGGGAGCCCATTACCTACAGGACAAGAGCATCTTCTGTGGGAGAACAGATGGCAGGAGTGGATTTCCAGGTCTTTGTGCAGAAGAAAGTTGCCCACCTCCTACTTCTCCCCTGTCTAGTTCTGTCCATGGGAACTCTCTCCAAGAGTGTGGCCAAGGGAGATACGAATAGAGAGAGGGTATGAACACATAGGCCCTGACACTGACAAGCTGAGCAATTACAGACCAGTCCCTTAACTGCTCTGAGCATCCTCATCCGTAAAATAAGGCTAATATCAAAGCATGCTTGGTTGGATTATTCTGGGGATTAATTAAGATAACGTACAAGTCATACAACCCATCACGCCTGGCTCAAAGACTAGCCCGTTAGACTTGTTATTCTTATTCACCTCTGGGTCAGAGTTTGAGACAATGGCCCCTTGGCTCGGTGATCTCTGTCTTCCTGGATTCTGCTTCAGTTTTTAGCTGGAAAGCGGAAGGGTGAGGGCCTTCCTGCTGCCCCTTGGTCATACTCACCAGTGATAAGGTTGTCCACAAGGGTTGTGGGCATGCAGAAGATTCCCACCAGCAGGTCGCTGACGGCCAGGTTGAGGATGAACATGTTGGTGACGGTGCGCATGTGCCGGTTCTTGAGCACAATGAAGCACACCAGGGTGTTGCCCACCATGCAGAGGAGGAAGATGAGCACGTAGGCGGAGATGAACATGGCTGCCACTGGAGAGGAGTGCTGGTAGTAGGAGGAGAAGGTGAGGCTGGTGGCCGGGCTGTTCTCAGCATCACTCCCATTCTGACTCAGGGGCCAGCTGCTGTTGGGAGGCTGGAAGGGCTCTGCTGGGGTGAAGGGAGCACAAGAGTCAGGACCAAAGAGAAGAAGAGTTAACCACTGAAAAGTCAACCCTTGGACGGGGATGCAGCTCAGAGTGTTAGCCTAGTGTGCGTGAATCTGTGGACTGATTCCCAGTACCACATAAAGTGGTATAGTGGTACATGCCTTTAATCCAAGCACTTTTGAGGTGGAGGCCAAAGGATCAGAAGTTCAAGGACACGCTCATCTACTTAGAGAGTTTGAGACTAATCTCAGTCAATTGAGATGTTCAATGAAAAGAAAGGAAAGGTTCCAGTTTCTTTGTGTCTCATATGTCATACTGTCTTAGTTAGGGTTTTACCGCTGTGAACAGACACCATGACCAAGGCAAGTCTAATAAAGGACATTTAATTGGGGCTGGTTTATGGGTTCAGAGGTTCAGTCCATTATCATCAAAGTGGGAGCATGGCAGCATCCAGGCAGGCATGGTGCAGGCAGAGCTGAGAGCTCTACATCTTCATCCGAAGGCTGCTAGTGGAAGACTGGCTTCCAGGCAGCTAGGATGAGGGTCTTAAAGCCCATGCCCACAGTGACACACCTACTCCAACAAGGCCACACCTCCTAATAGTGCCACTCCCTGGACCAAGCATATACAAAGCATCACACATACCCTAAGCCTATTCATTACTGTCCACTGTCCCAAGGACAACTGAACACAATGATCAAGAATTTTTTTTTTTTAATTTTTAGATTTTTGAGTGTTTTGCCTTGGGGCTCAGAAGATTTTTTGGATGACAAGGTCTTACAAATCAGGCTGGCCTTGAACTCACCATGGTAGCCAAGGATGACCCTGAACTCTTACCCTCCTGCCTCTACCTCCTGAGTGCTGAGATGAAGTGTGTCACCTTGCTCAGTGTCTGTGATAGAACCCAGAGCTTTGGGCATGTTAGGCAAGTTCTACCAAATGAGCTACAACACCAGGCCCAGGACCCCGACTTCTAAAGGACCCCATCCTGCCAGCTTCCGGTTAGACTCAGTCAATGGGGGCCCTGAACGAGGTGGGGAGGCAAGGGAAGAGTCAGTGTTTGCTTCCTGGTTTCCTTCCTGTCTGGACCAATGCTGTCAGCAGACACAGTTCTTGTCCTGTTGAGTCCGTCCTTATTGTGCCTTCAATGTACCCTCATGTCTAGACACTTTAATTCCCTCAAAGCATGTGTCAAAGGTATTTGGAACTGGGGCTTCTGAGAGTTAGGGAGCGGGAGAGATAGATAGCTCAGTGACCCAGGTTCAATTCCCAGCATCCACATGGCAGCTCATTACTGTCTGTAATCCAAGATCTGACACTCTTACACAGGCATATATATATATTAAATAAAAATAAATTTATTAAAATTGAAGAGAGTTAGCTGCATACAATGTTATATGGCAGGGATCCTGTGACATCATTGGTGATTTCGTAAGAAGAGTCCTGAGCTATTATGCTCGCTCTATATTTCTAAAAGATTCTCTCTCGGCCGGGCAGTGGTGGTGCACACCTTTAATCCCAGCACTTGGGAGGTAGAGGCAGGTGGATTTCTGAGTTCGAGGCCAGGCTGGTCTACAGACACACTCCCCCCACCTCCCCCTCTCTCTTTCTCTCTCCCATCTTGAAGGCCAGAAGAGGGCACTATATCCCCTGAAACGAGGCATGGTAAGTTGTTGGCCATGGCTGCTAGGAACTGAACTCCCATCCTCTGCAAGAACAATGCCTTAGCTAAGGCTTCCATCGCTGTGAAGAGACACCATGACTGAGGCTACTCTTACAAAGGCAAACATTTAACTGGGGCTGGCTTACAGTTTCAGAGGTTCAGTCCATTATCATTATAGCAAGAAGCCTGGCAGCGCGCAGACAGGCATGGTGCTCCAGAAGGAGCTGAGACTTCTACATCTTGATTCTAAAACAAGCAGGAGGAGACTGACTCTTCCGCACTGGGCGGAGCTTGAGCACTGGGAGACCTGAAAGCCCACCCACACAGTGACACACCTACTCCAACAAGGCCACACCTCCTAACAGTGCCACTTCCCATGGGCCAAGTGTGTTCAAATCACCACAAGCAGCAAGTGCACTTGATGGCCGAGGCCTCTCTCCAGGCCCTGGGCTTGTTCTAGTTGGCCATGCAATGCTCTCACCATGTTAGGATGCAGGAAACATGCCCTGAACAGATGGGTCATGCTTTTGGACTTCTCAGCTTCCAGAATCATGAGCTACATTTCTATTCTTTATAAATTACTCAATCTTGGATATTTTGTTATAGCAATAAAAAAAAAAATGAAGACACTCCTTGTCCATGATTCTAGATCTTCTGGGCAATGTTAGCAACCTATTCTTTCTCTTTGCACCAACATCCCTGGTGGCAGGAATAGCAATCTGGGTTTGCCTGCCCTGCAGTAAGTATTCATGGACATGCCCTGTCCACATGTTTCTCATTAGCATCAGGCTGAGTGTGTGTTTCCCTAGTCCTGTTTCAGAGGGAGCAGCCCAGTGTCCAATCATAACTCTTCTGGGAAGTTATTAGCTGTGGTGAGTCATGATGTTGTCTCAAAAGTTCTCCTCATGTCTTCCTCTGGGGCCCATTCTGGAGGATGAAGTGGCCCTGGGGAGTCTTTCTGTGGAGCCCAGAGCTCAGCCACTGGCTATGAGCAAGCGAGGGACACTAGAGGGCTGGAGGCAAACATCTTGGGGCAGCGGGCTACTGCACTGGCAGCATCAGGGCCGCAGGAGCCAGTGGGGGCCATAAGAGGGTGTGGCGGGATGAGGGGTCTACTGATGGAGAAGGAGCTGAGAGAGGATGGCCCTCCCCCACACTCAGGTGTTAAAGGGCTCCAAGAGCACTCATACACCTTTAACAGAACATAAAAAAACACAGGCACAGGCAAGAGGGACTACTTTGGTGAACATATGCAGAAGTATAAAGTTTAATGAACCGTTAGAGATGGGCGGTAAAAAGGACTCCCACAGGAAGACTGTGCACCTGCAACTACCACTGACCATTGACTCTCCTCAGTTATTCCGAATTGAGTATCAGCCAACATTTCTTTCCACTGAAAAATAGTTCCATATCTTTTTTTTTTTTAAATAGTCTTCTACTTTTTTTGTAAACTCATGGTCTGGGAGCCAGAGATGTAGCTCAGTTGGTAGCAAGCCTGACTAACATCCACAAAGCCACAGGTTCCATCCCCAGCACCACACAAGCCAAGGGGTAGTGCACACTCATAAACCTAGAACTCCAGAGACGGGAGGATGAGAGGTTTAAGGTCATCCTTGGCTACAAACTGAGTTTGAGGCCAGCCTGGACTTCATGAGACCTTTCCACCAAACCAAACCAAGCCATTGAGATGGCTCAGCAGGTAAGGCGCCTGCTCTCAAACCTGATGACCTGGGTTTGATCCCTGGGACCTATGTGGTAGGAGGAGAGAATGCACTCCCGCGAACTCTGACCTCCACTCACATCATAATCACGACTCCACACACATATGCATCTCTCTCTCTCTCTCACACACACACACACACACACACACACACACACACACACATCATAAGTGAACATTTAAATAAAGAAAGCCCACCCTGTCCTACCTCACGTGCTGCCACCACCCCCTCCTCTCTTTCCCACCTCCCAAGCCCAGCAACTCATTTGTCCTGAGGATGACACGACTTGTCTGTCAGTTTTCCGTCAGGTTGGATGCTGCAGACTGCTCTCTTGTGGTACCATTTCCTAAGCTCCACTCCCTGTGCTCTGGAGTTCTTGGAATCTGCAATTAAAGTTAAAGGTATAACTGGAGAGTGTGTCTGAATTGCCTGGTAGTCTCACTTGATCGATATTCTGTCTGTCTGTCTCTCTGTTTTTTAAATTTATTTATTTTATGTATATGAGTGCTCTCTCTACATGTACACCTGCATGCCAGAAGAGGCACTGTAGATTCCACTATAGATGGTCATGAGCCACATGTGGGTACTGGGAATTGAACTTAGGACTTCTGGAAGAACAGCCAGTACTCTTAGCCATGGAACTATCTCTCCAGCCCTCTCTCTTGTTTTGTTTTTGTTTGTTTGGGTTTGTATTTTGTTTTGTTTTGTTTTGTTTTCAGACAGGGTTTCTCTGTGTATCCTTGGCTGTCTTGGAACTCACTATGTAGATGAGGCTGGCTTCAAACTCAGAGATCTGCCCTCCTCTGCTTCCCAAGTGCTGGGACCAAAAGTGTGTGCCACCACCACCCGGCTTGATCTCTCTCTTTTTTAAAGTGTCTCATATCACCTACGATGACCATGAACTCACTATATAGCTGAGATTGGCCTTGAATTCCCCCCCCCCCGGGGGGGTGTTACAGATGGTTGTGAGCTGCCATGTGGGTGCTGGGAATCTAACCCAAGTCCTTTGCAAGAACAGTAAATGCTCTCACCACTGAGTCCTCTATCCCTTGGCCTCGAACTCTTGATCTTCCTGCCCCGATTCCACGCCCGCACCACTAGGCTCTCCCTGTGTTCAGCCCACAGCAGCCTATGACCACTGCTGGCCTCTCCATGGTCTGGAAAACTCCACCTCCCCTTTGCACATTAAGCTCTGACCACTTGCACATCCTCTCCTGCATTTTCCAACCTCAGGGACTTTTCTCTTCCCCTCCTTCCTCTCTTAACTCTAATGTCTTCCTAGAGAAGCTGAATCCGATGACAAGATTTAAAGTAGCTGCCCCCACCAAGCCTCTCATTGGGTCTTGTCTTTGTTCTTCACTCTGCCAATGATTTATCTGAAGGTTTACTGTCCTTTTCCCTTAAGAGTGCTTAAGAGCCTGGGGGTGGTGGCACACACTCACCACTCAGGAGGCAGAGGCAGGCGGGTGTGAGTTGGAGGCTAGCCTGGTCTACAGAATAAGTTCTAGGACAGCCAGGGTTACATAGAGAAACACTGTCTCGGAAAAACAAACAAATAAACAAACAAACAGTCACCTCCTGGGCTGTAAGGCTCTTTCTTCCCTGTCTTATTGGAGTGTCTTGGTATCTTGTTAGTGCCTCATCATAGTAAATAGCTCACTAAACAACCAATAATAACGGATCGGATAAATAGGTAGAGGAAGTGGCGGGATGCCTTTCAGGCTGGATCCTAAACGGCTGCCCCTACTCACTCTGCTCAGCTCTCAATTGAGCTCATTACCCAAAGTCTGTCCCTGAAAAGTGTCTGGGTGACCTTGCCCATCTCTGATGTCTAAACACCTGGGCATCCACCCGAGACTTAACCCAGCTCCTAGCCCTGCGAAATCCCAGAGGAAACCCTTCCTATTCCTGTCAGCTTCCCCTGACCTGGAGCCTTCACACCCAGCAGCCTGAGCCCCACGCCAGCAGCTGGAACCTCATAATACCCTTCACCCGACCTTTCTGGGATCTGCCAGCTGCCCTCCCGATTATATCCCGTGAACTTTGCATCAGCTGAATCCAATTACATTTCCTGATTGGATGGGTTTCCCCAGGGGCTTCAGGATATAATGAGGGCTGCCTCTAGGGTACCCTGATGAGCTTAAGGCCATACCTGCAGCAGCAAAAGCCGAGCTAGCAAGGTCAGCATCAGCATCAGCATTGCCTGGAGCTCCTCAGAGAGTCTCAGGTCTGATCCCTGACCCAGAGAGCCTGAAACCCTGGGGGAAGGGAAGGGGATCAGCACTCTGTTTTTATTTATTTATCTATCTATTTATTTATTTATTTATTTAATCTCAAGAAAAGATTTGACTTTATTTTATGTGTAAGAGTGTTCAGCCTGAATGTATTTATGTGCACCATGTTTGTGGCTGGTGCTTGTGGAGGCCAGGAGAGATTGCCAGATCCGCTGAAGCTGGAGCTACAGATGGTAGTGACCCACGCACGGTGTGGGTATTGGAAACTGGAACCAAGGTCCTCTCTGCAAGAATACCAAGTGCTTGTAACTACCAAGCCATCTGTCCAGTTTTTATATCTGATGTGTGTGTGTGCGCTTGCGTGCACATATGTACCTATGAGTTTGAGGCCAGAGGCAATGCCAGATGTCTTCATTAGTTGTTATCTGCTTACACCGAACCTTACCAGTTTGGCTAGCCTGCCTAGCCAGCAAACCCCAGGGATGCTCCTGCCTTTGACTCCCCAGCACAGATGCATGCCACGGTCCGGTCCTCGGCTTTTTGATGCCGGTACTGAAGGCGGGGTCAGACTCAGGTCCCCCTCATGCTTGCAGCAAGCACTTGACCAGTTCTTATTTTTATTGGCTTTTCTGCAGTGCTGGGGATTGAACCTAGGGCCGCACACTTGCTAGGCAAGTGCTCTTTCTCTGAGTACCAGTTACCAGCCATCTATTTTAAAATTTTAAAAAAGATGCACTTATTTATTTTATGTATATGAGTACACTGTTGCTCTCTTCAGACACACCAGAAGAGGGCATCGGATCCCATTACAGATGGTTGTGAGCCACCATGTGGTTGCTAGGAATTGAACTCAGGACCTCTGGAAGAGCAGTCAGTGCTCTTAACCGCTGAGCCATCTCTCCAGCTCCTGTTTAGAATTTTAAAGCATTAGATGGGATGAGATTCGGTGGTAAAGTACTTGTCTATCATGCACAAGGCTTAATGCTCAAGGTTCAATCCCTGGCACTGCCACAAGAAAAACAAAAAATGAAAATATTTCCTGGCTATGGCCTAGGGTTGATCATATCACTTCTGGGAACCAGAGACTTCTCTTACTACACTAGACAGAGGTCAAGTTCACACTGATGCAGACTACTCTGATGGCAGCCTAGTTGCAGCAATTAGAGAATACTGGGTCATACATACAAATGAAGGAGCCCAGCCACATCAAGTCTAGGTGTGCCCTGGAGTTCACAGCTTTCTTACCACCGACAGGATCGTTGGCGCCACCTCCTGGTTTGTTCTGGTAACACATAAAAGTTCCTGCCCAGACACATTCAACATGATCCTTAAAGCCTAATTGGTGAACCCCGACCCTGGAACCTCTGAAGAATACCACCCTAGGGGCTGCCAAGAGCACCACACAGGACAGATGGCTAATAGCCACACAAACTAAAAGTTCAAACTCATTGGCAATGTGAGAGATGCCCTTTAAAAAAAGAACTCAGTGTAACCTTTTCGTCAGATTGGCAGATTGTGGTGCTCCGGATTCTGGAGTGCGGCTGCGCACAGCAGGAGCGGCCCACCAGTCAAGGAGGCTTTAGACAGAGACAAAGCTGGCCAGCCTCAGTCAGTGAGTGCCTGGTTCCCAGCCACTCCACTTCAGGGGGTTTATCAGGATGTTTAGAAGGAGGTCTGGTGGTGTGGGGAAAATGCTGATCTCGGCTGTAATGGTCACAAAGCCACATAAACACGCACTATTTATCTCTATTCCATATAAAACGTGCTTATGTAAATAGCCCATGATTTCTTTTTTGAATGTCAGTCTTTGTCCATAGAGGGGTGGAATTTCCTCGGGTGACTTTGTTGTTGCTTCTTTCATTCCAACTTTTGATTTTGACTTTTCTGATCTTAGGGAAATGGCAACATCGGAGAAAACACTGATGATGACCGTGGCTTTCCGGCACACACCGAGATCACCCCGATTTTAAGGAGATATTCCTTCTAACCCCTGTGGGTCAAGATCTGGAGGTGGCGCCTGTGAATGTTCTCTTTAAAAGCTCATCTGATGAGTCCCTTGTGATTTCAAGTCCCTTGTGATTTCAGAGCCACTGACTTGTGCCATCAGCCCCCTTGCGCCTGGGATCACCAAAGCCTTTGATGTATTTTGATGCTTTTTTTTTTTTTTTTTCAGAGGCTTTTTAGGGCTTTGTCTTGATCTGACATGAAATGCTTCCTGTCCAGAAGGAAATTATGGTCTTTGAATGTGTTGAGTCCTCTCTCAACAGAGCACACACTTTCAGGGGAACAGTGAGCACAGGCGGTGGGGACCATGCTGTATCCAGGAGGAGTCCTTCTCCCTGCATACAGCATTGGAGCGACTGTCAATCAGAAGCGTGCACCCATCCCTAGCCAAAAGCCAGCCAGAGGGAGTTCTCTTGCTTCAGATATGACTGTGGGTCTTAGTAACCCTTTGCTGTCCACGCCTCTTCCTGTAAGTTTCCAATTGGGCAGGTTAGTTGGCACCTGCGTCTGTTGCTTGTAACCTCAGCATCTTGGCTAATATAAGGAGACTCAGGTGGGTCATCCCAGGCCTCTGGGGGGGTGTCTTCAGAGTGCAAGTTCAGCACCCCAAGGATAGCGGCAGGCAGAAAGAGCATAGTAGATTTTATGGTTTCATTCTCCAAACCCCACTGTCTCTCAACAGGTCATGCGCTCTCCCATGGGGACAACGCTATTCCAAAAGGCAGGGATACTGATTAAGGATCAGAGAAGTTGACCTGGGAGCTGGTAGCCACCGACTGTCACTCATCCATTGTAAAAGAACTGGGGGACAGCAACCTGGTTTGAAAAGGATGTTTGGGACTATAACTTACAGCTGACTAAACAATGCTCGTTACATTTACTGTGTGTGTGTGTGTGTGTGTGTGTGTGTGTGTGTGTGTGTGTGTGTGTGTTCTCTCCTTCCACTAGGTAAGTTTGGGGAAATCAAACTCAGGTCATTAGGCCTTGTAGCAAACTACCAGCTGAGCCATCTCACAGGCTGTACTGAATACATTTACGCCAACCTGACCCAAGCTAAAGTTATCTGAAAGGAGGGAACCTCAATTGAGAAAATGGCTCCCTAAGATCCAGCTGTTTTGTTAATTAGTGATCAATGGGGGAGGGCCCAGCCCATTGTGGGTGGAGCCATCCCTGGGCCAGTGGTCTGAGTCCTATAAAAAAGCAGGCTGAGCAAGCCATGGGAAGCAAGCCAGTAAGGAGCACTACTCTATGGCCTCTGCTTCAGCTCCTGCCTCCAGGTCCCAGCCCTGGTCCTGCCATGGCTCCTTTCAGTGATGGACTACAATGCAGAAGTATAAGCCAAACAAACCCTTTCATCCTTAACCTGCTTTTTGGTTATAGTGTTTTGTCACAGCAATAGAAACCTAACTAAGTCATCAGCTGAACTTCTAGTCCACCTGTCTAGTTTATGGCGGTGAGGTTGACCCAGGGCTTTAAGCATGCTAAGCAGGCTATCTACCAACTGGATTACACCTCCAGGCTTGCTTCTTTTCATTTGGTTTTCGTTTGTTTAAGACGGGGTCTCCCTATAGAACTCTGGCTGGCCTGGTTTTGTCCATGTAGATCTGCCTGCCTCTAGAATACTGGAATCGAAGTTCTCCATTGTGGCTTGCTTCCTGTGGCATTTGCTGCCTACCAGAAAGCATAGAGGACCACAGTGATGGGCAGTTCACTTGGGATTGTTCCCAAGGAAGTGAGCGTGGACCAGGGCTACTCAGGAGCGCAGCAGGGAGGTACAGGAATCCCACCACTTCTCCTACAGACAGCCAAAGCCTACAGTCCTCTCCATTGCAATCTGGGTTCCTTACCTCAGGTCTTTCTAATCCCTGTCCATCTTGGTAAGGGAGAGCAAATGAGCCTTCCAGAATCCTTGGAGCAGACAAACCTGAGCAGCTAATTGGAATTCCAAATGAGCCTCCCCACTCCCCCATTAATTTTATGTGTGTAATAATTTTGCCTGCCTGTGTTATCTGTGAACCATTTGGGTGCCTGTTGCCTATAGAGGCCAGAAGATGGCGCCAGGCCACTAACTGTTGTTACAGAAGGTAGTAAGCCGGACTGGCCAGTGCTCTTAACTACTGAACCTCCTTTTCAGTCCCAAACAAGTCTTTTAACCTACTAAATGCTTGTTGGACCAGGCAGGCCGGTTACAATTAGATCAGGTCCCACCCCCTTCAACTGACCAAACCCTGCTGAAGATTAAGAAACACCCATCCTGGTGCAGAAAAACAAAGCACCCAAGATAGGGATGGTTTAGCCACTCCTGTTCCAAGCCCAGCCCCTAGCTAAGGCAGATGTAACCGGGTATTGCAAAGGACCAGTCCTATTTCTGCATCCCTTGGTCAGGTTCCCTAAGTGCCTTCAAGTCCCAATGATCCTCAAATCATGCATGTCCCCACAGCAAAGCCATAGATCACCCTAGGGCACCTGCTCCCTCTACAGAAGTTACAAAAGAAAAGGTTTCCCTTAGTTCCCTGGACACACAACTTTCCAGAGCCCAGTCCCCATCTAGTGGCTGAAGTGAATCAGGAGCCTGCTCCATCTGAAATGGGCTCTGCAGAACTCATTAACCAGCTATTTCTTGCCTGCTGCTTTCTGACTAATAACACCAGGCACTCTCTCGTCTCTGACTCTCTCTCTCTCTCTCTCTCTCTCTCTCTCTCTCTCTCTTGCTCTCTTCTATTTTATTTATTTATTTATTTTTACAAGACAGGGTTTCTTTGTGTAGTCTTGGCTGTTCTTGAACTAGTTCTGTAAGCCAGGCAAGCCTTGAACTCACAGAGATCCGCTTGCCTCTGATCTTGAGTGCTGGGATTAAAGGTGTGTGCCAGCATCGTCTGGCTGCTGTATTCAGAAACACTTCAAGTCCTTACTTGTGGAAACTGAATTGCTCTTATCTCCCATAGTAAGCATATTCCCCCATTGAAAGGGACTCCAGACTTAAGAGAAGTGGGTGGGTGGCTTGGTGGTTAGGAACACTCACTACTCTTGATGAGGATCTGGGTTTGGTTCCCAGCAGCCACATGTTCATTCACAACCATCTGCAACTCCAGTTCCAGGGCATCTGTTGCCCTCCTCTGACTTCTGAGGGCACCAGGCACTCGGAAAACATACATGCAGACACTCCCATAAAATAAAATAAATCTTTTTGTTTTTTAAATGGTAAGAGGAATCCAGACAGACTTAAAGGGGACAGAGATTGCCATCTTCCATCTTGCTCTAGGTCAGGCTGAGCATGCTCTATAGTTTCCTGCCTAGGCTCTGTGGTGGCTGCTGCTTCCAGGCCAGCCTGCTCCATCTCTCAATACCACACTGCTCACCGTATTCTGCTTACTGGTGCAGCTACATATAGAAGATCGTTTCCTGTCTCTATACTGGACACATCCTAGGGGCAGCAGCCATGCTACCACCATCTAGTGCATGGCTAGACCAGAGGTGGCGATGGAAAGTTGGTACCTACTTCTAAGAGCAATGAATTTTCCTCTATGCACTGCTTTAGCTGTTCTGCACAGGCTCTGTTTTCTGTTCTTTTCAGGGATATTGGCACTTTTCAACAGGGGAAGGGGTAGTTTCATACTGCCTAGGCTGCCCTTGATCTTTCTGCCTCCGCATTCCAAGTGCTGGGATTATGGCCACACTTTGGCAGTTTTTGTATCTTATAGTATCAAACGACCTCTGACCAGGAAAGGATAATTCTTTTTACCCCACTGGAAAACCAAAGCTCAAAGACAAGGAGACTTGCTCTCAGAATACCGGGTGGCACAGTGATTCTGCCCCTACTTGACTTCAGAATTCACTGTCTATCAAGTAATCTGGGGACATGTTGTGAGTTTGAGCCTCTGCTCTGGCTCTGCCATCTCCCACAGTTTCTTGTCTTCTTTGAAACTATTACCCGACCTGTAAAACCCTCTAGGGCCCAATTAGGGCTCCTTGATTAACCAGGAAAGGGTCTTGACTTCCAATGCCTATGCACGTCTGACATCATGGATACCAGAAGGATCATTTAAAATATCACCCAAAGAAGGCAGGTGTAAAGGTGTTTACCTGTAATCTCACCGCAGAGGAGAAGGCAAGGGATCTGGAGTTCAAGCGAGTTTCAGCTACATAGTTTTAGGCCAGCTTGGGCTACATGAAACCTTGTTTCAAAACAATCAAAAGAAAACCTGACCTGAAGAAGGAAGAGACAATAGTCAGAGGCAGAACCAGAGATACTCTAGACTCAGCTAAGGAGCAACAGAAGGCAACCTAGCTTCTTCCCATCCATTCTTCCCCAACACTTCCTAACCCCCGTCAGCACCCAGAGCTTCCGTGTTCCTGTCCCAAGTGGGTTTCTTTTCTTTCTCTTCTCAGCAACATCTTGTTGAGGAAAGACTTCCATGGAGCTGGAGAGGTGGCTAAGCAGTGGGCAGCAGTGTGAGTTCCCAGCACCCACTTTGGGTTGTGGGGTGGGGGCTGGGGCTGCAGCTGCAGGGGATCTGACACCTTCTTTTGGCCTGGGGGGAGTCTGTCCCCCCACATACATAATTTAAAAATTTTTTTTTTTTTTTTGAGACAAGGTTTCTCTGTATAGCCTTTCCTGTCCTGGAACTCTGTTTAAAACAACAACAACAACAACAACAACAACAACAACAAAAACAGCAGGGCGTTGTGATGCATGCAGAGGGTTCTATGTGAATTCCAGGCCAGCCTGGTCTGCAAAATGAGTTCCAGGACAGCCAGGGGCTACAAAGAGAAAACCTGTCTTTAAAAAAGAGACTTTGGGGACTGGAGAGATGGTTCAGAGGTCAATGGCACTGGCTGCTCTTCTAGAGGTCCAGAGTTCAATTCCCAGCAACCACATAGTGGCTCACAACCATCGATGCCTTCTTCTGGTGTGACTGAAGAGAGTGACAGTGTACTCACACACATAAAATAAATAAAAACAAATCTTTTAAAAAAATAAAAAGGAGACTTTGATAAACTTGTTCCCTGGCAGAGGAAATGACTCAGGACAGGTTTCTAGGCTGAGTCTCTTCCATTTGCATTTCAAAAGAAGTCAAGCACTCTTGATGCAATTCCAGTCGCTAATGAGAGCAGCAAAAGGCTACAGAGAGGCTTTCACGTTTGACTTTTGCGTTTACATCTTTGAAGAACTGATAGAAACCCACTGTGTGCTACTGACCACACATTCAGTTCCGGTTCCCTCACTCAGCAAGGAACCTGTAGGCTCTCAGAGCTGGGACCTTTCTGAGTTGTTTGCTTTGGAGTTAACACACCTGGCAGAAATACATACATTCATATTCATATTCTGTCTGTCTGTCTGACTGCTTGTTAAGTGAGTTTCATGTTCCCAAGGTTGGCCCCAAACAGCCTAGAATGACCTTGAACTTCTGATCTTCCTGCTTTCATTGCCGGGTTTGTGAATGTGTTCCATGAAGCCCAGTTTTATTCAGCGCAGGGGATTGAACCTGCTGCTTTCCAACCGCTATGCATGAACTACACTCCCAGCCCTAGCCTCAGTATCTCAACTCTGGCTAATTGTGGAGGCTGCCAGGGACTTCCAGGAAAAAGCCACTGCTCTGGAGTCTGGGTGAGATGTAGTCTTCCTTCCAACTTAGCCCTCATCACGCATGCTCCAGTGACATTGGACAGATGCAGGGGCTCTGCAGATTGTAGTGCCTATCTTCAGGGGTTAAGAGGAAGCTTCTGTGGCCCCAGAGTTCCCTTCCAGGTCATAGTTCTGATCTAGCTACTTAAGAATTCCACCTCTGGGCTTGCAAGCTGGATCAGCAGGTAAAGGCATTTGTGCACAACTCTGACGACCTGAGTGGATCTCCAGAGCCCTTTAATCCCACCACTTGGGAACAGACAGATCTCTGTGAGTTCAAGGCTAGCCTGGTCTATATAGCAAGTTCTAAGACAGCTGGGGCTACATAGAGAGAGACCCTGTTGAAGAAGGAGGAGGAGGAGGAAGAAGAAGAGGAGGAGGAGGAAAGGAGGAGGATGAGAGGAGGGAAGGGGGAGGAGAGGGAGGAGGGGGAGAAGGAGGAGAAGGAGAAGGAGGAGGAGAAGGAGAAGGAGGAGGAGAAGGAGAAGCAGCAGCCACCACAGCAGCAGCACAAGTGGACAGTGAAAACTGATTCTACAAAGCTGTCATCTGACCTCCACATACAGCTGTGACATGTACAGTGCTCGTGCATGCTCGTGCATGCACCCACACGCACGCACGCGCACACACACACACACACAAACACACACACACACACACACACACACACACACACACACACACACACAAACATATTTTTAAAAAATTCTCTTTACCCTCCAGCCAGAAATCAGCCTTGTCTATTTTGTATGTGTGGATTGTATGCGTGTGTGGAGTCTAGAGTTCAGCTTTGGGTATCTTCCGCTATCTACCAATTTTCTGTTATTTTTGAGATAGAATCTCATTATGTAGCCTTGCCTTTTTTTTTTAAACTCTGCTTGCTCACATGTATATTTAAGAGGTAACTCAAGGTTTTTGTTCCCTCAAAACGTATTGTGTTTTATATGTTCAAATTGCATTTAGTAATCTCTATAATAGGTGCGCCACTATTTTACTAATAGGACGCCGTTCTTTGCTATTTTCCTGCACTTTGGCATGTGTGTTTTAATGAAGGAATTACAAGTTCCTTATCTCCTAAAAGTACTGCATTAGCACGTGTGTGAACCGTTTGTCCTAATCTCTCCAATGGATGGGATAGAAAAGTGCCCACATGTACCTTAAACAGGAAACTTAAGGTCGTTTTCAGGGTTACAGTTAGGGTTAGGGTCAGGGTAAGGGTTAGGATTAGGGTAAAGGTTAGGGTTATGGTTACAGTTAGAATTATGTTTAGGTTTCAGTTAGGGTAAGGGTATGTAGACCTGGCCAGACTGCAATGCATGGAGATCTGCTTGCTTTTGTTTCCTGAGTGCTGCGACCAAAGCCATGCATCACCACATGCAGGCTTCCACCTCGTTTTCTCAGACAGGTCTCACTGAACCTAAAGCTTGCCATTGCAGATCTGACCAGCACCCCCCCACACACACACACACATCTGGGATCTACTCACCTCTGCCTCCTTCCCTCCTCCAGGCACTGAGATTACAGATCCCTGCCTCCCACCTGGTTTTTATGTGGGTGATGAGGGACTGAACTCAGGAGCTCAGTCTTGGGCCATAAGATTGTTACCCACTGGGCCATTTCTCCAGGCCTCAGCTTTAAACCTGTCACCTTGTGGTTGATTGGGCTCCTAGCTACAGATGTGATGGACATGCTTTTCCTTCCACTTCTTGGGCACCCAGAGATTGCTGTGGAGCTTTAACGACACCCCTTGCCATCAGCCCTCTAGTGCCCTCATCAATCCTGTGCGTTAGGTGAGAATTCTTCTGTTTACCTCCCAGGAACCCAGTCCAAGACAGGAAATTTGGTGTGCTTTTCTTTTACATAGGCTCCTTACGAACACTAGATTTTCTTTTTCTTTTTCTTTTTTTTCCCTGAAGATTTGTGTTTGTTTTGCTGAGCTGGAGCACAAACTGGAGCCTGAGGGGCGCCAGGAAAGTATCTTGCCTGCCGAGTTCCAACCCCAGGTCCAAATGTGGTCTTGTTTCTGTCACTCTGTTTTTAACTTCTTAAAAGATGGGCACAGCTCCCAGCGCCACAAAGGACAGAGGGAAAGCCTCCGGATGGGGATGTCCTTGGGATACACCCGCAGGGATGGTGCATGATTGCTGTACACTGCATCCCCTAAGCCGAGAGACGTCAGCTGGGGCAGCAGGCTCCTCGTATAGTCCATGTCCCATCCTGCCTGCATCCAGGGTCTCTCTGATTTGCTTTCTGAAGCCATAGCAGGAACAACCTGGAACTTACGAAGTGGAATAGCCTTCAACCAGTAGAGAGGGGCAAGCAGCAGTTAGAGCCCCTTTAGCACAGGCTGGCCTTGAACTTACTATGTAGCCTCTGCCCTTCAAGTGCTGGGATTCTAAGTATTCACTAGCAGGTCCAGTTTATGACTTGCTGGGGATAGAACCCAGGGTGTCCTGCATGTTAGGCAAGGACTACCAACTGGCCTACATCCCCAGCCTTTTTTGTCTTTTTGCTATCTCTCCAAGTCTCACTTCAGCTTCCCTGAGGCAACTCATGTCTTAGGGGATATCTCCGAAACCAGAGAAGCCAAAGGAGATATGTGCTAGCAACTCTCATGGTATACATGGTTCATTCATAGATAGATGATAGATAGACGTCTATTAATAAAACTATGTAACGTTGCATGAGGAGATTATTCTGTGTATATTCTACATCTAGTTTTTAATGCTCATTTAATATGCTCATAGTATAGACTCACATAACATAATCCATGCACCATGGACAATGAACACACTTCCATGTCAATAAATACAATCCTAAATAGAGTCTATCTCCCCATGTCCCTGCGCTGGGGGCTGAATTCAGGGATTTGCTCTTGTACCGTTTAGCCCCAGCCCCCGCTCCGAAGTGCCTTCTTTAATGTCTGTCACTGCAGGTATACCTTCTCTTTGATTTAATCCATACAGTGTCTGGGTGAACACACTATGACTCATCTTTGTCGGGGGACGGAATGGCTTCCTCTGCAAAGCACCAAGCCTTGCATTCTCCCGAACGCTCACTCCACACTCAACAGTTTTCCCTGGCGTCCTAAGAGACCAGCATTTCATCTGAGTAGTTTAGTGGGCTTCAGAAATGATCCTTCCACCCTTTTTGAAAATGAGAACTCGTGCCCATCTTCAGGGCTTTTTTTTTTTTCCTTCTTCTTTCACTTGCTGTAATTTCCTTTACAGCAGCGATTGTATCTACCCCTGCCTCCAGGTTCCTGGAATGCCATATGTTCTCGTTTTGAAGGGTGAGATCACTGTAGGTGGCTCAAGGCTTTTGTCCACCACACCCTTCTGGAGTTTTGGTCTTCTGCTCAGCTCAGTATGAAGCGAAATTGTCTGTCCCCTGTCCCAAAGCACTGAACCCTGAGTAGATCTTCTCTTCACAGTGCTCTTTGCTCTGTCTCTGCTCACTGGAGCGTCAGCATATTGCTAACCTTCATTCTTATAGATCCTACCATTCTGGGCTGCGTATCCCTCCTGCATCTCTTTGTGTGTGTGTTTTTTTCAAGCCCTAGCTCATTGGAAAGCTGCCAGTACACCTCACAAGGTTTCCTATAAGCAACCCCCCCCTTAATTTCCGATGGTGAGCCCTTGTAATTACTCACTGGAATCTCAGGACTTTCAACAGCTCCCACTTACTGATATGAATATGTTCAATACATCTAGTCCTGTTTTATCTTCCCAACCCCCGTGCAATGCCCTATTGCATGTAAGTTTCTCTATTCACCGGCTGGATAGCCATTAGCACAGAAAGTCGCAGGCACCATCTCAGAGATACCCAGCAAACCAGGGGACCAGCCTCCAGTCCTCTAGTTTCTTAAATGTAACTCCCTTTGTTTATGTGGACAAAGAAAGGGGTCTGGACGCCCACCTGATCGAACTGAAGCCAGCAGCAGACCGAGCCTTAGATTCTCCTTCCTCTTAGGCTCTGAGTTTAGGTCCTTTCCAAGATGAATCATGGAGGCCACTTCCTCTTGGATTCCATCCCTCTCCCCGGCCCAGCAAGCCAGCTAAGTTGGCGGCACTTCTCTAAAGCTAGTACCTAAACTATCCTCACCTGGTCGCAAAATAGCCTCTGTTTACGGATTGGGGATGGTGTGCACATGCACCACAGGGCAGAGGGGTCCCCGCAACTCTGCACACACATGCACACATATCCTGGACACAGAAGCACCTCCACATCACTCTGTCATTCTCTCTCTCTCTCTCTCTCTCTCTCTCTCTCACACACACACACACACACACACACACACACACGCACACACATACACAAGTCTTTCCCCCCTCCCAACCCCATGAATACAGAGGCACCCTCACTCAGGGTCTTTGCATCTTTGTGTGTGTGTATGTCTGTCTGTCGCACACATACAAACACACCACACACACACACACACACACACACACACACACACACACACACACACACACACACAGAGGAGTATCAGTGTCTGTCCCTGGCAGCCAAGGTGGTCAGTGTCTCTTCTCCCTGCCTGCCCCCACCCCCGCCTCTGCCTCCGCTCCCGCCCCTGGGTCTATAGCCCACTCAACCCTGACCCCCTACCCTAGTGCCACTTACCCTCCATACTGTCTGCTCCGGGACACTCTCCAAAGGAGACGGGCACCTTTAAGCGGGTGGGCTGGCGTCTGGGTGGGCTGGCGTCTGGGTGGGCTACCCTTGTCCCCGCTTCACCTGTCGCTCGCAGGCGGGCAGGGGGCGCTCACTCCCTGGGGTCCCGGGTGCAGTACCCTCACACCACCGCGGTCCGCAGGACTCTGCCGCCCACCCCGTGCCTCCCGGGCCGGAAGGAAGGAGGGGGCTAGCGCCGCGCCGTCTCCATGGCACCCGGCACACCTGTGAGGCCGAGCGAGGACTCCCCGTGCACCTCCCCCGCAAACTCTCCCAGGACCCCACACCCTCTAAAGTGCGGACGCACACCAGTCTCTGTCCCCACTCTACGTGGCTCCATCCCAGCCTGCCCCACACTTGCCCACCACTATTGCTAGAACTGTCTCTCTGAAGAGAAGTTGCTGTCACTACATAGGAGAAACCCCCCCTAGAGAGAGCCGGTGAGCTCTCCTAGTAAACTGGAACAAGATGTCTGTGGATGGTGACTCTGGCTTCTGAATCAAATAGACCAGGCTTGGGCAAGTGTCGTTTCTGCACTGAGCCGGAGTTTCTGCATCTGTAAAGTGGTTCTGAGGGAAGCAAGTGTGTACATTTCTTTTTTTTTGAGGGGGGGGGTTGGTTTTTTTTTTTCGAGACAGGGTTTCTCTGTATAGCCCTGGCTGTCCTGGAACTCACTCTGTAGACCAGGCTGGCCTCGAACTCAGAAATCCACCTGCCTCTGCCTCCTAAGTGCTGGGATTAAAGGCGTGCGCCACCACTGCCCGGCAAAGTGTGTACATTTCTGCCCAGCAAATAGTAGATACTCAATTAATGCCCCCTTGCTGGACTGGAAAACACTGCCTTGACCATCCACAGACCCTGTCAGATAGCCAGACGATAACACTGCACATCTGCCATTCGAATGAAGATCCTGGGTTCGAGACCAGTGAAAGAAAGTTGAACGGACCACTCCTTCCTTTTTTCAGGAGTCTAGGTTTTGTTCTCTTTTGTAACTTCTGAAATATCTAGAGACCAGCACTCTCAAAGTAGAATTCATCCCTCAAAGTAGAACCACACGGCGGGGAGTATCTTTAAGTACCAGCAATAAGCTGGCCTTGGTGGCACACACACCTTAAAGTCCCAGCACTCAGGAAGGTGGATCTCTGAGTTTGAGGCCAGCCTGGTCTACAGAATGAGTTGCAGGACAGCCAGGGCTACACAGAGAAACCCTGTCTTGAAAAAACAAAACCAAAAATTCCAGCATTTGGGAGGCAGAGGCAGAGGATCTCTGACTTCAAAGCTACCCTGGTCTACATAGCAAGTTCCAGGGCAGCCAGGGCTACAAGGTGAAACCGCAGTTTCTAAAAAACAACAAACAAAACCAACAAAAGATGTCTTTACTGTGGTTCACTCGGCAGATGAACAACCTTGATCCTCCGAAATGGGGAATGTCACTGTGACACCTCTCCCTTCCCCCATCCCCATCTCCTCGAGGCTTCTAGGTACCAGCTGATGTAAACCTGACCACCACTTTGTGGCCATCTCTGGTCCACTTCTCCACCTCTAATCCTGCCTCCCCTCCCACCATTAACCTGCCTCTCACTGAGCTCTTCTCCATTGCCCCACCTGCCCCTGTGCTGTGCCCCTGCCTGGTCTTCCTGCACAGCCTCTCACCTGCCCCTCACCCACCCCTCACCCCACCCACCACTCTCGGCTCTGGAGTCTGCACAGCTCTTCGGCTGGTGGTTCCTAAACTTTCCCTGAACTTTGGAATCATCCAGACGATTTTAACAGCTACCTCCTCCCTCAGATCACACCTATTCCAATTAAATCGGAAGGTCTGAGGCAGCAGGGAGATGGAGGTGTGTGAAGCTCCCTGGCAGCTGAATGAGGCCCTTGCCTGTGACAGTGACACTGCAGTCCTGTCTCCTCTCTCCGCAGCTCTATGTTCCTTTCCTCCCTTTGTTCTCTCCACAGACTCCTGTAAGAAAATGTCATAGGCTGCACAGCTTCACAA
Source organism: Uromys caudimaculatus (assembly GCA_028551405.1). Taxonomy (NCBI): domain Eukaryota; kingdom Metazoa; phylum Chordata; class Mammalia; order Rodentia; family Muridae; genus Uromys; species Uromys caudimaculatus. The sequence goes on along the minus strand of CM052720.1, from coordinate 24,587,017 downwards.
TGGAGATAAATTTCATAGTGCTCAGGGAGCTGCTAAATCCAAAATAAAGATTTCAGCTGGGCAGTGATGTCACTTGTGGGAGGCGGAGGCAGGTAGTGGATCTCTGTGAATCTGAAGCTAACCTGCTCTGTAGAGTGAGTTCCAGGACAGCCAGGGCTACACAGAAAAACAAATAAAAAAGTCTCCTAGGGCTGCAAGAATATCATACCATATCTGTGGTGAGGGAGAACAGAAACTGTGGCTGCTTAGCTCTTTTTCTTTTCTTCCCTTTTTAATCCAGCCACATCATTTCAGAGTAGGTCCTGCATCCTAAGGTACTTACTTCAAGATGCTCTCTGAGTGAGACACCGAGACATAGATTGATGCAAAAGCAAGAGGTTTATTTTCCAGCACTACGGGGATTGACCTCAATTAGTCCCTCAAGGTGAGTGACTAGAAGGCAACCCCAAGTGACTATTACAAGCAGTTTTTATACTTTTTAGGGGGCACCGGTTACATCAGCAAGGTTACAGTTCAAATTTATTGGCTAAGCATACTGACCTTTAAATCTATTGGCTAGCAAGCATGGGTAGAACATGGCATCCATTTGAACCTTACCTGGGACTTTCCAAAGGGTCAGGTGACTATCAGTCCGTACATTCTGTGGTTTTTCTGAGAATTTTTTTTTACTCAAGAATGTTCCTGTGGGTGGAGAATGGAACTTGGCCTAGCCTTGACCCCAGACGGGAGGGGTAAGCTGTAAGGAGGGTGTGGGAGTGGAAAAAGTCCTTAGGGTCCCTCAAAGTCTCTCTGGAAGCATCCTTATAGATATTCCCAGTGTCCTTATAGACACGCCCCAGGGTGTGTCCTCTAGTCATTCCAAATCCAGTGAAGTTGGCAACGGAAGTTAACCATCACCAATAAGAAGAGGAGGAAGGAGAAGACATGAAGAGGAAGAGGATATAGGGGAGGAAGGAGGGGAGAAGGAGGGGAGGAGGACAGAGGGGAGAAAGAGGAGAGGAAAGTAAGGGAAAGAAGGAGAAGAGAGGAAGAAGAGGGAGAGGAGACCTTAAAGTTGGCTGCTGTTGCCTCATGGACTATTAATGTCCACATGCCACATGTGGACTTGATGGAAGGCAGATTCTGAAAAGGAAAATACTGTTTTTTTGTGTGTGTGCCTATATGTTGGGGTTTGAATCCAAGCATTTGAACATGTTAAACACATGCTATACCATATTTTCACACACACACACACACACACACACACACACACACACACACACGCACACACCTCTACTGATGCTGTTGGCTGAAGACCACAGTTTTAGCAAGGGTCTGGTTGGTCTAGTCCCTGAACTCTGTCGATCCCGAGTGGTAAAACTAGGGTAACAGGAGAGGGTGAGACTTGATGGAAAGCAGATTTCTCTTAAGGGTAAGCTCTCAGCTAGAGAGCAGGTGGGCGGGGAGAACACAGTGGTATGGGGGGAGGCATGAGAGGGCTGCACAGCCTCTCTTGGGCTGTGCATATGGACTCTTGGCCACTCCACTTAGGACAAAATCCAGCCACAATATTATGGCTTGTGAGGGTGTGGGAAGACCCATGTGAGGCAGAGTGGCTGATGTTGATGACTACATTCCCGGTGGGAAACAGGAGATTTAACGTGGAACCTGACCCTGAGTGGGCAGTAGCCCTGTCTAATAGCAATTTTCTCAAAAGCTAGGTTCTCAAACACAGAGATTCCTTACCATCCACCTGTTCAGCCCTTGGTGGATACTGTAGACTTACTATGTGTTGGGCATTGCTCAAGAGATGGGAGGGAAAGCCATGGACACCAAGACAAAGGTCCTACTGAGTATAAGTAAGGGGCATAGATAAATGCTTGTTGGTATATAGCAGGTGATACGATCTACAGATAAAGAAAAGACATGGAGGGAGGGGGGTTTCTCCTAGAGAAGTGACAGCGACCCCTAGTGGTCTGTTAGAGAAGTGACAGGCGGTAGATGATGCTCTGTCCAGAATACCCTGTGAGCTCTAATTTACCCAGAAGGAAATGGAGAGTCACTCAGAATTTGGAGGAGTCACCTAGGATCTCGAAGGATCCTCTGGATGCTGTGTGGATGGTTAGCAGGAACCCTTAAGGTGCATGGATCCAACTTCCAGAGTCCACCTGTCTGGCAGCTCAGGTGGCCTTGGGATTTCTCTTCTTACATAGTTTACCTGCGGTTCTTTTTTTGTTTCTTTTTGATGCAGAATTTCTCTGTGTATCCCTGGCTTCCCTGGACTTTGCTCTGCAGACCAGACTGGCCTCAAACTTACAGAGATCCTGCCTTTGCCTCTAGAGTGCTGGGATTAAAGGTGTGCCGGACAATGCACACCTGGTGTCCCCAATGTGGTTTTTAGAACCACTCCTAAGATCTGACACCACCCTGGAAACAACTCCTGATCTCCAAGTTTTCTAAGTGGAAGGTGCCAGCTACAGCACCCACTCTGTGAACTGTGTGGTACAGCAGGCCCTCAGAGCTTACCCTGGAAGGTCCCATGTCCTCTGTGGTCCTCATTGACAGGAAATAGGGTGCACAGGTGCCTCCTTGTAGGAATCTGGTTTTGCTATGTGGAACACCATGGGCTCCAGCTGGGTCTGTCACAGCCACCTCCGCCTCATCACATGGCCTCATCCGCCAGCCTCAGAAGCCTGGCACAGGTGTTCGTAGATTGATCGGTTTTTTGTTCTTTGAGACACAGTTCTGAGGCTGTAGCCCAGGTTGACATCCACATCACAACAATCCCCTTGTGCCTTCAGGTGTAGAGTTCACAGCCTTGTAGGCCTCTGAACGATGAACAAAGGTTTCCCGTCAGCTTCCAGATTTCCTGTGGATATGTGTCCTGCAGCTCTTTGTGGCAAAAGGAGGCTATGTTCTTGTCTGAACACTGAAGGCTTTTCCTCATGGTGGTGGGCATTAAGTGGCTGTGGGAGGCAATCTCAGGGCATGGCAGGTGCATAACAATGGTGTACCCATGAGGGTTGTGGAAACGGCTGTCATGATTAGATGAGGAAGCAAAGGCTCCTAGGACCGGGCCATCTGAAGGAAGCCATCACTTCTACGCAAGCAGGCCTCCCATGAGGCCTAGGCTCACACCAAAGACACCAGACCAGCAGAAGCAAAAGAGCCTGTCCTAAAGCCCTGGTTCCATTGCTTCCAGGTCATGTGCTCACCCCTTTATCCCCATCTGCTGGTAGAGGGATGCTGCTATAGCAAACAGGGGCACACAAGTCCCTTGGGGGTGAGGAGATGGAGAGAGGGCTCAGTGGTTAAGAACATTTGTTGTTCTTGAAGAGGGTTGAGGTGTAGTCCCAAGCACCCACCTGATGGATCCCAACCATCAAAAACTCCAGTTTCAGGGGCTCAGATGCTCTCTTCTGACTTTCTCGGGTACCAGGCACACGCACAATGGGATGCATGCACACACACACACGCACACACATGCATACATAAAGGCATCCATCCCTACATATGTTCATACATACATATGTGCAAACAAAACACTCTTAAAATAAAATTTAAAAATCTAAAACAGTTCTCTTCCTGGGACAACTGGATGTTGAGAATTCATGAGCACTGGTGGCCTGTGTTACCTTCCTTCCTTCCTTTCTTTCTTCCTTTCCTTCCCTATTTTTTGAGACAGGGAAGGCCCTGTGTAGCCCTGGCTGATCTGGAACTCTTTTTGCAGAACAGGCTGGCCTTGAATTCAGAGATTCACCTGTCTCTGCCTCTTGAGTGTTCGGATTAAACAAGTGTGCCACCACATCCAGACCAGTGTCACTTGTCTTGGGGATGGGTCTGACCTGCTTGGCTCGGAGAACCCAGTAGAGCATGAACTCTCGCTGTTTGAGAGCTTTTTCTCTCAAACCCACCTCTTACCCTAGGCCTGCCCTGTTGTGGATTTGGTCTAACGCTTGTATTATGTTAATTGGGTCCCCAAAATTGCACGTGAATCCGCACATAAGACACTGAAGGTCCCTCCCCCCAGTTGGTTTTGATTGGTAAATAAAGTTACTGGTAGCTAGTAGCTGGGCAGGGAGACAGTGGCAGGACTTTAGGACTCCTGGGCAAGGGACCCAGGGGAGGAGGAAGGAAATAGAGCCGACATGCTGCCACGCCTGAGAAATAAAAGACACAGAGAGAGCCAACATGTAAGAGCCAGGGCAGAGCGGCCCCAGGACTCCGCACCCCACTGGGTCTCGGGCAACAAAGATGGAATATAGATTTAGTAAGTAATAACTCAGGAATATCGGAGGGGAGGTGTTAGCCATATAGAGATTTTGGAGCCGCCCATTCATTAAGCTGTTTAAGACATATTAAAATATAAGGCTGTGTGTGTGTGTGTGTGTGTGTGTGTGTGTATGTGTGTGTGTGTGTGTCTTTCATTCGGGAACCCAGAATATTGGGGCGGGTGGTGAAGAACGTGCTGCCACCACCAGGTCGATTTAAGTAGAGATTAATTGGCAACTGCAACAGCGCCCTTTCTGGTCCTGGCTCCTCTTCCAGGACTCTACTGAGGTAAATGGCAGCCCTCCCATTCCTTGGCTTTCTGAGAAGGGACGAGCACATTCAAGCAAAGAGTAGCTTCAAAGCAGGATTCTAGGGGTCCAACATGCTATTTTTCAGAAAACTAGCAATGCAAACCCTCTGGTCCAACACTGTGCTGTCTCCCAGCATGCACTCTGTTATCCTGTCATCTTACATACAGCCATTCCCTGGAACCTCTGGCCCAGAAAACGAAAGCAACAACTATCTTACTTAACTCAGGAAATTTCAGAATCACTTAAAGGAGGTGTCACATTGTATTAACAACAACAAAAATGCTAAATCTTTTTAATCCTTTGCCCCTGATCGCTCCTTACCATGTACACCCATCTTCGTTTGTTTTTCGAGACAGGGTTTCTCTGTGTAGCCCCCTGGCTGTCCCGGAACTCGATCTATAGATCAGGCTGGCCTCGAACTCAGAGATCCACCTGCCTCTGCCCCCCCCCCCCCCCAGTGCTGGGATTAAAGGTGTGAACCACTACTGCCCAGAGCATGTCCAGTCCACCTGTCTTATTTGCACTGTAATTGCCCTGTTTTGGCCAAGGCTTTCTGTCTGCATAGAAAACCCTGCCTAAAATCCAGACTTAGCCCCCTCAGAGGAAAATCTCTATGAGAAGGGTGAGGAGGGTTTTCTGCTGGCCAGCAAGTTGAAAGTGCTAAAAGCTGGTTGACAAGAAAGGCCTGATTTGCAGGGGGCATTTAATAGCAGAACACTTTGGAGTCCAAGAAACAGGGATCAGGTGAGTTCCAGCTAGCAGCCATGATGAGCCTGGTACCTGCTGAGCACTCTGTGCTTATCAATAAAAACCTGTGGTGCATATGGCTTTACAATTCAAAGTAAAAAAAAAAAAAAAGCCGGAACCCAGAACAGCAGCTCTCCAGCTGGGACATCAGCTCTCCCAGTCCACGACTCTGCTTACAGAACCAGGGACCTGGAGGAGTGGGTGACAATGTCTGGCACAAGTAGGGGCCAACTGTGAGCTGTTCATCCTTCCCACAATACAGTCCCCTCCAGGCCCAGGTCCACCCCATTGCTCAGCAGGGCACTGCTGTAGGCTGTCCATTTTGTGTGCCGGCCCCAAGGCAGCTTTCTTTACCTTGTGGTTTTGAGAATTCCTCCCTGGGGCAGATGTAAACAATGTCTACCTCTCCACCAGTGTCAAACCAAAGTCTGGTTCCACTAAGGTAAATCTTGGGAACCAATGAGTATTGGGTTTCTAACTGAACATGGGTGAGGAGTTGTTTATAGGAGTGTGGGTGACCTCTCCCATCTCAAAAAAAAAAAAAAAAAAAAGCCTCACTGGAAAGTCCTCACCAAGCATGGATAATGGCTTCCTTGTACCATATAGATGGAGCCTCTCCATATACTTGTATACAAATGGCTTGGTGAGTGGCTAGCATCTCACACTGTGGGTCTGATGAGCTTCCCCACCAACTTCTCTGAGGGAACGCCCCCAGTCCACAGCTCACTTCTAATGGACTCAGGCATGCAGGCAGGCCAACTGATCTAATGATCATAGAGGTTGTCGTTCAGAGAACCAAGCTCTCCGTAACTCAAGCTTTCCACGAGGGGCGGTTCCCCTTAAAGGTGGGCAGGTGACACCCAGCCCTAACTCCTGGGAGTCTGTATTGGGAGAATAAATCAAATACCATGCATATACACTCAGAAAGGAGAAAGAAAAGAAAGCGTACACCAAGCACCAGCAGATGAGACTAGCAGAGCATCTTTTATTGCAGCCTGAAGCGCGGGGCTTCTTCACACTGGGAGCCTGGATCTGGAGGGTTCTGACTGCCCAAGCTTGCCCAGACAGGCCAGATCATAATGTCTAGGCAGTGTAGAGAACAACTTCAGGAACAACCCCACTTGGCACGCAGGGATAACCACCGCGACCATTGTAGAGACACAAAGATGGGGAACGATCTGAGATGCAGGGGTCTCCCAGTGCTCAGTCAGGGGGAGGCTGAGCAGACACTAAGGCCCATGGAAGTGGAGGAGGACAACCTTCACTCTGCACATACCCTGGCCGCCTAGGCCCTCGGCTGATGCTCAAACTGTGACATTCCTGGAAGAATCTGCTACCGTTCTTGCTGGGACAAGAACTAACTCTAACTTGGAAGGCCAGTGTGAGGTCTGAGGCCCTGCACTTTAAGTTTCCCCTTTCCTTTACTGAAGCGGGGTCTCACATAGCCCAGGGATCCTTTACTCTAGGCCAAGGTAGAACTCCTGACCTTTCTGCTCCTTTCAGAGGACTGGGATTAGAAGAGGGCACCACCATGCCTGACACTCTTCTTTTGTCTCCTGCTGTTGTGCTGGGATAGGCTCTCATTATATAGCATAGGTTGGCCTCACCCCCACAGTCCTGCAGTCTCAGCCCTCTACAGCAGAGGCTGGCCTCACCCCTACAGTCCTGCAGTCTCAGCCCTCTACATGCTGGATCACAGGGGTACACCCCTGGAGGCAGCATCTCTAGCAAGCTGGTGTTAGCCTATCAACACTTAGAGTTGCCAGGCTCTTACATCCCTCTTCTCCCCAAGTCAGGGACACAGGGTGGGAAGGAGGAACCAGTCCAGTCCAGGCTGCACCCAGCCCTTGCTTGGGCCCCGTGTCTACCTCCTCTTCTGGCCGACTGGCCTTGGGATGAGAGTGGAATGGCCAAGGTTTCTTTTAGGATACACAGCCATAAGTGATACCAGCAATGTCCCATGGCAACCTACCAAGAGCCAGGAACACTGTGAAGAGACGGACCAGGACAAGCTCCGTGGTGGTTTTTGCTCTGAACAATAGTTTGAGTTCTAAACAGCAAAATGTTGGAGACAAAGTGGCCTAGCCCTGCCTGTGTCCTGGGGCCTCCACAGACCTACACAAAGGTGTAGACCAGCCAGGACCAGGGGCAGCTGATAGACCTGCTGCTCAGGTGAGGAGGTAGACACACGGAGATTGAGGGGTCAGGGATATCCCCAAGTACAGGCCTTATCAGGGGACAAGGGCCCAGCTACCTCCTGGGAAATGCCACAGTTCTGGGCACACTGGGACAACTGGTACCCCCCTAGACCACAGGCAAGGGTCATCAAGATGGCAGGTCACCATGGTGATAGCCTTAGAGGCTGGTGGTACTGGGCCAGGACAAGACCACCAGGTTGTCATCAGAGGGAGGTCACAAGAGGAAGGCCATGGTGAAGGAGGTCACCTAAGGACCTCAGGTGACAGTGACAGGTGCAGATGGCTTTGTCTTCTCCGGGCCACCTCTCCTGTGGCCCTGTGGGTAATGCCTGACCACACCAGGCCATTCTCAGGGAGGGATAGAGCGGAGTGTGCAGAAAGTCCTCCATATAATGTCCCGTGACAAGGAAGAATGAGCTGCCCCTCTGTACCCTGGCCAGATATCCAAGGGTTCCTTCATAAACGCTCCTGCCATAGGGCCCAACCAATGTCTGGACTTTCCAATGCCTGGTTCAGGCTCCGACCAGTCCAGGGACCCTGATGGCCAGGACATGGCACCGTGACGGTCGTCACTGTGTTCAGTCCACAGAAGGTGATAAATACACGGAGGTGGTCTTCTCTCAGGCTCGTGACTGGCTCTCACACTAGAAACAAGGCTTCAAATCACAAGGTCCATAAGACGCCCAGCAAGGCTCATCTGCGAGCTTAGAGGGCATCAGGGCATCTGACGATATGGAGACAGAACCTTTGAGGGGTCCCATGCAGGAAAGGTTTGCTGCTACTTTTCTTCCTCCCAAGTAACCACGCTCAGAGAGAGCAAGAGACCTACCCAAGTCAGCACAGCAGCTGTGAGCGCCCTGAGCCTAGGCTCTAGCCTCACCTACCTCCTCCTTCTGGAGCACCAGGGCTCACTACAATGCTAAGCTACCCATCCTGGCTTAGCTGTGCCCCTCCCTCTGTACGCTGCCTGGCCCACCCACCCTGCTCCCCAAGCTTGGCTTCCCATGGGTCTCCCTCCTCTCAAGGTGGAAGGCCAGTATCCTTTGTCCCTTGCTGGGTGAGCACAAGGAATGTGTCCTAAGGTGGAGGGGCCTGTGTATCCTCTGGAGACATGAGCATATCAAACTTGATGAGTGGCGGGGCAATCACACGCACCTCGGCGCTCAGGGGGTTGAGACGCAGGTTGATGACGCGCAGAGCTGGCATGGCGGCCAGCTTCTCCACAGGAACATCTGCTGGGAAGAGAGGGGATAGGTTAGAGGGATAGGAACCAGCAGGCTGGGAAGAAGATGGAATGGGAAGACCTGGAGCACAGAGAGACCAGGGGCTTTGATGTTCATGGACCACCATGAAAGGACTCAGCTCAGGGGTCCTATCCCTGAGGGAGGGGCCTTCAGGGCTTTACCAGGACACTAAAGCCACATGTGGAGAAGCAGCCTTATAAATGAGGACCCAGGTTGGGCATGGATGCACATGCCTGTAATCCTAGCACTTGAGAAGTAGTGGCTGGAAGATTAGGAGTTCAAGGTCACCCTCTACTACATAGTGAGTATGAGGGTAGCCTGGGCTACACAAGACCTTGTTTCAAAAAGAGCAAGTGGTGGGTGGGATTGGATCAGGCATCTGAAGGCAGAATCACTGTATAAGCCACAATCTTACTCTTATGTAGGCTTAAATGAATTAAAGACAGGTACTTAAATCCTGCTGCATGAAAAAACCAGGAGAGCTGGTCACAATCACCTAGAATTACCAACACATAGTATGTGAATGAGATGGAATTGCAGCCCGCTGTCAAAAGGAACAACATTCAGACACGTGCTTTAACACGAATCAGCTCTGCAAATCTGGTGCTACTTAGGGGGGGTGGGCAGAGTTCCACTTGGCATCTAGATCAGTCAGGAACAACAAGCAGAACACAGGCTCCCAGTCAGGGTGAGGCATCCATCTTGGAAGTGGATGGTGGCAGTGGCCACACACTGTCACCAGAGCAGTCAGTGCCACCGAGGGAACACTGAAAATGGTCACGATAGCAAATTTTATGTCATTTACAGTTGCCAACATTTTTGACACTTATTTGTGAATATATATGTGTGTGGGTATATATGTATATAGGTCAGTATATATGTGAGCATATATGCATGTGTGAGTATATATGCATATATGTATGTGAGTGTATATATATGTGTGATTATATATATGAGTATATGTATATATGTATGTGAGTATATATGTATGTATGTGAGTGTATATGTATATATGTGAGTTTATATGCATGTATGAGTATATATATGTATATATATATGAGTATATGTATGTATGTATGTGAGTGTATATATGTGTGAGTATATATGTATATATGTGTGAGCATATATGTATGTGAGTGTATATGTATATATGTATGTGAATATATGTGAGAATATATATGTATATATGTGAGTATACATGTATGTGAGTACACATGTATGTGAGTATATATGCATGTGTGAGTGTAACTGAGCACGTGTGGAGGACAACCATCCCAAACTGGTCTCTCCTTTCACTATGTGGCTCTCTGAGACTGTCATCAGGTGATCCGGCTTGGCAGTAAGTGCCTTTACCCACAGAGCAATCTTGCCAGCCTGGTGGCACAAGGTTTTAAATTAGTAATATTCCATGCTGAAGCCCACTGCACTGTACACTTTCCATGTCAGAAGTGTGTGCGTGTGATACGCCGCAATACAGTGATTATGAAAAAAGCCAGTTTAGAGGCGGCTGATGTAACACAGTTGACAGAATATGGCCTGGCTTGCATGAAGCTGTGGCCCCAGTCCCAGAAATGGATAAACAACATGTGGAGACACGCATCTGTGATCTCAGCACTTGGGAGGTAGCCAGGGGAGAATCAGAAATTTCAAGAGCATCTTCAGTTACATAGGGAGTTTGAGGCTAGCCTGGGCTACATGAGACTTTGTCTCTAAAAAGGCAGAGAAGGAGGGGCAGTGAGATGGCCCGGTAAATAAAGGCACCTGCTGCAAGTTCAACAACCTGAGTTTGATCCCTGGGACCATATGACAGAAGGACAGAAGCCACTCCTGTAAACCGTCCTGACTCTATGGGCAAAAATGAGTAAAATTAAATTGAATTAAAAAGAAAGAACAAAGTGTATTATGTATGTGAATTGATGAATGAGGAGGCTGCATCAGGTGACACGTGGAATTCTCATTAATGGTGGAAGCACCTTTCTCTGGCCCATCACCTGGTCACTTGTGCCCTCTAGGAGTCCCTAAAGCAGGACTACAGCACCACCTGTAGACCATGCAGACCTGGACAAAGCAACGGCCCTTCATGGCTATACTGGCTAAAAATCAGACATCAACAGGACTCCCCACATCATGTCCCCTGTGTCACATGCCTGTAGGAGTGCCCTGGATGGTCATACACAAGCTGAGCGTCTCAGGAGTCAGACTCTCTCCTTGTCATAGCTCAGGGTCCAAATGTTAATGTGTACAATGTAGAAATCGGGTTCCAAATGATGAGCCATTCAATTCATCCGAGGACAAGAGGGCCTCTCTCTAAACGCACCCAAGGCACTTCGTCAAAAATATGAGCAGTAATAACCTGATTTAAGTTGCAGTACAGTCTGAAATGAGGTGGCTGGGGATATGGTTCATCTGGGAAAGGACCTGCAACCTGAGAATCTGAGTTAAGTTCCTGGAGCCCACATGGTGGACGAAGAGAGTGGATATTCACAAGTTCTGATCATTACAAGTGCACTGTGGTGTATACCCCCTCCCACAATAAATGAGCACAAAAAATGACAGGCTGTGGAGGCCCATGCCTTGAATCCTAGCACTCAGGAAACAGAGGCAGGTGGATCTTTGTGTGTTTGAGGCTAGCCTGGTCTACAGAGCCAGTTCCAGGACAGCCAGGACTATACAGATAGCCCCTGTCTCAAAAACAAAACAAAACAAAAACCACCAAACAAACAAATGAATACAATGTATCAGTAAGCCCACAGACAGCTTTCCTCCACAGTAATTTCTAGCCCTGTCCCGAGCCTCACTTTCCTCCTTCCCATGGTTCTGTGGGAACACAGATGCTCAGCTGCAAGCCTGCGCAGGTGGTGTGCGCCTGGGAGGTGCACAGCCGCAGTCATTCAGTTATCTTGGAGGTTGTTGTAACCACTCTTACCAGTATGGTGCTAGATTCCTCAACCATATAATTAACTGCTGTTTGGTGGGGTTTTTTCTCATTTGCAAATAACTAGAATTCTGTGGGGACACAATTTAAGAAGAGGCAAGCAGAATCTCCTCATCAACGGTTCCCACTCATTGTCACAGCCTTGAGGTCCACAGATGGTCCTTGCTATGTCCATCTTCATGATACCTGCTGAGTGACGGCTTTCCAGTGCCCCAAGTTGCTCAGCATTGCATTGTATAACACAGGCTGTTCTTCCTGGCCGCCCACCCGTTTATTAACAGGGACTCCTATGCGTCTACTGATTTATGGCTGTCATGTTTAATTAATTTGTTGCTCAGTTTGTTCCAGATCTAGCGTGCGGGAGTCCCTTCAAACTGGCTGATGGCTTTTGTTTTTCTATGTTGTAGTGCTGACCGCTGAGCTTACTAGCAAGTGTTCTGTCTTAACATTTCCACCCCTGGCCCCAGCTCTGTGGACTGGCAAGCGCCCAACATTTTGGGACCTATTAAGGCATGCTGCGGGATCCATTTACAAGGCTTTGAACATATCCAATCACCTGCTTGAACTGCAGCCAAGTGTACCACAGTCTGCTCCTCGCTGTCTCGTCCCATCCTCTGCCAGTGATGGACATACAAGCTGCATCATTTGCCCTTAGAGGCTAGCATGAGAATGCCCTTGGCTGCCTGCCAGGAGGAGCACAGTCAGTGCCTACATCAAAGGATTTGTGTATGGCTGCCTTTGATGGTTCCTGGACCCTAGCTCTAGTGAGCCTGCCTCCCCACAGCTTTCAAATGAGGCTGTCAGGCCTGGCTGCTCCCATTCCCAAGGCAGAGATACACCCCAGACCTTCATCAAGGTCCCTTGCTCTCCCTCCTGACACACACAGTAAGTCCTTTGAGGATGGTGAATAGAGCCCAGGGCTTTATGGCCAGGAGGTTGTGGACTCTGAAGGCTCCCAGAGCACAGACACTGCCCTCCCCGCTAGGCTTGGCTGCTGGGATGAAAACAAAGAGAGGCCAGCAGCTCTGGCCAGTCTTTCCCTGCCCAAGTGCCTGAGACTAGGAAGCCAGAGTAGCTCAGGGACCCGCCCCTCTGCCTACTTTACAGATGGGGAGCCTGAAGCCAGAAAAGCCCAGCTGGGGGACATTTGGTTACTGAGCAGAACAGGGGCCAAGAATGGGGCTACCTGCTCCAAAGCATCTTCTAAAAGAGGCGTGCTACTATAGGCACGGGAGAAAGCGACCTAAAGGCTCCACGCCTACGGCAGGGGCCTCTTCCCCAAAGCAGTTAAGGCCAGCACAGGCCTAACCAAATGGGACTTTGCAGTGACACAGGTTTCTGGGAGCTCTGTGCTGGGCTGGTTGTTATTACTCGTTTTTATTTTTACTCAGGGACTTGTGTATTGAAGGCTGGCCTTGGATGTGCTATGTAGTCAAGGATAATGGAATTTCGGATCCTTTTGTCTGTACCTCCCAATAGTTGGCAATGCAGACCTGCTCCACAACATCCGGTTTATGTGTGTTGGGGGGCTGAAGCCAGGGCTTGAAGAACGCTATGGAAAACATCTGGCAGTGGTGCTACAGGTTTTTAGGTAGACTGTGCTGAGGGCTTGCTAATTTATGATCTATAGGAATTATTATTTTTTTTTTTTTGAGACAGAGTTCCAAAGTTTCTCTGCTCTGTGTAACAGTCCTGGCTGTTCTGGAACTCACTTTGTAGACCAGGCTGGCCTCAAACTCAGGAGAGATCAGCCTGCCTCTGCCTCCTGAGTGCTGGGATTAAAGGCCTGCACCACCATGCCTGGTTTAAAAACATTCTTCTTTTTTAAAATTATTAACATTTTAACTTAACATTTTCACTAACTGAATAAGCTGAGTACCATTAGTTTTTTTTAAAAAAAGATTTATTTTATTTTTATTCGTGTGTATACCCACGCATGCATGTGCACGTGTGCAAATACCCAGGGAGAGTGTGTGTGCACATGTATGTGAGCCTGGGGAGACTAAAAGAGGGCCTCAGGTTCCCCGAAGCTGGGGTTATAGGTAAGAATCACTCAATATTGATGCTTCAAACCCAGACTCCAGTTTTCTGCAAGTGAATACCAGATCTCAGCTGCCAAACTATCTCCCAGCCCTCCCCGTTCCCAATACCATGATTAGCAGGACCCTCCATGTAGGACAAAGTCCCGAGAGGTTAAAAGACTCCTGAAGGGGCCCTCAGCTAAGCAATAAAGCAGGGAGTATATGCTGGCGGTGGCTGGCTACTGGCCCTGTGTCCCTTCGGTGTATGCTGGCGGTGGCTGGCTACTGGCCTTGTGTCCTTTCAGTGTATGCTGGCAGTGACTGGCTACTGGCCCTGTGTCCCTTTGGTGTATGCTAGTGGTGGCTGGTTACTGGCCTTGTGTCCCTTTGGCATATGCTGGCAGTGGTTGGCTACTGGCCTTGTGTCCCTTCGGCATATGCTGGCAGTGGTAGGCTACTGGCCTCGTGTCCCTTCGGCATATGCTGGCAGTGGTTGGCTACTGGCCTTGTGTCCCTTCGGCATATGCTGGCGGTGGCTGGCTACTGGTCCTGTGTCCTTTCTGCCATTTCCCAAGCAGCTTTGCACCTTGGCTTGTGCTGCCTGCCTTCTTCAGCTGGGTGAAGGTTCTCAGAGGAGAGCAACACACAGGCAGCCAACCCTTCAGGTGGAAGGGGATTAGAAAAGGGACATCCATCCACTCAGATGTCATGGTGATGGGCCACTCAGCTCCCTGAGGGAAGGCTGTGTATTCTTAGGTCAGGGCCTCATTCAGGGCTCTCATGAGCAGTTTGCATAGTGGAACCCAGCAAGAAGACAGCCTACAAGATATATGGTGGAGTACCACCACCTGCCTGCTAAGTAGGAACTACTGCAGACGGAAGGACAGGGTGATCGCCAACAGACTAGGAGAGGCCAGAATGCAGGTCAAACATTTCCCTCCCTCAGAGTGGATGGAAAGCAAAGTGACTGACATCTGCCAGTGCCCACCCACTTCCTTGTACTTCCAGCTGAACACTTGCTGCAGCCTAGCAAGCTCCTTTCTGTCCCTTGTTGACTGTGGGGCTAATGGCAAGAAGACAAAGGCTTATTCCTTTCTAGACAGCAGCTAAGAGGAGGTAACCAGGCAACACAACCCCCTATGCCCCTTCACCGGGAATCAGGAAACCCCCTTGTGTTTGGCTTAATGAGGTCAAGTCGTTTCACTTCCATGGGGCACAGAGGGAAACGAAGGCCCAGATGTAACTGGAGTATTAGGGTGAAATCCCATGTTCTCGAAGTCCCAATAGGGTAGGCTGGGCATCCCGTCTGACATGCCAATTAAAGAGATGAGGGGAAGGCAGAGTGGAGAGGTAGTTAACCGGCATCAGGAAGACCTGATGGTGTGGAGGGGGATGCTAAGCCGGGGGAAAGGGAACCGAAGGCCGTCTGTCTACAGCCACCCACTTGCAGAGACATGTAAGTATCAGCAAGATCGGCAACGAACGATTTTAACATGCTGAGTTCAAAGCTTGATGAGAAGTCTTCAGGCTCCACAGACATATCCCCAAAGTGCTGGCCTTCAGATGCACAGCCAAGAGTAACTGTCTGCAAGATTAAAGACGGACCAGCTGTAGTGGGGCGCCTTTAATCCCAGACGAAGGCGTCTCTGAGTGTGAGGCCCGCTTGGACTAAAGAGCTAGTTCCAGGACAGCCAGGGCTACACAGAGATACATTGTATCGAAAAACAAAAACAAAACCCAAACCACCACAACAAGAAGATGGGCCAAGTGTAAAGGAGACTGACTGGGAGACTGAACAGGTCTCCCAAGTCTGGCCTAGAAAACACACCCCCGACAGAAAAGGCCCTGCTCTGCTCCACACACAAAATAAACAGAACAGAACGGCATTGAGGTCACACAGGATTAGCTACAGCCAGCTGGGTGGTGGTACCGCCTTTAATCCTAGCACTCAGGAGGCAGAGGCAGGGGGACTCTCTTGAGTTCAGAGTCCAGTCTGGTCTAAAGACTGAGTTCCAGGGCAGCTAGGGCTACACAGAGAAACCCTGTCTGGAAAAACCAAAACAAACAGACAAAAAGGTTGTCTTAGCTATGCCCAGAGATGCTGTCTTTTGAACTCCTGACAAGAAATTACATGCAAAATAAGTCACTTAAACTGCCTAGGACCCAACAGCAACCAGTCTGGGTTGCCCTTACTGGCACAGTGGGGGTCACCGGCCATGGGAACAGGAACACAAGTTGGCTTGCTCTGACCATCTATAAACACATTGGTTGTTTTGAGCTGTCCTCATTGACAGAGGCTCACCCTAGCTGAAGGAGAACTCCACAGAAGTGGGGACCCCTGAGTTCCATCACACATGCTGGCAGTTCTTCTATTACCCCCCATGCCCTCTGCCATCTCTGAAGTTTACTAAATAAACCCTAACCTTTTGAAGGAATTCTCTTATGCAACTACTTCCTCATGCGAGCACCCCAACTGGGGAGGGAGGCAGCCTCCTCCAGGGCCGCCCCTCCCCCATCTGCTTCAGGAGATGGCTCCTGTAGTTTAGCAGCCACCTCTGACTTCCCTAGGAGACAGCTTTGAGCAGAAATGCCTGCCTCTTGCCATGGCAACTTACAGTTTACCCACAAGGGAGGAAGGATTGTTTTGTTTCAGGCCCAGCTCTGAACCCCACACCAAGCAGGCCCAGCGCCACTGAGTGGGCCCATGTCATCTACTTCTCTTTTCTCCTGTGGCCCATGTCCCTGACAATATTGATCTCAGTCATCTAGGATTTCCCTGCGACCTCAGCATGGTAAATCTTTTCCTTTTGAAGCTGGTCCAGGATTACTGCCCTTTAACTGCTGGCTCACGCACCATGGAGACCTTTAAAAAATCATCACGTTTAGTGTGTGTGTGTACACTATGGCACACCTGTGGAGGTCAGAGGACAACTTGCCAGAGTCAGCTTTCTGGTTTTTCGAGACAGGGTTTCTCTGTATAGCCCTGGCTGTCCTGGAAGTCACTCTGTAGACCAGGCTGGCCTCAAACTCAGAAATCCACTTGCCTCTGCCTCCCAAGTGCTGGGATTAAAGGCGTGCACCACTACTGCCCGGCCAGAGTCAGCTTTCTATGTTCACCATGTGTGTACCAGGGATCAGACTCAGGCCATCAGGTGACAAGTGACTTTACCCACTGAATTGTCTCTCCCACCAGACAGTCCTTTTGAAGGGAAGGACAACCTTTTAAAAGTTGCACCTCAAGACCCTGGTGGGTATGCCTTTTCCTTGTTAAGAAGGAGGCTCACGGCCCCTGTTTCAGTCCACCTCTGACTGCTGGGTGTGCTAAAGAGTCACCACTGTGATCCACTCAGGAACTGAGAGATGGCTCAGCGTTGGAATGCTTGATGCTCTTACTGAGTCTGGTTCCTAGCACCCACACCAGGGGGTTCAAAACCAGCTGTAAATCCAGCTGCAGGGGACCCAAGGCCATCTTCTGACCTCTGCAGAAAGACCTCCCCATAGACACACAACTAAAAATAAATCTCGGGGCTGGAGATGGCTCAGCAGCTAAGAGCACTGGCTGTTCTCTAGGGGACCTGTGTTTGATGCCTAGCGTCCACACAGCAGGCCACAACCACCTCTAACTCCAGTCCCAGGGCATCACACATTCTCTTCTGGCCTTGGTGGGAACTCAGAGTGAATGTGGAACACACATACATGCAGACAAAACACCTAGACCTGTAAAATAATATATTTTTTTTAATTCTAAAAAAAGAAAACAACAACCACAAAAGAACAGAGGCAAAGTTGATTCTCAGACCATGGGAAGGAAATAGCAGTCTGTACTCTATGTCATCAAGTCTCCCTGTACAGTATATACGGGCCTGATCTAGCTCTCGGCCTAACGACTTAAAGAAAAACCAAACCAATGATAACTTAGAAACCAGCAACAGCAAAAGGTTTCAGAGTGTGGTTGGATAGACGGGTCTTAATTTGTATAACTCTGCTACAGATTTGAGTCTACATTCCTTATAAACGGGTACAAATGGGACATTTAGGTTTGAATAAAGAAAGAACTGGGGTAGGGGCAGCAAGAGGCATGCATATAATTACGGAATCCTGGTGAAGCATATCTTATTCTGGTCCTTCAAAGGGGTCTCACTAATTATTATTCAACTGTCAACTGCAGCCATCATTGACAGGGACCAATAAGGTTCTGGCAAGATGACGGGCTCCCAGTTGAGAATGTCTACATC
>CM052720.1:24553233-24568575 GCA_028551405.1 Uromys caudimaculatus | reverse complement strand
CCCCCCCCCCCCCCCCCCCCCCCCCCCCGTGACTAGGCCTCTCCCATCTCCCCAGCACCAACAGAGACAGAGCAGCCCCCTGCCTTCAGGGAGAAGCAGCACAAACCTGGTTTTAGACAATCCCTCATGTTGAGTTCCAGCCTTTGGGGAGGCTATGTATGATGTGGAGTCCTAAACCCGCTATTGAAGAGATGGGGCCTGAGACCCACAGTCTCCTAATCAGCGTCATACAAGGGTACGTCGTGAATTTGGCCGATACAGGCTTCACAAGCTGGCCTTAAAAACAAGATTGTCCTGCTTCCACCTTGCCTGGGGAGATGTGTATTACCAGGCCTGTTGTGTACGTCTTCATATATATGATGTGTGCATGCATATGGATGTAGAGGCCAGAGGTCAACATCAGATGACTTGTTTCTGTGGCTCTTTCACACTGAACCTGAAGGTCACCCATTTATCTAGCCAGGCTGGCCAGTGAGCCTCAGGGTGCCTGTCTCTGCTTCCTTAGAGCTCAGATTATAGATGTGCAACACCATCTGTTGGGCAACGCTGGCAGTCAACTTGACACATCTGGAAAGAAGGAATCTCACTTGAGGACTAGCCTCCGTTAGACTGGCCTGTGGGCATGTCTGTGAAGCATTTTCTTGATTGACAATTGATGAAGGAGGGCCCAGCCCACTGTGGGAGGTACCATTCCTTAGGCAGGAAGAGTCCGAGTTGCTTTCTCCTTGGTTTCGGCTTTAGACTCCTCCCTTGAGCCCTGCCTTGGCCTCCCTTCATGATGGAATATAACCTGTAAGCTAAAATGAACCCTTTCCTCCTCAGATAGTATTTGGTCATGGTGTTTTATCACAACAGAAAGCAAACTAGGACAACCATGCCTGGATTTTTTTTTTTAAAGGGTGTTGGGGATCTTAACTCAGGTTCTCATGCTTGCAAGGAAAGCACTTTCCTGACTCAGCCATTTCCCCAGCCCCTGGGTGTACTTAGGGTCTCAGATAGCTCATGACTGCCTCAGGCTTACTAGGTAGCTGAGGATAACCTTAAACTCCCTAACGCTTCTCTCTCTCAAAGGCTGGGATGACAGAATACACCACATGCCACAGTGCCTGGCTTCTAAACTCTCTAAGATGGTCTTGTGCCTCACTGCCTGTTGGGTGCAGACACAGGCACATTAAGAGGACCATGGACTGCTTTCATGGGAGGAGGGAGTTACCAAGCGGCAATGTGGAAGGTTAACCCTTTGAGAGGATGGGAAGGAAGTCTGCAGTTTCTTTTCTTTTTTTTTCAAGACAGGGTTTCTCTGTATAGCTCTGGCTGTCCTAGAACTCACTTTATAGCCTAGGCTAGCCTTGAACTCAGAGATCCACCTGCCCTTGCCTCCCCAGTGCTGGGATTAAAGGCGTGTGCCACCATGCCCAGCTGCCTGCAGTTTCTTAAGGATCCAGAAGAAACCTAGAACAATCTCCTATCTACACACAGATGCAACCTGTCAGAAAGGTGAGCTATAAGAGAAGGAAACAAAGAGAAGCCCTGACTTCTAAGTCACCCTCCTCCCACAGGCTGACATGGTAGGTGGCCGAGTGGGCAGAAAGGAAGCCACTCACTAGTCACACAGACGTTCCTTAAAGTCTCTGTACTCGGATCTGACATGCAATGAAGTCTGACCACGACAGTTCTCTTTAGAAATAACAGTCTGCCTCTGCAGACAGAGGAACGGTGAACTCACACCATCAGCCCATGGCTAGCAGCTTATCACAACTCCTGCCCTTGCCTGCTTTCCCTCATCTGGTTAGCCCCAACCCACCAGGGCTCCAGCTTGGCTACTCAGAGAGCAAGACAATTTCTCTGTCTCTCAAGTGTCTGCCACTCCCTCCCACAGAGCTGGTGGGCTCTCATCGGAAGGCTGGAACAGCATAGTGGGCTGTCAGATGCTCAGTGCCTAGGATGGTGGGGTGACAGGCTGCAAGAGAGAAAAGTAACCAAGGCAGTGAGTTTGAGGTATGGGGGGGCGGGGCAGCACAGCACTATACCTGGGGTCCAAAAGATGGTTCAGTTAAGATACATGTCACAGAGCTCAACTCAGCTATCCCTCTGCAGAATGTCACCTCCCATGACCAGGCTGAGTGTTTTTTGTCTCTAGAGGTTTGGGGTAGGGGGTTAGTATTATCTTTTCTAGGGACTGAAATGGGGTTTTGTCTGGGTTTGCATGTGTTTCCAAGTAGAAAAGACTGTTCCTGAGGCAGAGGTGTGCTTATTTGATAGAAGGTCTGCCCTAGCTCAGCTGCAGTCTTGCCTGCACACTGGAATCATCCGGAGCACTGTTTATTTTCTACTGGGTATGATGTGTGGGTGGGGTGTGGGTGTGTATGGTTGTTTGTGAACAAGCTTCTGTGATTCTGTCTCCACCTATCCCTCTGTAGATGTGCTGGGGTTACAGATGTCCCACACAACTGCATCTGGCTCTATGTGGGTTCTCAGGCTTGGGATTCAGGTCCTCGTACTTGCTTCGCCAATGCTTTATCCTCTGAGCCACCTCCTGAACCTCATCTGGAGAGTTTAAAAATGTCCCGAATCATGATTCCACCACAAGAGAGTCTAGTTTAATGGGCGTAGGATGTGACCTCTATCTGACATGTTTAAAAGTGCACTGGATGACTCGAATGTGCAGCCGGTGTGAGCACCATCTCCTCTCCCCATGAGAACTCATTAGAAGGTGGTGGAGATGCTCACAGGGTGCATCCATCCTGGGATGCTGCCCTGCTGCTCCTGTATGGGACCGAGTAAATAGCAGACAGCAACTGGCAGGATATGCCTCCCGAGTCTGCCCTACATACCCACTCCACCTCGCTGGGGCTCCCTTTCAGCCACGGTTCTGTGCTTGGATCACAGCTTTCCTAGGCTCTCAGTTCTTTAAAAACTCCCCTATTCCTGTGCAAAGTACTGGCAGGAGTGACCTGAGGGAGCCTGGGTCAGAACCCTTGCTCTGTCCAGATGGTAGGACCGACCATCATTTTGTTCTGAAAGGTTACAGAGGGGATTAAATGAGAGCATTCTTGAAAAGCCCTCAGAAAACACTTAGGCAGGAAGTGGACAATGGGTAAATACCAGCTACTTAGGAAGCCATGATGCCAGGAGCCCCACATGAGCAACAAGATTTGTTTTTCTTAGTGTCTCAGCTCAGTGCCTGGCGCAGAGTTAATGTACCCCAGTTAGACCCCTATGTCTGTGACTCCAGCAAGCTGCTTCTGCCCTGGGTAAGCACCCTTGCAAGGTTGGGCTTACAGACCTAGATTACTGCACAGCTTCCTCCAGTGCTTGGGGGAGCCAAGAGCTGGAGGTGTTGGGAGACCAGTGCGAAAGTGGAGCCTAAGGAATTCATGACATAACCAAAGATAGCTTTGACACCCTGACCCTTCTGCTGACATTTCCCAAGTGCGGGGTCTACAGGTGGACATCACAATTCCTAGATAGCGGGGTGCTAAGGATCAAACCCAGGGTCTGTACATGCCAGGCAAGGACTCTACCAACTGAGAAACTACACTCCTAGCCCCTGCAAGCCTTCAGTTACATTTTAAACAAGTGTCAAAGAACTTCTTGCAATATGCCCGGGTACTGCCAGCAAAGTGCCCACCGTATCCTGGATAACTAGAGGTTCTAATTCATCAAGGTTTCACCACACAGTGACCTACACAGAGAATGCCACTGGGCAGAGACTAAGTGTATGAAAGGTATTTTGCCTAGAGATGGCCTTGCTAGGCTCTTTTGGTTGCACCTGTGCAGGGTCAGGGCTGCAAACACTATCTTCCCTCCACTTGGGTTTCAGGGCCAGCTCGTCTTTGCATTACTGTTGTTGAACCCCATTTGCTGATGCCACAGCTATGCCCAGAGGGTGCTTCCTTGTACTGTCTGTCTAGTGATGGCTTGCTGGCAAAATAAACACCTATACCAACCACTGACAAAATACATAATTCTGCAGGTACCAGGCAAATGAGTAAGGGGTAGCCGGCATTTGCTTTTTTGTGGGTTCTTCTTTCTTACACCCTTCCCCACCCCTTTAACCCCCTAACACTAGATAGGAGAGAAACAAAGATAGAAAGGAATGGGGGAGACATTTTATTAGGTGCATCGAGTTCCTTGTGGCAAATTTGATATTCACCGTCAGGATATCTACTTTTTTTTTCTGTTTCTTCTTTGCACATGATGACTACTGAACAAACCAGAGCCAACAACAACCAACAGCAACCAACTAACAACCAACAACCCACCATGCCTCTCAAGGCTCTAACATTTATATATCCTCTGAAAAGTCCCAGAATTCCAAAAGTCATACAATTGCAGAAACTATCTGTAGCTGGCAAAAAATCAAGGCCCTGCTGGAGCACGAGGCAAATCAGCTGCTGTGGACAGTCTGAAGCAGCCCCATATCCCATACCTGGGATAAAAACAAAAACATATTCTTATACGATCTCTGTGGTTTTTAAAGGAACCAAAATTCCAAAATTATCACTACAGTGAAGTGTGCCTGCCATACATGCTGGCAAACACCATCTGAGACCTTTTACCCACGAGCCATCTCACCTGCCCATGCTCAGCTTTCTCTTTTCTGTGATTTCCAGGGATTGAACTCAGGTCCTCATGCTTGACTGAGCCATCTCCCCAGCTTTCAATCCCTTCAGTATATGTGGTAAGGAAAGGGAGTGAGGGACGGAGAAGGGACCCTCATGCCAATAGACTGTTGGATATCTATAGCTGACTGCTATTCTGTACTGCCCTGTATTGGCTCTAATCTTTACATGCTAGAGCAGTGTGACCTTGGACAACTCTCCTGAGGTTTGTCCCCACTCTAACAGTCCATATGTGGTGATCTGAATGATAATGACTCCAGTAGGCTCACAGATTGAATGCTTGACCTTAAGTTGATGGAACCATTTGGGAAGGATTAGGAAGCGTGGCCTTATTGGAGGAGGTGTGTCACTGGAGGTGGGCTTTGAGGTATTTCATTTAGTTCTTCCTCTCTGCCTTGTGCTTGTGGATCAGGATTTAAGCTCTCAGCTACTACTCCAGCACCATGTCTGTCTGCCCACTGCTCTGCCCCCTGCCATGATGATCATGAACTCTAACCCTTGGGAACTATGAGCCCTATTAACTTTTATTAGTTGCCTTAGTCATGGTGTTTCTTCACAGCAATAGAAAACTAAGATAACATGGTTACATTCTGCAAGCCCCTGTTTGACTCTGAACTACATTACAGGCAACTCTGAACAACTTCCTGCCTATCAGTTAGATACAATGGGTTCATTTAATCTATTCTTTTGGTCACTGCAGGAAATGGTGACATCCACACACTGAAAAAAATCTGCAAAGAAAGCCTACATTTCCTTGAACCTTGGCAATTAGGCTTAGCAACTGATGCCACTGCAATATCAGAATGGGTTTCTGTCTTGGGTAGTCACCCACTGCCCAGACAAGACCTTGCACGAAGGAGCGGGGTCAACCAGCTGCCCTGTGGCCTCTTGTTCTCCACTTTCATCCCTGTACTTTCCTTTCCCCAGTATCAGGGATTGAATCCTAGAGGCTTGTGGTGGCTTGAATAGGAATGGCTCCTGTAGACTCATGTTTGAATGCTTGGCCCACTGTGAGTGGCACAATTAGGAGGTGTGGCCTTGTTGGAGTAGGTGTGGCCTTGTTGGAGGAAGTGTATTGCTGTGGGGTGAGCTTTGAGATTTCCTGTGTTCAGGCTCCGCCCACTGTGGAGTTCCAGTCTCCTCCTTGCTGCCCTCGGATTAAGAGAAATCTATGCTGCTCCAGCACCACGTCTGCCTGCACAGTGCCATGCTCCCCACCATGATGACAATGGACTAAACCTCTGAAATTGTAAGCGAGCTCCTGTTAAAAGTTTTCCTGTAGCCGGACAGTGGTGGCGCACGCCTTTAATCCCAGCACTTGGGAGGAAGAGGCAGGCGGATTTCTGAGTTCAAGGCCAGCCTGGTCTATAGAGTGAGTTCCAGGACAGCCAGGGCTACACAGAGAAACCCTGTCTCGAAAAACCAAAAAAAAAAAAAAAAAAAAAAAAAAGTTTTCCTGTAATAACAGTTGCCTTGGTCATGTGTCTCTTCACAGCAATGATATTCTAATTAAGACAGGAGTTGGTACCAAGAGTGGGGTATTACGGTGATAGGTCTGACCATGTTTTGGTTTAGAGTAATATGGCCTTTGGGACTGTGGGGTATTGCTGTGATAGGCCTTCACATGTATTTGTTTGGAGGAATATAGACTTTGGGACTGTGGATTAGAAGAAAATCAGTTGAACCATTTAAGTGGGGCTTAATGGGCTATCTTAGTAGGAACATGGAAGGCAGTGGTACCAAGGGTAATTGGAACTATGAAGGACTGGCTCAAGTGGTTTCAAAGGATAATGTTTAGTATGTTGCTTAGAGACTGTTCTTGTGGTATTCTGGTGAAGAATGTGGCTGCTTTTTGCCCTTGTCTGAAGAATAGGCCTGAGGCCAAAGTGAAGAGACTTAGATTAATTGCATTGACACAGGAAATTCTGAAACAAACTATCATAGACAGACTCTGGACCTGTGGGTCATTCTTACAAAGACAGTGTTTTGCAAATAGAGCAAGCTGTACAAGAAAAATACAGAATATATGGTTCACAGAATTAAAGGGGCACCAGGGACTAGAATAGAGGTAAGTCCTGTGTTCAAGGAGATAAACAGATTAAAGATATTAAATAGAATTAAGGGAGTAGTGGCCTCAGGGCAAGATCCCACCCAGCTAAGCTTCCATCTTGTGAAAAGGACATTTCCCCAAGGGGCATTGCCACCGATTCTAAATCTACTATGTGTCTGCTGTTATACAGGGGAGATTTATTTCATGTTAGGCATTATTATGACCTGGTTATTGTTTTCATTTGGACATATGAGATATGACCGTGTGTCAAGTTGACAAGGGATGGACTGTGATGGCTATTCTTGGTTGTCTATCTGACTGTATCTGGAATGAACTACAACAAAGTAATGAAGAACAAAGCTGTGATCTGGATCTTGAGGCAGGAAGATAACATACATTTAATCCATATCTTGAGGTGGGATGGTACACGCTTTTGATCCAGATCGACACAAGCCTTTAATCCAGATCTTGAGGCATTGTGGCCATGCTAATAAAGATCTGTTAAGGAAAAGCTTAGGTCCAGGGATGGTGGTAATCCCAGCACTCAGGAGACAGAGGCATGCAGATCTCTGAGTTCAAGGTCAGTCTGCAGAGCAAGTTCCAGGACAGCCAAGCTTAGGCACTGAAGGAGAACTACAGAAAACTGAAAGCTAGTGAAGATGTGATTGGACAAAGGGGTCGTGATCTAGTCTCAGCAAGCAGCAGAACTTAGCAACTTTGGCCACGCGGCTGTGGCTTTAGAGTCAAGAATAGAAGAAGGGTTTATGGAATCTCCCCCATAGCTAAGGAAAGTCACAGAGGCCAGATGAGTGGCAGGGCTGTCCCTGCATGGAGGCTCAGAGAGGCCACTGGATGAAGCTGTGAAGATGCCTTGGAGACCCCGAGATGTTAGAGATGCCAGAGGTGTGTGATACCTGCTGAGGAAAGCTGCTAAGAGGAAGCAGAACCAGCCAAGACAAGGAAGTGTGTTGCAGTCAACAAGGCCAAAAGGAGCTGGATGGAGATGAGGAGTTTGGAGTCCAGCTGGTTTTCTGTTTTCCTTTGATCCAATTATTTCCATACATAGTTCTCTTTCCTCCATTTTGGAATGGTAATGCATATGTTGGAAGAATGTGACCTGTTTTTTTGATTTTGATTTTATAGGGGGTTACAGTTAAGTGACTGCATGAATCTCAGAAGAGACTTTGAACTTTGGAGTTTTAAACAAGTTGGAGACTGTTTTAGACTATGCAGATTTTTGAAGTTAGACTGAGTACATTTTTGCATTGTGTTATGGCTACAAGACTAGTGGTTTGAACAGGAATGGCCCCCACAGATTCATGTATTTGAATGCTTGGCTATATGGAGTGGCACTATTAGGAGGTGTGGCCTTGTTGGAGGAAGTGCGTCACTGTGGGGGCGGGCTTTGAGATCTCCTATGCTCAAGCTATGCCCAGGGTGGCACCCAGTCTCCTTCTGCTGCCTGTGGATGACGATGTAGAACTGTCAGCTCCTTCTCCTGTACCATGTCTGCTTGCACACTGCTGTGCTTCCCACCATGATGATAATGGACTGAACCTCTGAACTGTAAGCCAGCCCCAGTGAAATGTTTTCCTTGTAAGACTTGCCATGGTTATGTGTCTTTTCACAGCAAGAAAACCCTAAGACACCTTCCCAGCATGGAGACCTGAATTCAGTCCTAGAGCTGGGCATGGTGAGAGTCGCTTGTTTTTATTATTGTTTTTTAATATTTACTTTTACTGCATGTGTCTGGGTATTCTGTCCGCATACATGTCTGTGCAACACTCGCATGTATTGACTGTGGAGGCCAGAAGAAGGCAATTCCCCTGGAACTGGACTTAACAGTTTGTGAGCTGTCATGTGGGTACTGAGAATCAAACCTGGGTCCTCTGGGAGAACAGCTAGTGTTCTTGACCACTGAGTCTTATCTCTAGGGGAACCATCCACAGGCTTGTGACCCCAGTGCTGGGGAGGCAAAGACAGCCAGTCCAGCCTCGGAGTACTGAGAGACCCTGCTTCAAACAGAGGGTAGGAATGGTGAGGGACTCTGCAGGCTTCCTACTCAGGGTTACTACTGCTGTGATGAATCACCATGACCAAAGTAACGGGGAAGAACGGGGTCATTTGGCTTTACACTTCCAGATCACTGTTCATTGAAAGAAGTCAGGACAGGAACTCAAACAGGGCAGGATCCTGGAGGCAAGAGCTGGGGGAGGGGTGCTGCCTACTGGCTTGCTTCTCCTGGCTTGCTCAGTCTGCTTTATTATAGAACCCAGGTCTATAGCCCAGGGATGGCAACGTCCACAACGGACCAGGCCCTTAATTGATCACTAATTAAGAAAATGCCTAATTAGCTTGACTACAGCCCAAACGTATGGAGGCATTTTCTCAATTGAGGTTCTCTCCTCTCAGAGGACTCTAGCTTGTGTCAGGTTGACATAAAAAGCAGTCCACACAGCAAGTAAAGGTACTGAATTCTGACTCCAGGTCCACACAGCAGGCAAGAATTCTGCCACTAAGCTATAACCACAGACCTTGTTTGTTAAATCCTGTAGTTCAGGCTGGCCTTGAACTCCCGATCTCTTAGATCTACCTCCCAAGTGCTGGAAACACAAGCATGCTATCATGTCTGGCTTTTTATCAAGTCTTTAACAAGAATGGGTTTTCCCATGATCTCTGGAATGGTGTGGGTGCAAAACAACAACAGAATTGACGTTGGAAAAACCTGGCATGGTGGAAAGAAGCCTGTGTCTGTCCCGAGTGCTGCAGCTCTGGGTGGGACAGGAGACACTTGAGAGGTGGCCGCTCGCCTTCCCACACAGTCCGAAGGGCAGGTGGGGGCTGTGGGAAGCCTTTGAGGGAGGGGGCCATTCTTGGGGAATGAGCAGCAACTGTCTCCGAGGGTTCTCTAGCCTGGGGCACCGCAGTCACCGAAGCTCAGCTGGGGTTCCCGCCGAGACCAGGTTTTGGCGGCTTGGGGCGCAGGGCTAGCTGCTTAGGCTTGGGTGAATGGGTACCGTCTGGGAGCTCTGGGAAGCCCTCGGCAAGAGATTAGACGCAGCTCCTTAATGAAGGGCTGGATCCCTCGCTTCCCACAGCGGGTCCAGATGAAGAGACAGTCCATAATTTTAAGACGTTTATTGTCATCGTGTGGAGAGTGGCGTGGATGGAATTATACCTCTGTGGCCTCTGGGAGATTTAAGGCAGATATAGTAACTGGGAAGGGGCATGGCTAAGCCTCTAGGTGTCTCATTAACATGGGGATGGCTTGGAGCTGTGTGGTCACTCCTCTACCTGAGGAAGGGTGGTACGTGACCTTGACCGGAGCCAAAAGCCTCCCGGGAGCATTGGCATAAAGTTTTCTGATCCCTTGCGGATTGTTCCGCTGGGTCACCCAGCTTTTACGCCAGTGCTCAACCCGGTGCCAGATCGCCTGTCACAGATCACTGCCCCACAAATTGAGGGTCATGGAAAGCCAAATTCTTACTTAACAGGGAGTCTCCTGCTTAGCAAAATGAAGTCGTTGAAACATGTTATTTTCTCCTCACCCCCACATGTTCCAGCTCTGGTCTGCCAGGCAGCAGCGAGGGCTGGCAAGTGAGAACAGAATGCTGCTGTGCTCCCTCTGATCCAGAGCTGTGCTCCCTCTGAACCATACTCCACATGTAGACTCCTAAGAAGAGGGTGACTTCATGCCTTGAACCCACATCACTATTTACAGTCAGTCTAAACACTTAATCCTCTCTGTGCCCAGGTCCCAGCATATCTGCCCTCCCCTAGAGGCTATGTCCTTCCAAGGGCTTAGTTGGTATGTGTCCGCACTGGTACCTGCAAGCCCAGAGGACACGAAGCCTCTGCCTCTCTTGAGACTGTATCTCCCCCAAGCCGTTTTGTTCATAAATACTTACAAGCCTCCACTGCAAGTCAGTCCTCCCTATCTGAACATACTTCACTCAACACTTCAACCAGCCACAGGCCAAAACTAGTCAGAAAAAACCCATGTCAGTGCTGAGCACGTGCAGACTTCTCTTGGGGTCATTCCCTAAACCCTGTGATGTAACAGCCATCCACCCACTCAGCATCTTTTCTTACTAGGTGTTACACTGAGAGCTGATTCTGAGTACACTGGAGGCATTGAACAAATACATACATACATATATGAATAATAATAATAATAATAATAAGCCTTAAGTCACTAGAGCTGGGGAGTTAGCAACCCTCTATGCTAGTGTGCCTACTTCTCTGTCAATGACCCTGAGCTATCACTTGCTGTGTTCCACTTGGGCCCCTCCTACTCGCTCTAACAGGTAGGCCCTTATGGCCATGCTCTCACGATTCACCTACCCCATGACACCTTCTTCCTCCTCTTGGTGGTCTCTGCCTCAGACCCCAAGCCTGGGAACCGAAGCCCACCTACTTTGTCTCTGCCCAGCTACAGGCTGTAGGCATCTTTATTCAACTAATATTTTTAAATCAAAGAGATAGGTTTGCACAACAAAAAACCTGACATATGTGAGAATCTACTCATCTCGAAGATGTGGAATTTGGCATTATAATACATAGCACCAGACCAAACTTCAACAATTCCCCCTTTTGTCAAAATGAAAAGCTTCTTTCTCTTACAATAATAAGCAACATACAATAGGAACAGAAATAAAACAATTATGAGAATTGCTAGGTAGGAGTTATATTCATAATGTCTAGTCTATTTCTATTTGGCAATTTAGATAAAGTATTCTATCATCTATCTTGAGGATGAACAAATTATTCTTAAGCCACAAACACAGACCCTGCCCCCAGAACAACCAACCACGTTTCCCCAAGTCCAGAAGATTCCCATCCAGGAGGCACTGGGTGACAGCTGGGGAAGGGGGAAGGCAGACAATGTCACCTGCTCTGCTTCCTGTCCATCTGAGCCAGGCGTTCAGCCCGGAGAACCTAGCCACCGGCAGAGAGGGTTCTCAGACATGGAGAAGGTCTTCTAGACTAAGCACACAGACCAGAGAGGGGTTAGAGCGTAAGACTACAATACAGCGAGAACACAAGTCAGACCGTGGGGACTGGTGGCCAGGCTGACGAGAGCAGAAGTTCAGCTGTCTTCAGGACAACTTAGTATCTTTAGGTAGTTTTTATTGTTTTTTAAGATTTGATTTATTAGTATTATGTGTATGTGTGCTAAGAGGCCAAAGGACAACTTTTTGGTGTTGTTTGTTGGTTGGCTTTGGACAGGGTCTCTCTACATAGCCCTGACTGTTCTGGAACTCACCGTGTAAACCAAACTGGCTTTGAACCTCCTACCTCTGTCTCCCAAATGCTGAGATTAAAGAAAGGTGTGTGCCTACTATGCTCAGCTTCAAAGGACACTTTCGTGAAGTTAGTTTTCTTCTGCTTTTATATGGGCCCCGAGGATTAAACTCAGGTGGTCAGGTTCTCACTAGCTTGGGTGGCAAGCACATGACACCTTGACAGCCCTGGTAGTTTTTATTACAACCACGGTAAGAAACACAATTTTTCACCAGGACTCCAAATACACACCTGAGTGTACCCACAGTAAAACTGAAATTAAAAGACACAAAAGTAACAACTTATCGTACTTCATGTGATGTACCCTGATATTTTCTACTCTACTAATTTACAGTTCCCCAGTGGATCACAGGCTGTCACTGAAAGACTCAGCCTGACGTGGTCTTGGGGACATTAGAGGCGCTCTGAGGCTTTTAAATCCCTGCTATGTGGTGTGAGCTTTTCAGCCTGTGATCTGCAGGCACCATGCGCAGTGCACGTGGGGTAGCAGGCGTGCTAGGGTGGGAAAGCACAGAGCAGTAGAGTCACAGACAGACCAGAGACCATCTACACAGCCGGCACAGCTGCCTGCCTCGCAGCCATGGCACCCAAGGACCCTCAGCCACTCACCTAGGGCAGGTGGCACTCCATCTTGAACCTCAGAAAGCTGACAGAAGCATCCCTACTCCTCTCGGTTGGCACGCTCCACCGTGGAGGGCCCAGGATGTTGCTTCTCCACATCCCTCTTCTTCCTCTCAGCCCAGAACAGCGCCAAGTGCGAAGAAGAAGCAGATGGTGGTACTCACCGGAGGAACAGGGTGGCTAGGCTGACCATGGATGCTACAGGACTCAGTCCTTCAGGACCCAGATAGGAGGCCTGGTTGGGGGGCAACCCCTCTGAGCATTTCAAGCTGGCTCAGAGTTCACTCTGCTTGCTCAGTAAAAGATTTACAGTAACTCAGAAATCTCAAAGATATTTCTGAGGCAGATCTAACAACCTAGGTTTGAGCTCCAGGAACCACTGAGTGAATTTCTTCCTTTTGTTTTGTTTTGTTTTGTTTTGTTTGTTTTGAGACAGCCTCTCTTTCTACATAGTCCTGACCTAATGTCCTGGAACTCACTCTGTAGACCAGGCTGGTTCCAACTTTAGAGATCTGCCTGCCTCTGCCTCCCGAGTGCTGGGTTTAAAGGTGTGCCAGGCATGAGAGAACCAACTTCTGCAAAATGTTCCCTGACCTTCTCATGTGCACTGTGGCATGTGCCCCAACCTCTGTAATAATAAAGTAAAGAAATGTAAAATATCCCACGGCAAAAGTTTTTTATTTTGTTTTGTTTTGTTCAGTGTTTTTCAAGACAGGGTTTCTGTGTGTTAACAGTCCTGGCTGTCCTGGAACTCACTTTGTGGACCAGGCTGGCTTCAAACTCACAGAGATCAACCTGCCTCTGCCTCCTCAGCACTAGAATTAAAGGCATAGGCCACCACTGTCCAGCAGATGAAAGGTTTTGTTTAAAAAAGACATTTCTCATAAAAATTTGGCTTTATTTCTTCCAACTCCCTTATAAAGTTCTAAGGGGGAAGTAAGTCACTTTGAAGACATCCCAAGCTTTGACTGCAATTGCTCCCATTATGTCTTAGTTAGGGTATTACTGTGGTGAACAGACACCATGACCAAGGCAACTCTTATAAGGACAACATGCAATTGAGGCTGGCTTACAGGTTCAGAGGTTCAGTCCATTATCATGAAGGCGGGAGCATGGCAGCATCCAGGCAGGCATGGTGCAGGAGGAGCTGAGAGTTCTACATCTTCATCTGAAGGCTGCTAGGAGAAGATTGACTTCCAGGCAGCTAGGATGAGGGTGTTAAAGCCCACACCCACAGTGACACACCCACTCCAACAAGGCCACACCCACTCCAACAAGGCCACACCCACTCCAACAAGGCCACGCCCAGCTCAGCAGAGCCACACCTCCTAATAGTGCCGAGCATATACACAAACCCATCACACATGAGCTCCTATGGGAGAGGAGCTGGAGCTGGCGAAACCCCACTGCAGGACTCCTGGTCCTTGCATTCACTTGCCAACAGCCCCCTCTGGCCTGCCCTGGGGCTTGCCTGGCTCCAGAGGACTATGAAGTCTGCAGTATGGCCTTCCCACAGGTTTGGGAAGCAGAAAAGCCACTGGGTACCAAGAAAGGGTCAGGAAGATGCAGAACTAGTTGCTGGGGCAACTCAGCAGGGTGTGACAGCCGCCTCTGTCCAGTCCCTCTCTTTAGATGAGAAGAGTCAAATCTCCTGCAGTCTGCTGGCTACCTGAGGTTAACTGGGCACCTCTAGGGCAGTTGCTGCTTGGGGACAATTGGGGGTCTTTGTAGAAAGAGACAGCTCTCCCTTCCACCCTGGTATCTCTGTATACCCCAGCACAGGCCTCTGACTAGGGCTTAAACTGACTGGGAAACAGCCTCGGTGCAGAGCTCTCTTTAACCTGGCCAAGTGTGCAGTAGGAACTTGGCCACAAAGGCCAAATGGAACTCTTAATAGCATCAACTTCGAGGAAACACATCATGGACTTGCTAAGCAGTAAGCACAGGGGATGTTATTATTGTCATCCCATAGAAAGGCAGAGATGTGTGTATGTAACAGTGAGCCAAAGTGGCTTGTCCTTGCTGTGGGGCTGCTCTGTGGAGGGACATTGTCAACCCTGAGAGAGCAGAAGCATGGAAGAATGTAGACCCGCAGGACTGCCTTAGTGAGTCACATTATGGGCTGTAGGCAGCATAGACATTCAGTCTGTACCCCAGTCTGGAAGAGAGACTTTTTTCTCATCTCGGGTCACCTTCTGGGGTGTCCAGAGATGATCAGAGAACCAGGTGACCACCGACTGCACAGCGCTTTCCGCTCAGAGCTGCCCAGCGCTTGTCCTGACCACCTGCTCAGCTCTGGAATTGAAGAGGCCTTGCCCAATGGCTAGCTCACTTGCATCGGCTGCAGAGGTAGCAGACTAAGCAAGGAAGTAAAAGACAGAGAGGAGGGCAGAGAGGAAGGCAGAGAAGAGGGCAGAGAGGAGGCAGAGCCGCCAACGAGACAGAGAGCTGAGCATAGCTTAGGTGACGGCGGTGGTACCGAAGGGAGACCTCGCAGTGAGAGGGTACCCTAGGGACACTCTTTCTGCTTAGAGACCATACAGAGGACCAAGTGACTAGTGAGCCAACTCAGGCCAGGCTGCTCAGGGACCCCAGGCCTTAGGAGTTCCCATGGTCAAAGGCTTCACTGAGGCAGAGGGAAAGAAGGATGGTGGTGGGGGTGGGGGTGATGGTGGTAGGGGTGTTGGTGATGGTGGTAGGGGTGTTGGTGATGGTGTGGGGGTAGGGGCAGGGGTGATGGGG
>CM052720.1:24515787-24553133 GCA_028551405.1 Uromys caudimaculatus | reverse complement strand
ATATGGGCGTGGCAGAAGAGAACTGGAGAACCGATTCCCACAAGGTGCCCTGTGACCTCCACACATGCTCTGTAGCCGGCGCGCGTAGGCACACACATGCACACACAAAATAAATGTAACTTAAAAATTAACAGTAACTAACCAAACAACAGACCTAGAACAGAAAAGGTCAAGGTGATCTCACCTCCTTCTTACCCTGTCCAGGTCAGGAGTCTTGCGCACAGCATCCTGGGTATCCAGGCACTCACTACCACACCAGGCAAGCACTGAGCACAAGACCTTCCCCAGCTGCAGCCCAAACCACTCAAAAGCCCGTTGCCTTTAATCAAGTGGCATAAAGGGCCATGAAAACGTTAAGGGAAAAATAAGAGCGGAATTGGAGGGGATCAGAGGTAACACGGCTGTCTTTACGAGAGGCAGAGTGAGAGGCTGAGGCGGGGACGTGAAAGCTAAGAGCCAAGAAGATGAAGATACAGAGACCGGTGAGCACCTGGCCTCTCTGGAGACATCAGACTCTGAGCTGGAGAGGACACTCGGTTCTGTGAAGCCCTGGTGTGACAGAGTTGAGAAGAGGGAGGGCACACTCCAAACCCTGGCAGAGCCAACCTGGAGGCCCGCTGTTTACAGGAGGTGCCGGTCTGATGCTTCCTCCTGGTGGGGATCCTGAGCGACTATTCTGAGCATGCCTCTCTTGTGGGCCCCGCTCAGCACTGGGAAGCTACTTACTGTGAAGACAGAAGACTGGAGCCTAGGCTGCTACTGAAAGACCTGGCAAAGGGCAGGGCTGTTCAGTGGTTATCTACCCAGGTTCACTGCCTGCTCAGGTGTCTTGGCCCAGCAAACTCGAGCCTCCCTTGTGCCCATAAAAATAAATAAATTTTAGCAGTCTACACTCTTCAGAGCCTTGGGCAGCAGTAGTCACACACACTCACCCACTATCTCATTCTCCTCCAGATTGATCGTCTCCAGTGCAGGCAAGGTAGTCAGCTGCTCTGGGAAGTCTTGAAACTGGTTCCTGGACAGGTCGATGGCCCTAAGGTGCTGCAGGCTGCTGACCTCGTTGGGGAGGCGATAGAGGTAGTTGCCCTCCAGACGTAGCTCTGCCACAGGATTGAAGAAGGGACAGTCAGGAGAGAAGGAAAGCTTGCCCAGAGACCATCAGAGGCCGCCAAGCCTGTTCCTGGTACCCCAGCCAAGACACTGAGAAAGATCCCACCTCCCAGGAAGGCCCAAGAGGATGGCTCCTGGCCTGTTTGCCCCCACCACTTCCCAGGGCCTCTTCTGCCATTATTCCAGCAGAGGTACCCCACTTTGGCTGTGTAGGAGGGTCTCCTGACAGAAGCTGGGGCCTAAAGATACAAGTGTGATGGTTCCCTCAGACAGGCCTTGTGAATGTGTCGTGAGGACTGCTGGCGGAAGCCTGGTTCTGTCATCTGTCCTTATTCCCCACACAGCTACCAACCAGATGTGAGCAGGTTCTTCACCTGAAGTGGTCACTGAGAAGCTGATCAATGGCCTATGCGAGGGACCCTCATGAGGAGGCCCAAACAGCACTAAGAGATAGACCAAGGCCAGAGGCTGAGAAAGATGGACCAGGCCAGAGGTTGAGAGAGACGGACCAGGCCAGAGGCTGAGAGGGACGGACCAGGCCAGAGGCTGAGAGGGACGGACCAGGCCAGAGGCTGAGAGGGACAGACCAGGCCAGAGGCTGAAGCTGAAAAGTCTCCTGGGCCAGGCCTCATGGCACACTTTTAATCCCAACACTCAGGAGGCAGAGGCAAGTGTATCTCTGTGAGTTCAAGGCCAGCCTGGTCTATAGAGTGAGTTCCAGGACAGCCAGAACTGCCTAGAGACACCCAACAATCAACAACAACAACAATCAATCAAGAAGAAAGGAAAAAGGAAGAAGCAAGCCCCCACCATCTGCTGTTTTGGAGAATTCCCAGCTGCTATAAGCCACACTTGAGATTTTTCCTGCCTTTTAGTTCTTTAACTCATACACACACAAAAAAACCAAAAAAAAAAAAAAAAAAACCCGACAACAACAACAAAAATCCTGAGCCGGTGACAGTAACATAAAGCAAGGAAATAATGACCACAGACAATAGGAAGCAGCTTCACAAGAGGGGAGGCAGAGATGCTAATGAATTGGAGCAGAAGCTCTGCAAAACACTGCAGACGTTCTACAACTTGACTAACCCGAGAGGTTTCTGTTTTGCAATGACTTACTTATTAGCTCGGTCCGTGTCATACATGTCTCTGTCTTTTTTTCTATTCCATGAAAAACAATAAAGGTTTAAGGCAGGTGTAACTATGTGGTTATAGTATTACTATTGGAAATACAGTTAAATAAAATAATACAGTACAGAAGGAAGAGGCTCTCATAAAGTCCCTCATAGAGGAAGAGGCAACAAAGAAACAGACAAACAAACGAAACAAGAACCAACCTAGGAGGAACAGGGCAGGGAGCACACTGTAGGGCTACGGTGAGAAATCATTAGCCTCTGCTCAAGTGCAAACCCCAGCCTGGCTATTCTGGTTGACTTAGGCATTATGTCCATTTAGATTTCCGTTTCCTTATCTAACAGAGAGGCCTGTAGGTGGCTGCCTCATGGAGATGTGAAAAGCTGTGTCAGTTCACACAGAGAAGGCACCAGGAGAGGGAGGGAATAGGGTCTGTTTCTGGAGTGGGGACAGGCCACTCCGGGAGCAAGACTGCAAGGCCGTGCACATGTGACCTTTACATTAGGCTATTTTTCTATGATACAACTGTCCCAACTCTTTCTGGTCCAAAGGAAATGGAGACCCTGAAATGTCACACTATGTCCCTCAGCTCTTCTACCCAGAGCCAAGTTTATGGAAGTGTGACCAACCCAGTTGCATAGGGTCTCATTCCTTTGGAATGGAATGCCGATATGCTACGTTTTGTCTCTTTTGAGACTCAGCCTTACTCCCAGTTTCTGTCTGCGCCCAGAGCTGAGCCTGTGCCACAAGGCTCCATACCCAAATAGCACCAGGAGAGAGCTAGCCTCCCAGGAGTGTGGACTAGCCTGTGAGCACAGGTAAATCCACCACTGCTGCTCAGAGGGACCCTCCCAGAACCCTTGGGACATAGGACCAAGGAGCAGCCTGGGACAGGAGCCTTCCAGTTTCCATCTACGGCTGGAGCTGATCCTGTGCCACAGGGCTACATACACAAATACCACCAGGAGAGAGCTAGTCTCCTAGGAGCGCCAACACACCTGCAAGCACAGGTAAGACTACCACTGCTAGCCGGGCAGTGGTGGCACACGCCTTTAATCCCAGCACTTGGGAAGCAGAGGCAGGTGGATTTCTGAGTTCAAGGCCATCCTGGTCTACAGAGTGAGTTCCAGGACAGCCAGGGCTACAGAGAAACCCTGTCTCAAAAAACAAAAACAAAAACAAAACAAAACAAAACAAAAAAAGACTACCACTTCTGTTCCTGGCCCAAGAGAGACCCTCCCAGAGTCATCGGGACATAGGAACCAAGGAACAGCCAGGGACAGGATCCTTCTGGTTTCCGTCTGCACCCCAGAGCTGACCCTGTGCCAGAGCTCTCCAAACCCAAATTCCTCTCAGAGAGAGCTGGTCTCCCAGGAGTATTGACACATAGGCTTGCAGGAGGGACAAGCCAGTCAGGGACAGCAAGACCAGCTAACACCAGAGATAACCAGATGGTGAGGGGCAAGGGCAAGAACAAAAGGAACAGAATCCAAGGGAACTTGGCATCATCAGAACCCAGTTCTCCCACATCGAGCCCTGGAAACCCCAACACACCAGAAAAGCA
Organism: Uromys caudimaculatus; assembly: GCA_028551405.1. Classification (NCBI taxonomy): domain Eukaryota; kingdom Metazoa; phylum Chordata; class Mammalia; order Rodentia; family Muridae; genus Uromys; species Uromys caudimaculatus. Next base: position 24,549,325 of record CM052720.1, on the reverse strand, counting down.
AGACTCTGATTTAAAAATCATATCTCATGATGATGATAGAGGACTTTAAGAAGGACATAAATAACCCCCTTAAAGAAATACAAGAAAACACAGGTAAACAGGTAGAAGCCCTTAAAGAGGAAACACAAAAATCCCTTAAAGAATTACAGGAAAACACAACCAAGCAGGCAAAGGAATTGAACAGAACTATCCAGGATCTAAAAATGGAAATAGAAACAAGAAAGAGACTCAGCCTCATCATGGCTTCAGCTGGCCTCAAACTCAAGATCTTCCTGCCTCGGCCTCCCAGGTTCTGGAATTACAGGGGTGTCCCAGCATGGCTGGCTTCCCAGCATGGCTGGCTCCCACGTGTCATCTCGAAAGTTTTCATCAGTACACTCAACTCTGTTTTATAAGCAGCTGAGTTGTGATTGCTGCGCTCACACATAGGGCTGCCTCTGTCACTGGGCTGTCTGCAGCCTCCCTTCCCTCTCCTTTGGGCCCCGTGATCTGCCAGGCCTGTGCCAGGCCAGGCTTTGCTCTGGACTTCTGCAGCCCTCTGCCTCCAGTAGGAAGCGTCAGTCAGGCTTGGGTACCCTGTGTTGTCTCAGGCTGGGACACGGAAGTTGTTCCTTATCCCACCCCTGCCCAGGGACCTTGGGCTGCAGTACTATAGTGTACCCGGTATGGGTGGCCAATTAGAGATTGAATCTTGGCAGAAGTGATCCTGTGCCATTCCTGCCCCAGATGTCAGGTACCGAACAGGTTTTGATGCCCAGAGTTAAAAATGGAGGGATGGCGTTGTCTGTCTGCTCAAAGTTGGAGGTGGGGAGCCTCTCTGTTGAGGGAGACTCCTGGCCAGGGTGAACTGTAGTAGTCTAGCATCTGCTAAGAGCCAAACAGCTGCTATGAGGCCTGACCATGCACGTACTGGCACGTGGCATCGTGGGTGGTCCAGGGCAGGGAATGGCCTACTTCTGTCTTCCTAAGCCTGGCTGGAATGGGTCTGTTTGGCTCACTTACAGCACCTCTGGAAGCCAGTGATAAAGCACAAGTTGACTAATTCCAGGCTTTTGCGCATGAGCTAACTGCCGTAATTGCACTTCAAACAGGTTTTGTGTGACATGAAGACGAAGGGTGTGACTCACCCTAAGACCTTATTTTTTCTTACTTTGACGTTAACCAGCAAATGAAAGGCAGCACAGCAAGCTACGTGAGTAGCAACCAGAGAAAGCTTTCTGTTTATTTTACAGCCTTCCCCCAGAACCAGAGTCTGGCACTCCACCTCTGCAGCCGGCCCAGCCCTAGTGAGCTCTGTGTTCTCACAGGGCTCCTGTGATGCAGGGCTTGGGTTAATGGCCTGCCCTGAGATGCGTACAGCCCACCTTAGGGCCTGCCACAGTAAGGGTTCAGAACCTTGTTCCCTTCTGCAGGGCCTCTGCAAACACAGACACCCACAGACACATACATGCACGCACACATACACACATGCATTTACCACACACATACACACACACACATGCACATACACATAGAAGCACCACACATTCACAGACACACACACACACACACACACACACACACACACACACGCATGCACGTGCATGCACACACACAGAGGCACCACACACCCAGACACACACGCACACAAGCAAGTGCATGCACACACACATGCCACACCCACTAGCTACACATTAAGCCCTCTGCTCTGTTATGCTAAAGGCAAGAACTTCACGTGATTCTTCTTTGTTACTATGTCCAGCCTCCTTCAGGACATGATCACTCAGTAAGTACCCAATGAGTCATGGGAGCGGATGTCACGTGGTGCCTCCCAGTGTCCTCTTTTTGGTGACATCTTGAACCCAAGGTCCAATTAGTAGATTCCCAAGGCCTGCTCCATGCAACCAAGGATCTCTTCAGCAGCTAGGTTCGTGGATACACCATGCCAGAATCATAAAAGACTCCCAACCTAATGGGGTCCATTATCAGTCAGTCAGTACCCAGGAGGCTCAGGAAGAGCGCTGAATTCAGGCATCTGGAATCCCATGTCTCCCAAACCCTGCTGTCTGGATAATGGCTATCAGATTACAGTGTTGAGGCAATGTTAGACATCTAGCCCACTGTGCCCTGTCAAGCAGCGTTATCTCACACTGAGCAGGCTGCTCCCTTGGGGCCCTCACACTTAACAGTTTGATTGACTGATTCTTTCATTCACTCATTCCCTTTCTTCTCTCCCTTTTCCCTTTCTTTTGAGGTGATGAGATCTCCTGCAGCCAGGGCTAGCCTCAAATTCATCAGGTAGCTGAGGACGACCTTCATCTCCTGACTCTCCTGCCTCTACCTCCCAAGGGCTAGAACTACAAGTGTGTGCTACCACCCCTCATGTATATCTAGAGTTGGGGATTAAACCCAGAGCTTTGTGCATGCTAGGCAAACGTTTTACAACTGGGCGACCCAGCACCCCACCCCACACACGTGGAGGCAGGGTCTCACTTTGTAGTCCTGCCTGTCCAGAGTGTGCTAGCAAACCAGGCTGGCCTCAAACTGTGTGGTCCTCTAGCCTCTACTTCCTAAATGTACCTGCCTGTCAGCATTCGGTCTTCCTGCCCTGAGGACATAAACTGCCCTCGGAAAGCATCCCAAATGTTCCAGTCCACAGTGAGCACTGGATAACGCTGAGCAGGGAATGGATTTCCGCATCACCACACAATCCTGCAGCATCCCAGCTCCGAGTAGAGCTTTACTCTTCCTTACATTGATTTGTTCTTTTCAAAGAGAACAAAAGAGTAACTATTATTGCTTGCTATAAAAAGTACCGTTGTTCAAGTCTCACTGAATACAGCCAGATAAAGACTCCAGGCCCCAGGCAGACAACAGCAGAGGAAGGTGATGAGGTCATCATCCAGGGTGGCTCCCTGGAGCATCTCGGCAGCTGGATATTCATTCTGAGAGGGTGAGCCACCTCCTCTGGCTGCTCAGACTCTGTGCAGTGTGACTCTAAGCCCCCACTTCTCAGAAACATGCTGCCCAGTTGCCTCTTCAGCCAGTGAAGCCAGACAGGTCATGTAGGAGCTGGTCCTGCATAGCAGTACACACGGCAGGGGTAATGTGACACGAGGCCATGGAAGACATTGTTATTAGTGTGTGCACACGGTACACATGTGTGAGGGTGTGGGCACATGTGTGCAAGGGTGCTCCAACAGAGGTCAGGGGAACTTTCTGGGTACTGGTTCTCTCCTTTTGTTGTAGGTTCTAGAGATCAAACTCAGGTTCTCGAGCTTGTCTAAATAAATCATTCTGCTGCCCCACATTTTTTAATTTTAATTTCAAAAATTTTGATTTATTGTAACTATGTAGGGGGTATGGGGGTATGGGTGTGTGTGTGTGTGTGTGTGTGTGTGTCTTGGAATCCAGATTGGCCACTTCAAAAGTTTTACATACAGTTTATAGGAATTGGTAAATTATCACGAGTAAGACAGAGTATCTGATGGATTACTTGTGTGGGACAAGAAGGGCAAACAGGGAAGTTGAGACCTTATGTGGCTAACATCCCCATAAGCCTATGGGGAAGGGATCTTTTACAACAATGAGGTACTCAAATTAATATTCCTGCCATTCTAGGAACAGCAAATGTGGAAATCAGGGGTGATGCTAATTAATACAGGCGACTGAGAACAACCACAAGCTGTGCCCATTTTCCAAACACAGGACATCACAGGGATGAAGTTTCCAAATGTATTTATAAAAGGGGCCACCGCTGACACACCAACAGCCTTGCCCCTAAAATGGTTAGCAATCAGACCTGTGCGGTAAGAGCAGTGGCCTATAACAAAAGAAAAATCGCAGGTACTTAAACAGCTGGTCCAAGAGCAACTGGAGGCTCGACGTAGAGAAGAGTCCACCAGCCCATGGAATTCCTCTGTGTTTTGTTGTAAAAAGGGAATCGGGCATATGGAGGATGTGGATGGATTTAACAGCAGTTAATAAGGTAATTCAACCAATGGGTCCTTTACAGCCTGGACTTCCTCCACCATCTTTGTTACTGAGATCATGGCCTATAATACTTGACTTGAAAGATTGCTTTTTTTCTCAATAGGGAAAGGCTTGTTTTCTCAGTACCTGGGAACAACAGCGGTCCAGTGAAAAGATACCACTGGAAGGTTCTGCCACAGGGAATACTAAGTAGTCCGACTTCATGTCAATATTTTATACAACAACCATTAGAAATAATTCATAAGCAATTCCTTCAATCATTTATCATTATGTGAATGACATTTTGTTGGTTAATTCTGACAAGGATGTTTTAGAGAATATATTTAAGGTAACAGAAAGAATTCTGCCATGTTGGGGGTTACAGATTGTTCCAGAAAAAATAAAAAGAGGAGAGTCGCATAGTTAATTGGGTTAAAGAATCTGCTACCAAAATATTTGACCACAAAAAGAACAGATCCGTAAGGACCAATTGCAAACTCTTAACGATTTCCAAAAATTAATGGGAGATACTAATTGGCTGAGGTCTATAATTAGATTAAGTATATATGAGTTAAGTAAGTTGTTTCAAACATTACTAGGAGATTCAAACTTAAACAGACCAAGATGTCTAACAGCTGAAGCAGAAAAAGAGTTAACTTGTAGAACAAAGACTACAAGAAGCAGATGTGGATCAAATCGATCCTAATACTTGATTGTATTTTGTTCATTTTGCTTTCAACTCATTCTCCCACTGGGCTCATTATGCAAAGGGAAAATAGGATTATGGACTGTATTTTCTTAGCTCATAAACAAAGTAAAAAACCTGAAGGCATACATAGAAAAGGTTTCTGAATCAATTATAAAAGTAGAGTAAGACTACATCAATTGTCAGGAACAGATCCGGCTGAAATTGTAGTACCTCTTGCAAATGCTGAGATTATGTCATCATGGGTGATCAATGAAGACTGGCAAAGAGCTTGTGATAACTACTTGGGTGAAATTAATAACAAATATCCGAAAAGCAAACGTATATAGTTTTATAAAAGAACTGATTGGACTCTTCCATGTTTGTATATTACAGAGAACCGATTCCAGAGGCATCAACATTTTATACTGAGGCAAACAAGATGGAGATGGCACACTATAAATCAGATAAGATAAGCAAGGTGGTCAAAAGTCCATATACATCGGTCAAAAATCAGAACTATATGCAATCCTTATGGTATTATTAGATTATCCTGAATCTTTAAACATAATTACCAATTCTTTATATGCAGAGTCATTTTGCATATACAGACTACTGAATTTGTACCTGATAACTCAAAATTAACTTTGTTATTAATACAACTGCAACAGGCCATCAGAAGCAGAAATTACCCATTACTCATATTCAATCTAATACAGGTTTGCTAAGTCCATTAGCTCAAGGAAAAAGTGAAACTGACCAGTGACTAATAGGAAATGTGTTGGAAGCCTCAAAATCTCATGAGAAAATCATGTCAATGGGAAAAGTTTAAAGAAAAAATTTTCCATCACTCACCAAACTCTGCTACCTGCTGGTAGTAACCCTTGGGGCGTCAAAAGAAATGACATCTGGCAGATGGACGTTTTCTACTTTACAGAATTTGGAAAACAAAGGTATATACACCATTGACAAGTACTCAGAGTTTCAATGGGCAACCACTTAAATTCTAAAAAGACCGATTGTGTAATTACATACTTATTGGAAATAATGACAATTATGGGGATACATGCATAAATTAAAACTGACAGTGTTTCCCGCATATGTATCCAATAAGAGAAAACAAGTCTTTGTATAATATTACAATATGAAGCATGCTCCTGGTATACCGCACAATCCCACAGGACAATTAATTATAGAAAGAGCCAATCGAACCTTAAAAGAGATGCTTATTAAACAAAAAGGGGGAGTAAAAACCCTGAGGAACTAAATAATGCTCTGTTAACTCTCAATTTTCTTAACGTTGGTGAAAAGGAACAACAGCAGCTGAGAGCCAACCCATATACTGTAAGGATGTGTTGACATTAGCTTGGAAACCTGCAATAGTTTTAAGATGGGGCTGTGGTTATACCTTTAATCCCCACACTAGGGGAGGCAAAGGCAGGCAGATCTCTGTGAGTTTGAGTCTACAGAATGAGTCTCAGGCCAGCCAAGGCTGTAGAAAGATCCCATCTCCAAAAGTGGGGGGAAGGGGGGACACCACGTACAAGGTGTTTATCATGGGGGGACTGTGACTCAAGGGACCTGTGCCTCTCTTGAAGGATAGAATAGTTCTCAAGAGTGTGAGTCACTTTACACTGAAGCTACCCAATGCAGCGACCCCCTCTCTGCACATGGCTAGTTCCCTTTCTGCCTCTTAGCTACACTGTGATCCAGCCAGGCACCCTAGCCAAGAGACCGGAGTCATACGGTTCAAACCACTGTAGCCGCCTCAGTTGGGAGCCAAACCTCTTCACTTTGGAAATTGCTCGGCTTTAGGTGTTTTGTTAGGACAACACAAAACAGACTGTTCGAGTGGAAAGAGTGAGGCTTAGAGAGACCCAGGCTATCTGTGGATCCACTCTCTCTTCCACATGTCCTGTTCTGGGACCCTGTGGGGTTTTTTTGCCTACTGTCAGAGAAAACAGCCCTAGCCACTTGATCTGATTGTGCTGACATTCCTTCTACTGAGAGACACGGGCCTGGCTTTGCTCTTCAGCCTCGGATGACAGCACCCAGATCACTCACCCAGTGTCTCCTGGCTGAGGGGCTCAGGTCTGAAGGACTGTCTTAGGGGCTGAGCTGGACTACTTGGGAATCCAAGATAGAAGACCTTTGGGAGAGGAGTCTGCTGCATGCCACTCTGGAGCTGTCCCAAATGTGAGCAGCCATGCAGCGACAATTCCTTGCTAGGGAACACAGAAGGCTGGCCTTGTATGTGACAGTGCAGCTGCTCTGCGAGGGCATGTGCAGCCCCACACACCTACCTGGCAAGGTTCAGCCAGCAAGGAGACTGACCCTGCGTTCCTGAACAGTTGTGCCTTTCGACTCTGGCAGAGCTAGACGTCAGTGTGGCACTAAGCCGTCTTCCAAGGGACCATGTGTGGTGCTCAGTAGAACATACCCAGCCTCCCGGGGGTGTTAAGTCAGAAAGGAAACAAAAGGCAAGCTTCCAGAAAACAAACTCCTGAGTGAACTGTGGGGACAGCAAGAGGGCCTGTGACTAAAAGAAAGTGTTGACTGTTCCACCACCAAAGGTAGTTTTCTCAGTGCTGTTCCCATGTCAAATGGTCCAGGCAAGACTCATGTGTCCTAGGCAGCAAAGAGTGGCCTTGAACTCTTGATTCTTGAGCCTGTATTTTCCAAGTGCTACCACTACAGGCATACTCCACCATGCCAGGTTTAGGTGGTGCTCAGGGCTTTGTGCACACCACAGGGACATTCCACCAAACGAGCTACATCCCCCACTAGACCAGCTTCAACCCCTGAGTTAAAGAAATAGCTATGATGTAAAATGATACACGTATCCTTTTCTAGTGAATGGTCTCAGCCCCACCCTCTTGCTGTGTGACATTGGGCAAGTTCCTAGTGCTCTCTGAGAGAAGGGAAGAATTATCAAGAGAGCTAGTAACTAGGTGAGGGACAGAGAAGGAGGCAGAGGAAGACAAGTGAGTGGGCTGTAAAGATTTTAAGCGATTTATACTTGGAAGGGGTTCACAACGATGTCTGCTCTGGAATGCTATAAATGTCACTAAGACTAGATGAATTTCTATTTCATGGGCCAGCAACATCTTTAGAGCTGACAGAGACAGCTGCTGCTGGGCAGGGAATTAGATTTCTGGGGGAGGGGAGAGACTTATTTCCCCCTATTATTCCCTTTGACTGGACCACTGCATTGTGTGTCTATCGCCTATTCAAAAATAAACAGGCAGACAGGACCGATTCTTTCAAAGAATGTGGTGGAACTATGCAGGTGTGGTGGGGGTGTGAGCAACTGGAGAGAAATGGAAGGGGGTGGGAGAGGGCACAGAACAGAGGGACCTGTAGCACAGCAGCAAAGGAAATTTGTGCAGAGAGCTTGGGGAAGGGCAGGTGGGGATAAATGCGAAGTCCTTTGTCACTCAGGGTTTTGAAAATGTGAGCGTGGGAACTCAGCTAGAGGACAGGTAATTCAGTCACACTGTCCCTGTGTTCTGCGTGTGCTCCACCCTGTGTGTACCAGCACACTGTCCCTGTGTTCTGCGTGTGCTCCACCCCGTGTGTACCAGCACGCTGTCCCTGGCTAGAGAGCTAGAGAGCAGGATAGAGGTGTGTGAGTGGCAGATGGCACCAGCTCCCTTCCGCGGGTAACTGAACTGAATTCTTTCAGCTCTACAGGTCTGCTTGCCTCTGGTAGACGATCTTTCTGTCTCACAGCAGTTATCACAAACATTTAAACTTGTATTCTGTTGCATTTCCAAGGGTCAGACACCGTGAGGACAGAAAGCAGAGCTGAGGCCTGAGACCACCACACCTGTCACTTCCTCCATTCCTGGCAGAATTCTTAAGGACAGCAAAGATGGCTGCCCCATGGAGATGGGTCCCTCTGGGCTCCATGACTCTAATTGGGATCTATGCTGAAGAAGAGGAAAACGTGTGCCCCACAGTAACTATGACTAATCCCTGGAAATAGCTAAGACGTGGATACCCACTTCAGTGGCGCTTCTGTGTCTGGTCAGCTGGCCCCGCCCCTTTCTCTATCCTTGCCTCTTTCCTTTGCTAAAGGACATGAGCTGAGGAGAGTTAGCACAAGGGACTATGTAGAGCATGAAGTGAATGCCCAGACTTCTGTGACTCTGGTCACACTTGTTCCTGAAATCTGATGGCCTGTGTGAGGATGGTTCAATCCATCCTCAGCTCGGGAGATTTATCATGCTCCAGAGAACCTCCCCCACAGTCTCCTTTTTCTAGAACACCAGTAAATAAGCCATACTGGGACACTTTCCACATTGTCCCAGTCCCCTCAATCCTCCTGCTCCATCATGTGCAGGACAGTGCAGCCCTCTCACACCAGTGGCTCGCCAGAGAGAAAGAATGAAGCTCCCCATGCACCTATCTGCTTGGCTGAGGCAATGAAGTAAATTGTAATTTTCTCTGGCAATAATCAAAGGACTTGCTGTCCTGAGGCCCCTGTGGTGAGAACAAAGGCAGCCTGTTGAGATGAGAAGCCCTTAACAGACAGGCCCTGAGGGGGTGCCTGCAACCTAAGTGGAGTACACAGAGCACAGCTTCGGAGTCTCACAGGGTGCTGGCTACCTAGCAGGCTTCCTCTCAGCTGGAGGGCTCAGAGAACACACCACTCAGGGAAGACAAGGAGAGACAAGGGACAAAGAACAATGTCACTCATTACAGCTGGGTGCAGTGGTACATACCTGCAACCCAGCACGGAGGAATTGGGGGCAGGAGGACTGTGAGTCAAAGGTCTCTTTGGGTACATACAGAGTTGGAGGTCAGCCTGGGTTACGTGAGGCAATCTTGGGCGAGCAAACAAGTCCATCACTGTGGAAATCATAAGACATCCCAACTTCACACTATAAGAATTAGGTGTCACCCTACCCTTCACCCCACTCCCTGACACTTAATCCAGACAGAGCCTTGCCCCTGAGCCCAGCTCTGCCAAGATTGTTTTCCCTACAATTGAGACTTTGGGTTAGCTTAGCCTCCACAGAGGCTCCCAGGCTGGTTGACCAGATATCCCAAGCCTCCTGGCCCAACTTTGTCCACAATAGTATATTCTCAGCTGGCCCAAACCCTACTGCCCCTGCCTAAGGGGAGGAGACCCATCATCTCAGAGGCTCCTTAGGACCTGGCTGAAGGTTAGCTTATTCAAGGCCAGTCTCTCTCACTGCCTGCATCTTCGGGCTTCATATTTTGCCCCATGATGCTTCTCCTGTCCTCAATGTCCCTTACTGGGTTTTCTAACCCCAATTCGTCCTGCTGGGACCCTTCTGGAATGCTCCTGCTTAAGCAGAGGACATGCTTCGTCCTTCTGCTCTGCACAATTTGGTCTTGTATCATTTTTAACAGTCATTTGCCAAACATACCTTTCATCTACTGAAGGCTGCTACAGAAACTCCTCCTTATTTATCAGGCAGACACCTCCTCATCTATCAGTCCCCACTGTAAATTACTTCTCTAGTGCTTCCTGAGATCCCACCCACACCTCGGAGTCATTCACCGGCAACCTATCAGCAGCCGACTCCTTAAGCTTCGATGTTGCTGCCTAGTACATCTACCTCCCCTGTCAAACAGTGAAGACCTCAGGGGCCGTCTCTACGTAGTTCTAAGTCTTGTCATTCCCAAAAGATGCTGGCCTTACAATGACAAATCATGGGGGGGGGGGGGGAGGAGTTGGAGAGATGGCTCAGAGGTTAAGAGCACTGTCTCCTCTTCCAGGGAATCTTCTATTGCCCTTATGGCAACTTACAACTGTCTTTAACTCTAGTTCCAGAGGATCCAAAACCCTCTTTTGGCCTCTTTGGGCACCAGGTATACAAGTGCTGGCTAAACACCCATACACACAAAATAATAAAATAAAATTTTAAAAAGAAAAAGAAATCCATAGTCCAGGGCCAGGAGATTTGAGTGTCCAGTGAATGTGGGTTCCCGTACTATCTATTATTTGCTTGGACATACCACATGGTGATCCAGAGACTTGCGAGTATCCACTGGATTGAGTAAAAGGCAAAGATGTGAGAGACTAAATTTTGTTTTTTGTTTTTTAAGGTCTTATATAGCCCAGGCTAGCCTCCAGCTTTCTATGCAGTTGAAAATGATCCAGAACACCTATTTCTCCTGCTTCTACCTCCCAAGAGGGGTTACAACCTCTGCTGCCTCACCAAAGACTGAATTTACTGACAACAGTGAAAGTATCAAATAGAATATTGATCCACAAGCTGTAGCACAAGATGCCAATTACCCGGACCTACTAGCCCAGGAACTTGGTGTGCTGGCTAGTCTTATGTCAACTTGACACACAAACTAGAGTTGTCTGAAAAGAGGGAAACTTAATTGAGAAAATGAATCCATAAGATCCAGCTGTAGGGCATTTTCTTAAACTAGTGACTGATAAAGGCGGGCCCAGCCCATTGCCATCCTTGGGATGATGGTCCTGGGTTCTAATAGAACGCAGGCTCCCTTCAGTGACAAACTACAATGTGGATGTGTAAGCCCAATAAATCCTTTCCTCCCCAACTTGCTTCTCGGTCATGGTGTTTTCTTTTAGCAATAGAAACCCTAGCTAAGACACTTGCTCACTTAAGTCAGACATCATAGGAAAGTCAGACATCATAGGAACTGTTGCCTATAACAACTCTTCAACAAGCAAAACCCCTATAACAGGCTTTGAAAAGCCTGGACTCAATAATGCACAGCTTCTGAAACTGGAGGGCTGGGGGGGACAGGATAAATAATGAGTTAAGACAGGATCCCATTTAGCCCAGGCTAGCCTCACACTCATGATGTAGCTGAGGCTGGCTTTGAACACCTGGGTTCTTCTGACTCTCCCTCCCAAGTATTGGGCTTACGGGCTCGGGCTATCACACCTGGGTAAGCTTCCCTGGTTTTTGTCTCCATATCCAACTATGATATGGACCATGAGGAGAAAGCTAAACCTACCTCTATCCAACTCTAGAGCATCACCGAGGATGCCTGCTTTCAGCAAGGCATTAGCAGTTGCCCAAGCAGTCACACCAAAACCCTTGCTTTTGTTCCACCATGAAGCATTCCTAGTCCCCTGCCCACTCTGGAGCCTCTGCCAAGTGCACGTGATGGGGTTGGCTTCCTGTTCTATAGCACATTACAAGGATAAGTACCTCCATCACAAGGACAGGGACCTCAAAGTGTCTCATGGACGGGGGGCACACATATGTATCTCTTAGGTGTGTCTTAGGTATGTCTCACACTCTTCCTACTTAGCAGGTCTAGGACACAATCAATCAAGAGAGTTTCTTTTTTTTGTTTTTTTTGTTTTTTTCAAGACAGGGTTTCTCTGTGTAGCCCTGGAACTCACTCTGTAGACCAGGCTGGCCTCGAACTCAGAAATCCGCCTGCCTCTGCCCCCCAAGTGCTGGGATTAAAGGCGTGTGCCACCACTGCTCGGCTCAAGAGAGTTTCAAGACCAGAGAGCAAGCGAGCACACAGGCACACAGAAGAGCCACACCCAGACACTGAGATCCTTTCCCCAGGCCCACCTGCCAGTCACACTGGCTCTATCTGACCCGTTCTCTCGTTCAGGTCGTGCCGTTTTGTTTCCAAGACATGCTATCATATCTCAGGCTGGCCTCCCATGGGCCAGGTGGCAGAAGGTGACTTTGAACTCCTGATCCTCTTGCCTCTAGCCCTGGAGTTCTGGGATCCCAGGTGCACATCACCACAGTTTATGCACTTCTAGGGACTGAACCTAAGGTGTCCTAGATGCTAGACACCCAGCCAACCAGCTGAGCCTCAGACATTGCAGACAAGGTCCTGCCTTTTCATTTCACACAAACTGAGTGAAGGACATGGGAAGGCAGACTCAAAGATGCCCCGACGCTGGCAAGCCAAGAGCCTCATGGAGAGGTTCTCCCCTAGGGTACCCTTAGGAGCCTGTGAGGCAGGCAGGGGGTGAGTGGCAGGGAAGCTGCTCTGTCAAGAGCCCAGAAGATGGCCCAGGAGTCTTGTCAACAACGCTGCTACCTCCTCCTCCTCCTCCACACACATAAAGCACAGTGTGTGTGTGTGTGTGTGTGTGTGTGTGTGTGTGTGTGTGTGTGTGTGTGTGTGTCACTGTTGAAAGAGAAATCACAGCAAAGACTTGGGTTCAGAGCTATCTAAGAGGCGATTGGGCCTTGGCTCAAGCACTCCCTCTCCCCCTCCCACCAGCTCCTGGCCACTACAGCCTACAATCCACTGTATGAAATCCAATTAGCAGAGCTGGCTTTCCCTTTGAAACCCCAAGCTGAGGGACAGAGGAGTCAGGAGCTGGTGGGGGCAGAGACAAGAGTTCAGACAGCATCCTTCAACAGGCGTCTGATCCAATGGTATCGAAGAGAGCACAGTGGTGCGGGGTAGCCCTGAGCATCATTTCTCCCAAGCTGCTGCTGAGGGCTCTCTGAAATCTCTTCCTCCGGCGCTCTGCCCAGCAGTCTACCCTCCCGCAGTCTGCCCTTGCCAGCATCTGAGCCCTCGGGGTGCAGGACAGTGGTAAGGATGAGCATGCTACAACCCAGGGCTCCTCCCAGGAGACGCATGGCTTACTAACCACCTTTGTTTCTCCACCGTCAGACCCAGGTCTGGAAGACTGCAGGTGTGTAAGTGTTGGACTAATGATAAGAAAAGCACACAGGATCTCCCTGTGCCCAAGTGCTCTTCCTGGGACCCTGACATCCCTACCACCTCTTTCACCTAGTCTCCAGACCCAGGACTGAGGGTGTGGCTTACCCAGTATGATGAAGCCCTGGGTTTGACCCCCCAGCACCTTAGAAGATGGACATATAATCTCAACACTTAGAAGACAGAGGCAGAAGGAGTGTAAGGCTAAAGGTCTTCCTCAACCAAATAGAGAGTTGGGTCAGCCTGGGCTACATGAGATTTGTTAAGGTGTGGTGGGGGTTACTGCTGGGCATAATATTACAAGACCTTTGATCTAATACTGTGGGGCAGCCCACTTGTGTCTAAGCCCCAAAGATTCTGCTCTGGGACCTTAGCCAAGTCCTTCTGTGGTAGCTTGAATATGCCTGGCCCACGGAAAGGGGCACTATTAGGAGGTGTGGCCTTGCTGGAATAGGTGTGGTCTTGGTGGAGGAAACGTGTCACTGTGTAGGCAGGCTTTGAGGACTCCTAGTGCTCAAGCTCCGCCCAGTGCAGAATAGAGAGCCTTCTCCTGTCTGCTGCCTTTGAATCAAGAGGTAGAACTCCCAGACCTTCCAACACCAGGTCTGCCTGGACGCTGACATGCTTCCCGCCATGATGATAATGGACTGACCCTCTGAAACTGTAAGCCAGCCTCAGTTAAATGTTGTCCTTTATAAGAGCTGCTTTGGTCATGGTGCCTCTTCAGAGCAACGAAACTGAACCTAAGATACCTTCCCTCCTTGACTCTCCCTCTCCTTCCATGAAGTAGGATGCTAGAGACCATGCCATGGGAGTGTGTGGCTATTATCCCAGTGCTTGGAAGGTAGAGAGGAGGACCGAAAGTTCGACATCATCTCTGGCTCCAGTTATCTGGCTGAAAGAGACCATGTCTCAGGAAAACCAAACTGGATAAATGATCAGAAGAACAGACACCACCAGCCCATCTTCTCTCATGGCAACCGGGCTGACAGACATACTAGTGGTCGGTGGGTAAGTCCCCATTACTCCCTACTGCATTGTGCTCAATACGAGTCACTCCTTACTCTCGAGCTAGTCTCTTAGGCATTTTTGCTGAGAAGCCCTGAACTGAGTGAGTCTCAACTCTAGCTGTCAACACTTCAGAATGGCCCATATTAATGCCAAGGCCTAGATTCACACTCAGATGGCCCAATTCATCTAGTCTTGGGGTGGTTTTGTGTACAGAGACGTTCCCAGGGTGGTTCTGATTTCAGCTAGGGACATGAGCTAACAGCCCAAGAAGCCTGCTGGCTGTGAGGTCCCACCTCACCTATGGAAAGAAGCCGACACCAGAAAGGATGGAAAAGAGAAACCAGTAGGTCAAAGTTCACACACAGGTGCCTCTGGGGAAACAAGCCCCGCCCTAGGCCCCTCCTACTCCCCAGTCACAAGCACTGGGGTTTTTCAGATACAGCTCACTGGGCTGGGTAACCTCCACTCAGAAGGATCCACCCATACTACTTCAGCCTCCTTGTCATCCGTGTGCACTGTGAAGCTATTGTCTGCTTCCCCCTGAGCCACCACACCAGCCCTTCCTGCTTGCTGGACCAAGCTTTGCCCATCCATAACTGTCTCTGCTTTCTAGTCTCCATCTAGCACCCATGACTCCCCAAGGAAGCCCAAGATCAGGGGTCTGAGATTTGCCTGTTCATTCCTCATACAGGAGCAATGTTTTATGCTTGTTTCTCTAAACAGAATCACAGACTCTTTTCATACCCTCAGCCCTAGGTCAAAAGACAGCCCTAGGAGGCAGGACCTGCCTTACTCCAGCATCCTGTGCCTCTGCCCTCTCCCACCCTAGCATCTTACTGTTACACAAGTGTCTAGGCTACAGTCCTGCTCCATGGGCCAGAAGGACGGAGGGAGGGAGTACCGACTTACCACAGTTTCAGCACATTGTGCTCAGCCACCAGAGACACCACTGTAAAAGATCTACAATGCCTAACACCCTCCATGAAGCATTTCCACTCACTCTGTGTGTGCCAGAGAGATAAGCCAACATTGCTGACACTTGTCACAAATTGCACCGAGAAAAGAATGTGAGAGAGAGAGAGAGAGAGAGAGAGAGAGAGAGAGAGAGAGCAGAGCTAGGGAAGAGAAGGGGATCAGTCATTCATGTCCTTGGGTCTGCTGGTCTCGCCAGATCAGAGAGTCCAGCCAGGGCTCACATTCTTGTCTTCAGTCAATCTTACTTTCAGCCAGCTGGAAACAGAATGTGACCCAGAGACCTCCAGGCCCAAGTCTATCTTCAAAGGTTACCCCTGGGAATGACTTTATAGGTCTGCTTGAACCAAGGCTAGCTCTGGAGACATTCCCCAGATGGGGTGAGACCCTGAAGGTCAGGGGCTGGTCACACTCTCCCTGCCTGAGCTAACCCATGGCCTACCTCGAAGCTGATTGAAGGTGGTCATGAACTTGCTGGTGAGGGACTTGAGTTCATTGTTAGCCAGCGTGATGAGGTGGATCTGGTCAGAGACATTCCTCAGGACCTTGTAGATGCAGATGGGGAAAGAAACAAGCTTGCAGTCGGCCAGGTCTGCAGCAAAAAGGACAAAGAGATCAGAGCCATGAGTCACAGCTGCCCAAGAACCTATCTCAGACCCATGTGGATCCAACCCATCCCCCTCTCCAGCGTTCCTGCTTGGGCCATACCATCAGCGTTAGACAACCCGCTGAGCAGAACAGGCTAGCACTCCACTAATGGCTAACCACAGTCACGATATGACCAAGGGACACCACCTGGCCTAGACTGCTATGACGAGACAGTATGACCAAAAAGAAAGTTGGAGAGGGAAAAGGTTTACTTGACTTACACTTCCACATCACCAAAGGAAGTCAGGACAAGAACTCACACAGGGCAGGAACCTGGAGGCAGGAGCTGATGCACAGGCCGTGGAGAGGCGCTGCTTACTGACTTCTTGTTCCCCGGCTTGCTCAGCCTGCTTTCTTATACAACTCAGGACTACCAGCCCAGGGATGGCCCCACCCACAGTGGGCTGGGCCCTTTCCCATTGATCACTAATTGAGAAAATGTCTTACAGCTGGATCTCAAGGAGGCATTTCCTCAACGGAGGCTCCTTCCTCTCTGATGACTCTAGCTTGCATCAAGTTGACATAAAACCAGCCAGTATACACCCTTCCTACATATACACCCAGGAGCCACAAAAACAAGTGTCTCCATGCAAAAAAAAAAAAGTTAGAAAGAACCTAAGACCCACAGATGTACTTAGTAGCTTTGCTCACAAGGACTGAAAACAAAATGGCACAACTGGCCACAGACTGAGAAGTGGATGACATGCCCATAAAAAGGAATATTACTCAAAAAGAAAGAAAGAAAGAAATGCTATGGGGACGGGGAGGTGGTGCGGTTCGAAAGGTGCCTTGCAGCTGCAGGGCAAAGCACATGGGGTGCAGGGAAGGCAGTTATGACGGCGTGTGTTATGATCCCGGTGCTAGGAATACAGAGACAGGCTTAGCCCTGGGGCTCACAGGCCAGCCTAGCCTACTTCCTGAGTTAAAGGCCAGGGAGAGACCCCACCCCCACCCCCACCCCCCAAAAAAGGAAAAATAAATGGACAGTAACTGAGAAACAACAGTAGGGCTTGTCCTCTGACCTCCACAGGCGTGTGTACCTAAGAACATGCCCCTGCCCACAGAGAAATACCATAACATGGAAGAATCATGAAAACACAGTGCCAAGCCAAAGAAGTCAGCTGTAAACACCACACATACGCGACTCCGCAAACGTTAAACGTTCAGAAGAGCCAAATCCACTCAGACAGCAAGTAGACTGGTGAGAGTCTCCACAGCAAGGGCTGCTGGAGAGAGTCTGTGAGTGGTGGGGGAAGGGTGTGGGGGAGGAGCGTGGGGGAGGGGTGTGGAGGAGGGGTGTGGGGGAGGAGAGCGGGGGAGAGGTCTGGGCAATGCTCTAAAACTGAATTGCAGCAGCAACTTCATACCACGGAAAAGATTCTTTCTTTTCCTCTTTCCTCTCCTTCCTTCTTCCATTTTCTTCACTGTCTCTTGTAGCCTAGCCTCAAACTCGCTACATGGCCAAGGATGACTTTCAACTTCTGCTCCTCCTATGTCCATGTCCTAAGGTCTGGGGACACAGGTGGATTCTTACCACACCCAGTCTCACAAAATATTGGGGATCGAATCCAGAACTTTGCCTAGGCTGGGAAAATACTCCACCCACTTAGCCCCGTGACCAGGCTTGGGTGGGTCACTTCACGTGGATGAACTGTATGACACGTGGATGACAGCACACTCCCTAAAGCTCTGCATGCACAGAGAAACACACGAAGCACAGAGGCTATGCTACTAGGTCATCTGGCTCTCTGAGCCACTTAAGCTCCCTGTGCCTCAGTTTCTACATCTGTATAAAATGACAGCAGTGGTGTTTGACTGGCAGCTGCCAAGAAGACGAACTGCGATCAAATCCTAACTCACAAAGGGCCTGGCAGATATACAGATATCGTGTTATGGTGACATCCCCCCCCCCACACTCTGTTCAAACCCTTTATTTGCTTCATGGCTGGCTCACTCCACACCTCTTCTGGGAATCTTTCTGGAGCTTCCTTATTGCTGGTGACTGAGCCTCTGGCACTCTCAGGGGCTGTGGCAGCAACACCCCATTTCTTCTCTATAGAAGAGATGGCTCTCTTGGGTTGCTGGGTTCCAGATGGGTCCAGAATAAATAGGCAAAGTGCAACAATAATCCCAAGTGCCAGCGATAAAGTATGAGTTTTCACACACTGTGGTTTGTCTGCTGGGCAGCCCTGGGAGTTGAACCTGCAGCCTTGGGCTGTGCTGCATTCCCAGTAGGAAAAGGGGGCTTTTAAAAGTCCTGTTCCTAAGAGCAACAATAATACAAAGTGCATGATGGAAATCATCATATTATAATCATGATTATTTATCATATAACTAAAGCCCTTCTCAAGCGTCTGCCCACGGGATCTCTACTCTTGTTCCAACTCTAAGTCCTATGGCTCCATGAAGCCTTCTCGCTGCCCTGAGCAGCTGTTTGTACAGCTGGAGTCTCACGAAATGTCACTGAGACCACTCAATCCTAGGTTTTGTTAGCGCCGCCCTGCGTCTGTGCTCAGATATATTTAGAAGAGGTTTCTAGACAAAGGCAGACAATATGTTCACGGATGACAAGATAAAATACTTAAATGGTGCTGCTTTTTAAAAAGGAATTTTATTTCATGTCTAAGTTATGCATATGTGTGTGTGTGTGTGTTGTGTATACATATGCACAGATGTGTAGGTGCCTGGGAAGATCAGAAGAGGGGGTTGGATCCTTGGAAGTTGCAGTTACAGGCGGATGTGACCCGCCCAACCTGGCTGTTGGTAGCTGAACTTGGACCCTCTGCAAGAGCAGCGAGGGCGCTCAACCATTCATTGATGCATCTTTCCAGACCATGTTGCCTTTTTTGTTTGGTTGGTTTTGAGACATGGCCTCTCTATGTAACCCTGTCTGTCCTGGAACTCACTCTGTAGACCAGGCTGGCCTTGAATTCACAGAGATCCACCTGCCTCTGCCTCCCAAGTGCTGGGATTAAAAGTGTCCGCCACCCCTGCTCAGATCCATGTTGCTGATTTTAAAAGAATGTCTGCTGTGTTTTCTACACAAATCTCATCTCGCAGTGAGGAGACAGAATATTCTGAGAAATGAGGTAGGCTTACAGTCACTCTCAAAGTCACACTAATTAAGAGAGGGCAAAAGGACAAGTATCCTACAAAGAAACTGTTGAGCCCAGACGTTTAACCCAGAAGAAAACACGTCATAACTTAATAATGCCAATGGGAACCTCACAAATGAATCCGGGGAAAAAGTGCTCATCAGAGCCCTCGCTTAATAACGTGAGGGAAAACAAAAGAGACTAAGACTCAAAATCCTTTATCTCCGACAGAAAAATCGGAAGTAGAGTTAATAGCTATGTAAGCTCTTAGGCGAAGGTATCTTTCCAAACCTAGAGAGTATATAAGGCAGAAACATTGTAAAAGATAGACCATTGAGGGCCGGAGAGATGGCTCAGCAGTTGAGAGCACTGACTGCTCTTCCAAAGGTCCTGAGTTCAATTCCCAGCAACCACATGGTGGCTCACAACCATCTGTAATAAGAGTCAATGCCCTCTTCTGGTGTGCCTGAAGACAGCTACAGTGTACTCCATAAAGAAAATAAATAAATAAATCTTAAAAAAAAAAAAAAAAAAAAAAAAAAAAAAGATAGGCCATTGAACATTAAAAAAAAAAAAAAAAAAGCAGGGGCTGGCCAAGTGGCAAAGCAGCTAAGGGAGCTTGCTGTTCTCCCAGAGGACCCATGGTTAATTCCCTGCACCTCCATGGCAGCTCCCATCCACCGTAACTCCAATTCCAAGGGATCCAATACCCTCATTGGCCTCCAAGAACACTGTACACACAAAGCACATGCAAAGACACACACACACACACACACACACACACACACACACACACACACACACACTTGAATCATTTTAAGAAAAATAAGGCAAACAATAGATTATGCAAAAAAGTCCATAAGATAAATAAAATAAAAATGCTTAGATAATAGTATAAAGAAAAATGAAGACTAATCTATAAATAGAACATAAGATAGTTTCAAAAGGAAAATATAAGCCAGAAACAAATACTCAGCCCTCCCATGGATTGCAAGCTGCTCTCTAGACCTTTATGTTAGTTTCTAAATCTACTCAACAGATAGGCCTGTGCTTTAAAAACATACCTTGGTAATATGACCGGGGAAGTGGTATCCCTTGGTCTAATCTGCAATCTTTGGGGAATGAGACTAATTATATTTCATGGTCAATTAACCATTTTGATTTGCCCTGTGGGACATTCTGCTCACGTCTTATGCTATTTTGTAGATGATTCTTGAGGGCTTTCTCTGAAAGCCAAGGAATGCTCCTTCACTCTTAGCCCTCGGTTGTCGGTCACTCTCACAGTTAACAGTCTATGCTCTCCTGATTTCAGGGTTCACACCAAGCCTTCCAAACCTCCTAGTTTACAGTAGCGAGACTAGATACTTGCTCCTGTTCTTTCTTTTTCTTTTCCTACACAGGGCTGGGCCTCTACCACAGTGTATAGCAGCTGAGCGCATCCTTGAATGTTTTTTATCCTATGTACCGACTGCTGGGACAGGTGGACGCCACTCTGCCTGGTTTTACGCTATGCTAGGGATGGAACCCAGGATTTCATACCTGCGGGGCAGGATTCTCCATCTCTAGCCCCAGGGTCAACAATTTTTTGAAACAAAACATTAATGTTAAGCTGGGTGTGAAGGTGTGTGCCCGTAGTCTTAGCTACTTGAGAGACTGATGCAGAAAGACCATTTGAGCCCAGCAGTTGAAGGCCAGCAGGATAACACAGCCAGACGGTGTCTCAAAAAAAAAAAAAATTTCTATGTACACAGTAGTTCCAACTAGGTCAAAAGTATACAGGCGTTGGAAAGACATCGAGAAGAAAAATAACCAGAGTGCTACCAGCAATTATTTGAGAGGATTTAATTGTTTGTTAACATGAAAAGTCACAATATTTGTTTTACAGAAGCAAAATGTTACTATATATTTTGTATAAGACAATTTGTCAAATACAGGTGTATATGGTGATACTTTCATGACAGAAAACTACATGTATCACAAAATGAACTGTCATGGGGGAAAACACTTGGCAAATCTGAAGATAAACTAGGCAGCCACTTTCTTCTCGGTAAAATTAAGGAAAATGGGGCCCATGCTGGCACAGCGAGATGGGCGTGTGCAGCTGATGGGCCAGAACAACCAGTCCTGTGTCTGAAGCACCCTGGTAACCACTCTCCAGTGTCTGTAGCTGCTGCTGTGTTTAGCCTTATTCCTGCCCTTTAGGTGGCTTCCTCAATTGGCACATACTTGAAATCCTATTTAAGAAAACTTGAGTGATTTGAAGAAATCCATGTAGGGAGATGTCAATGCGAAGCAGACAGAATGGTGTATAATGAGGCACTTTCCTCATACAATGTCACAGTGGAGTTACAGGGACGGCCCATCCCCGTATCCAAAACCACACACCGGTGTGCACCACCAGAAAGCACAGAGCCATTAGATGTGATCACAAAAGTGCGCCCTTCGGAGAGGAGTTTGTTGATGGTGGGAACCAGAGTGGAATCCATCAACTTTGGATCTACAGTGCAGGAACCCAGGCTTGGGAACTGGGTGCTAGTGGCAAGCAGAGCTGCTGGGCATCAGAAATAGGGCACCGGGGCCAGCAACATGGCTCAATGGGTAAAGGTGATTACTGTACAAGTCTGCCTGTCTGAATTAGGCAAAGGTGGGAAGAACTGACTCTTACCAAGTTGCCCTCAGATCTCCGCCTGTGTTCCGTGTCATAGTCTTTTATTTGAGGCATATTTTTATTAATATGTCTATGGTGGTGGTTTGAAAGAAAAATGGCTCCTGTGGTGGTTTGAATAGGTATGGATTCCATACACTCATGTGTTTGAATGCTTGGCCCATAGGGAGGGGTGCTATTAGTAGGTGTGGCTTTGCTGGAGTAGGCGTGGCCTTGTTGGAGAAAGTGTGTTACCGTAGGGGCAAGCTTTGAGGTCTCCTGTGCTCAAGCTAAGCCCAGTGTGGCACACAGTCTTCTTTTGCTACCCAAGGATCGAGATACAGAACTCTCAGCTCCTTCTCCAGCGCCATGTCTGCCTGCATGCTGCCATGTCCAGCCATTACGGTAATGCGCTGAACCTCTGAACCTGTAAGCCAGCCCCAATCAAATGCTTTCCTTTGTTAGAGTTGCTGTGGTCACGGTGTCTTCTCATGGCAACAGAAACCCTAATTAAGACATCTATAAACCCCAAATCCAACACTCCACCACTGTTTCAGTCCATCTTGACTGTCAATGTGATTAGCTCGCTAGGTACCCGGGACTAGTAAAGCATGTCTGAGTGTCTGACGATCTGCTAGGAAAAGACATGCTCTGATGTGGACGGCTCGAGTCCAACCCTGGATGCCTAGGTGGGATAAAAGCACAGTTTGCAGTCCCCTCCCCCCTTCCAGAATCAGCTGCTCTGCCATGCTCTCCCCAGCAGGATAGTCAGAAACCATAAGTGATAAGTCCTTCCTTCATGTATTTATTTATTTATGCCAGGTAATTTTCTCACTAAAAACAGTAGGATCAGAGCTGGCAGCCGGGCACAAATTTGGAAAGGGGTGGGGTTTTGTGTGTTGGGGCAGAATGGGAGGTGGGGCTAACCCACTTTCTTCTATTCATTTTTTCCACTTCTGCTACCACAGCCAGAGCACTAAGGGGTCTGAGTGGCAGCCGTAATTGAGAAGTCCCCCCGTGTTAGGCCAGCTTCCCACTGACCCAATGATGGCTCCTTTTTTTTTTTCTCTCCTAATTTGAAGACACTCAGCCAGTCAGAACCCACCTGAACCTATATAAACACTTGGGTACGGCTTTTGGGGAGAGATGCTTGTTTTCCAACAACTGGCTCACTCTGGCGTTCCGCCAGGAGGCTCCCTCCTGCTCCCTAATGGCAACCTGTTGGTAACTCACTCCCAGCTGGCAACCCCAGGCCCGTGGCTGTCTCTTTCCCTTTTCTTCCCTGTCAGCCGGCATCCCACAGCCTGTGAGAGCTCAAAGATGTCACCATTCACTGGCAATACAGCTTTCTGTCAGCCACCACAGCGCCCCACCCCCACCAAGAGCTACCACTTCACCTTCAAGCTGTCACTCCACACAAATGAAACTTCTTACTTCATTCACCCTCTGTGGAAGGTCCATTAATTCTCCATGATGAGACAATTACCTGATAAGAAGAGGCGGGAATTCTCTCTCCCTCTACTCTTCCAGACTGATGTGAGCAACACACGCAGCCTCTGAAGCTTCCTGTGGCTAACTGCTAGAAGTCACTGGACCACCCATCCTGACCCTGCAAGGATACCAAGGACTAGGAATGCCACCCCAATGCCTGCTTCCCTCATCTTCCTTCCGTCTGACCCTGCAAGGATACCAAGGACTAGGAATGCCACCCCAATGCCTGCTTCCCTCATCTTCCTTCCGTTAACTACTGAGGCTCCTCTAAGTGCCAGCCCCTCATCTAGTGGCTTCGTAGCTTGTCCCCTTCCTGTGATCTTGTCACATCTGTTCCCAGCATCCTGTAACCCCAAACTGCCTACCAGAGGCACAGGGTGCCTCGTCAGGTACTCTGGCTGCCACTGAAAGCAGAGGTCACAAAGGATTCTTTCAACAGGTCCGCCGGGCCTCATGCAAACATGCGTCATGCCGGCTGCATCACCAGCCACTCAGCACAGAGCATCGTCTCCCGAGGGAAGAAGTCATGTTCTTAGGACAAGAACATGAACATCCTGATACTCGGCCATCCTGGGACAAACCTCTACCTTCCAGTCATCTTCCCATCGGTACAGAGGAAGCAATATTCTTTGAGTTTATGAGCTTAGGGACAGTGACCATATAGTCATCTATCATTTATTACTTCACATACGACAATACCCCATACACACCCACACAAGCAAACTACTATCAAGTGACTTTTAAAGGGCTGGAAAACATAGCTTGGTGAGAGTCCTTGCCTAACATGGTTTGATCCCCAGGACGGACGGACAGACAGACAGGCAGGCAGGCAGATGGACAGACGCACGCACGCACGCATGCACGCACGCACGCACGCACGCTGTCTCGTCCACCATTCCTTAGCTTGAAGTATAGGGCTGCGAGTTGGGAGTCGGGTATATGAACCCAGGTTAGGTAAATGGAGTCTATTCTTTCTTCTCCTCCTTCTCCTTCTCCTTCTCCTCCTCCTTCTCCTCCTCCTCTTCTTCCTCCTCCTCTTCTTCTTCCTCCTCTTCCTCCTTCCTTTTAAAGATTTTACTATATTTATTTTGGTTTGGTTTTTTGA
Source organism: Uromys caudimaculatus (assembly GCA_028551405.1). Lineage (NCBI taxonomy): Eukaryota > Metazoa > Chordata > Mammalia > Rodentia > Muridae > Uromys > Uromys caudimaculatus. Next base: position 24,525,056 of record CM052720.1, on the reverse strand, counting down.
GACAGAGTCTCTTTATGTAGCCTGGCTGGCCTGCAACTCCCTATATAGACAAGGCTGGCCTTAAACTCACCAAGAGCTACCTGCCTCTGCCCCTTCCCACCCCACCCAAGTGCTGGGATTAAAGGCAAGAGCCACTATGCCTAGTTGTTGCATTTCTATTTGAGGGGGGTGGGTACGTGTGTGGAGGTCAGAGGACAATTAGTGGGGGCTGATTCTTTTGTTCCATTTTGGGGGTTCTGGGGTAGACCCGTCAAGCTTGATGACTCTACCAGCTAAGCCGGCTTGCTGGTCTAGTAAATCTTCGCCTCACACCCTCTGCTAGGCCACCTGCTTGGGTCAAGGATATGCCTAGGTATCTACCTCTAGGGCAGACAGATAAAAGGGAATGTTGCACTTCAGTGAGACACTGTGGCTGTGGCTACCAACTCCTGGAGGCCTTTCCAGTTCAAAGCAGTGATCCCAAGACCTCAGCATGTCTCAGGAATGACCCACAGGTTTCCCCTGCTTTCTGCTCTGAGTTTCTCTGAAGTTTTTTTTTTTTTTTTTTTTTTTTTTTTTTTGGTTTTTTGAGACAGGGTTTCTCTGTGTAGCCCTGGCTGTCCTGGAACTCACTCTGTAGACCAGGTTGGCCTCGAACTCAGAAATCGGCCTGCCTCTGCCTCCCAAGTGCTGGGATTAAAGGCGTGCGCCACCACTGCCCGGCTTTCTCTGAAGTCTTAATTCACACTCTATGCCTACCATGGTTTTGTGTAGAATTAAAGGTCCCCACAACCTAAGCCAAATTCAATGTTGTGTCTTTGGTTATGTGAACAGGTAGCATTGCTTCCAGAAGATATGGCCAGGATGTAGGTGGCAATCTGATTCAACTAAGAACAAAGTAAGGAGTCCTCAAGCAGGAAAGGGACAATTCAGGCTGTAGACAGGGTGGCACCCTCAGGAGGAGGTTCCAACGCTGGGGAATGTAGCCCAGCCATAGAGTACTTGACCAGCAGGCATGAGGCACTAGTTAATCTTCGGTAGCAGAAACAAAGAAAAAACCCTGCAAACACTGAGTTAACAGTGCACAGGTAATGCCTTCGGCTGAGGCTCATTTGGTAAAGGCACCAACCAGACCCAACGACCCAAGTTCAAACCCCAGAACCTACATGGGAAATTCAAAGGGAGAGCTGTCCACTGGCTTTCATGTGCACATTGTAGCGTGTGCGTTCCCCTTCCCAGCCCAAGGTGAAGAAAGACAGAAAGACAGGAAGGAAGGAAGGAAGGAAGGAAGGAAGGAAGGAAGGAGGGAGGGAGGGAGGGAGGGAGGGAGGGAGGGAAGGAAGGAAGGAATTTAAATGCATTAAAAAAGAAAAGGATTCCTTTCCTGGGGGCGGGGGGAAACCTCGAACCAGACATATTGGGTCAAGAGGTCACCATGTCAGAAAGAAAGGGAGGAGGATGTGAGGATGTACCACATACTACGAGCCCCAGGCCAGGGTAGGCAGAGATGTTTATAACAAATAGAGGCTGAGCTCAAAGTTCCCATTTAACCCAGTATCCGGGGGAACACACGCTGCCAATAGCAAGGTGATCTATGAACTCAGTTCCCAGAACAGTCTAGGAGGTTTCCCTCAACGGGAAGATTAGGGCTGTGCTGCCAGGAAGTCATCCACTGTCACTTTGGTAAGAAAAAGGGGCTGATAAATCAGCATGAAGAATACAGACCAGAGATTCAAGCAGGGTAACCACCAGAGCCATTTGCAGCTGTTTTTTGCTCAAGACTTCCCCAATATTAGTATGGAGAGTCCCGGGTCCCCTCAAACTGGGATGCTTAGAGTCACCCTAAATTCAGGCTAATCGAAGGAGGCTGGCACAGACAGAGAGGGAAAGGCAACTTAGGAGGAGAAACAGCATGTGCAAAGGCCCTGGGGGCGCTCTCTGAGATCTCCACCTTCCTGGTCTGCCTTCTCTGATCTTCCAGGCTTCATCTTGATCCAGAGATGAAGACTCCTGCCACTCAAATCCTGCCCTACCTGGTGGCATTTATCCACAGAGGGCTGCCAGGAGCTGTGGAGGCTGATGGGTAACAAACCACCAGAGCAACCCTGAGCTCCTACATCAACACTGGAGCATACCTGAGCTCCAGCGTCCTTCCCCAGCACGCCCTGCTGCACCTAGCTGAGCGTCAAGAAAGAGAAGCTCCTTGGAAGGCGGTACTGGTGAACATTAGGCATAATTATCCTTGTAATTACACATACCGCAAGAAGGCTGAACTGCACCTCCCCCGCTAATCTTCTAATTAAAACACTACTTAGTGTTAATAAAGAAGCCTTCTATTTCAAAAGCCCTGGTACTTTATAAAAGGTTATCCAACATATTCATTCCAGTAAGTACTTGGTGACACATAACCTCGGTCAGAAACGGGTCCCAATGAACAAAACCCAAGAAGCAGGCAGGGTGGCCAGCTGGAAGTCGGGTGTGCTGGGGAAGTGTGCCCTGGGGTACGGGAGGCCAGCTGATTGGTAGACTACTTGCTAAGATACAGGGAGCCACGATGGCATTCCTCAGCATGCATAAGCTGGGAGTGGTGATGCTAAGTTCCAGCCCTCAGTAGGTAGAGGCAGGAAGATCAGATGTTCAGGTACTGCAGCAGTGGACACAAGCCATGATCCATCCTCACAAAGCTACAGAATGCACAGCATCAAGTCAACCGGTGTGTGGGACATGAAGATGGCGCAGGGACGAAGGGTCAGCAGTTAACCCAGCAACAGTTGTCATAGTTAAGGCTATCCACTTGACAGGATTTCCATTCACACGGGAGACAAACTTCTGGCCGTGTCTGTGGGAGCTGTCTGTAGACTAGGGGAACTGAGGTGGGAAGACCTGCCCTTAACCATGGGCTGGGATCCTGGGCTGAATAAAAAGCAAGCTTTGGACCAGCGTTCATCTGCCTACGCTTCTTGTCTGTGGATACAATGTGATCAGCGACCTCGGACCATGACGCCATGCCGGGCTGTATCCTCAGACGTGAGCTAAGTAAACCCTCTCTTCCTGTTGGGTATGTCTCGCAGCAATCAGAAAGGCAGCTTAACGGCGGACCGCTCTGGTGATGAGGATCAGGGAGGAGGTTTGGGGAAACTCTACTTCCCTCTCCATTTCGCTGCAAACTTAAAACTGCATGAAAAATAAATAAATCCATTTTTTTTTGCCAATATAACCATGTTTGAATTGCTGTTCAATGACCCTGGGTAAGATCACATGCTATGTAATCAATCTCTAGAATGCCTGAACCTAGCAAAACTGAAGCTATGTGCTTATTAGACACCTGCCCCCTACCCTTCCGCCAGCTGCTGGCTCCCGGGAAAATGAGAAAATCAGAAACTTTTGTCTAGGCAGAAGCGGCAGGAGCATTGCCGTGGTCCCCAACGCTCCTCTCAGACAGGCAGGAGCCGCCACACTCTGACTTTTGCTCCTCTCCTGCAGGGATCTGTCCAGCATTAACTAATGCCATGGTTCACTGAAGCTGAGCACGACGCTGGGCTACCGACCTGTTATCACCTCAGTCACCAGCTCTATGCTGTCAGAACAGCTGTGTGCTTACTTATCCCTAAACAGAAGAAGAATTGGCTTGCTTATTAAACAGTTTTTAAACAGTGACTTATTAAACAGTTTTTTAAAAGGCCATCCAGGGGGCTCATTGAGTTTAGGGGCCTGCTGTCAAGCCTAAGGATCCAAGTTCAATCCCCAGGACACACACATGGCAGAAGAAAAAAGAACGGACTTGTCCTCTAACCTGCACTCACTCACTCACGCACCCAGGCATGTACACAGGCGCGCATGTGCGCGCACAAACACACACACACACACACACACACACACACACACAGCTATTTAAAAAGCAAAACGAGGTCCAGGAGGCCAGTTTGCCTTGCAAGCATGAAGACGTTGATAATGCCTGGGGAATGACACTAAGCTTTTCCTCTGACCTGCACATACACACATACTGCAACAGACACATACACACAGACACACTAACTAAATAACTAAATAAATCACATACAGAGAGACACACATAGACACACAATAAATGAATGAATGAATGAATGAATGAATGAATGAATGAGTCAGATGTGGTGGTGCATGCCTTCAATTCCAATCCTCAGGAAGCAGAGACAGGTGGATCTCTGTGAGTTCAAGCCCTACCTGGTCTACCTGGGGAGTTCCAGGCCAGCCAGGGCTATCCAGAGAAACCATGCACCCAGTATGAAGGTAGTGATATCAGCACCCCTCGTGTAGGGTCACTGCAGCCTGCACTCACTCACAGACCCAGAACCTGCAGGACCGTGGTGAGGCCCGTGGGTCTGTGTTTCTACTGAGCAGGTCCCAGAACTGTACTGAGAACCAAGTACCAAAGTGGGGATCCCAGATCCCCGTATCATCTCAGAACTTGTTAGCAAGGCAAATTCCCAGGCCCCACCCCAGACCGACAGGGGCTGGAGCCCAGGCACCTGTGCCTTAAGGGGTCTCAAGGGACATCTGATGCCCAGTTTGAAAATCACAGAGAACAGGTCTCCCTCCAGCTGTGGTGACTTTACCCTGGTGGTGCTAACAAGGCTGTTAAACTGAATAAACTGAAACCTTTTTTTTTTTTTTTTTTTTTGAGACCTGGTCTAGCTGAGGCTGACCTTGAACTTCTGATGTCCCTGCTTCTAGTGGTAGGGCTTAGGAGTACATAAGCCAACACACTCAGCTCTGCAGTGGCAGGGATCAAACTCAGAGCCTTGCACAAGCCAGACACTTGCTCTCCCACCTGAGCTTTGTCCCCTGGAAAGAACTTCTGATTGTTGGCTCCTCCGTGCCAGTGGATGAACTTTGGATTCATTCATGTTAATTTCTGGTCTCATGCTGAACCCCTAAACCAGACTATTTCAAGACAGAGACACCATCTCCTCTTTCTTTTCTGTCTCTCTAAGAACCTCCGCATGGATGGCCCTTGGCATGGAAGCAGCCCTGGGCTGACACTCAGGAGGCCTAAGCTTTGGCCTGGGTGACACCTAAGTTTTCCTGTTGGCATCTCTAAGGTCAGTCACTGAGCCTCAGCGATCTCAAGCCTCAGCTCTATCTTTCTCAGCCCCCACCTATGAAATGGGGTCTGGGTGTGCGCACACGCTTACGAGCACATACCGTGGTGCTTGTGTGGAAGACGGAGGACAACCTTCAGAGCCAGTTCCCTCCTTCCATCGTTGTGGGTTTCAGGGACTGAACTCAGGTTGTCAGCCTGGCAGCAAGGACCACTGAGCCATCTCCCCAGTCCCAAGTGGGGTTTGGATTACGTGACTTGTGGGTGTCGCCCAGGCCGAACAGTCCGTAAGTCTATGATTCTTCTATGTAAAGGCTGCCTTGTCGATGCTTAGTTCATGCTAGAACATGAATCTCCTTGGAGTTACGACAAGCAGCCTCCATGTCTCACTGTTGGAGAGTGCAGAATGGGACCTGGGCCCAGAGTGGCCCAACCCAAGCCTAAGATCTTCCCATAAAGCCCATTCGTCTATGCAGTGCTACCACGGTCAGAAGACAGTCCTGAGAGGGTTTTTAGAAGTAAGAAAATATTGGCTCACTCTTACGTGGCCTGGGTCTTTGGGGGAGAAGGGGACCAGAGTCTCATGTAGCTCAGGCTAGACTCAAATTCCATATATAGTCAAGGATGACTTATACTCTCCATCCTTGGTGGATACATGTACTGCAGGGCCAAGGGAGATGGCTCTACTTGTCTGAGGCCAACAACTCTTTCCGGCTGTAGAACCTGGGTCAGATTCTTAACACAGACACAGATTCTAACACAGACACTTCTGCAATACAGTGAGGACAAGGGCCACACAGAAGCTGTTTGTGAATGTCCACAGCTGAACCATTTACTACAACCGAGAATGGAAGGCAGTCAAATGCCCACCCATGGAGGAACAGAGAAACAAGTTACAGTGAATACACGCAATGAATAGCATTCACCCAACAGACATGGACAGAATTCCGGCATAGGCTACAATGTGGCTCAACTAGGAACAGCTTCTAAGAGGTGAAAGAAGTCCCAAAAGGATAAACAATATATGACCTCCCATATACAAGCAATGTCCAGAAAAGGCCAGTGTATGGAGACAAGAAAGCAGGTTAGTGGGGACCAGGGGACAGGACAAATAGGAACAAGGGCTTGCAGCTAATGGTAAAAGGCTCATATAGAGGGTGATGGAAATGTTTTAGAATCAGACGGTGGTAATGGCTTTACAATCTTGTAATTATACTAAAAACCACCAGTTTATGGCCGTGGAATGAAATGTGTTCGACGCAAGGTGCTTGGCACAGTGCCTACCAGGCAGTCTGCATACAATAAGCAGGCTTCACTGCTATGGAATGAAGAGACATAGGCACGCATGTGTCTGTGTGTGTATGTGTGTGTGTCTCTGTGTGTCTGTGTATATGTCTCTGTGTGTGTGTATCCGTGTGCCTGTGTGTCTATGTCTGTGTGGGTATATCTGTGTGTGTCTGCCTGTATGTGTCTGTATATGTCTGTTTGTATGTATGTCTGTATGTGTGTATGTCTGTGTGTGCCTGTGTCTGTGCATATCTGTGTGTCTGTGTCTGTGTGTCCGTGTGTGTATGTCTCTCTGTGTGTGCATACATGTGTTTCTCAGTGTATCTGTCTCTGTGTGCATGTCTGTGTGTGTGTCTTGTGTATGTCTCTCTGTGTCTGCATGTACATGTGTCTCTGTGTATCTGTCTGTCTGTGTTGGGGGTAGTCTTCATTTGCTTGTTGGTTTCCTCTTTCTTTTCCTTTGATTTTCTTTTCTTGCCTGTGTGTGCATGTGTGGACCCACGCTCATATGTGTAAGGATGTATGCATGTGTGAGTAAAATATATACCAAATATAAACCACATTGCCAGGAATGGGTTATTTCTTTTTGAGTTGTTGGCCAATTGGTCCACATACAATCTCCCCAAACAATATAAGCTATGGCCAATGCTTGACTACCAGAACTCAATGGTAAGAAGGCCCTACTGCTGAAGATATCACATACCTGAGTCAGACATAGACCATGGAGGATCTAGCTGGCACTCAACAGAAAGCTTCATCCCTAGCCCGTACTGGGCTGGAAAGTGCTGTGCACATCACCAGAGAAGGAAAGTAACTATGAACCTCACTTACTATGAACCTCACCCCGTGACCCTCAATCCCCTATGAACCTAACCCCCCCCATGAACCTCACCCCATTGTGAACACTGTAAGCAAGATATGCCAACCAGCGCAACAATGGCACAACTGTTATCTGAAGCAACCAAGCACTTTGTGACTCAACTGCATGAGATAGAACTCATACCTGACACGGTCAACCAGGCCAAGAGCCTATGGCTAGATAGATCATGGCTCTAGGGGAGACCCTACGACTACTACTCTGCTAAACGGACATAATATTAAAAACGACTCTCAATAACATACTGCTATATCCATAGATCCGAGCACCTCTCAAACCTCGTCAGAAGTTCCTTTTTGCTATAAATGGCAGTTAACACAGGAAACCAACAACTGGTCAACAGGCAGAGAGTAAGAGACTTTAGAGCATGCATCCCTAGATGAAACATCGATCTTATACCCCTCCCACAGGCTCAGGGATCTACTCAAGGAAAACAGCCTTTTCTGGGCACAGTAGGGCAGATGTACGTATGGGCTCACAGCTATTGTAACAGCACGCATAAGGCTTATATATGCCCAAGCCAGGCTGGATGCCAGCATAAATGGAAGTGGGCATGAAGTCTCACTCCTAGCTGAGGAGATACTGGTGCCTGACACCTGCTGGGAGAAGAGTTGGTGTTCTCTAACGATGCGACACCTGGCATATTGCTCACACACCAGAGCAGGCCCCATACTCAAGAACAGTCGGCCAACACAGACAGGACTTGATGGGTTTGAGAGAGAAATATGAACAGAGAATATGACACTGGGTGGGTAGAAAGGTGCGGGATCTGGGAGGCAGCGGGGACGAGGAATAAATGTATTCCAAACACACGGTATACAATCTTCAAAGAATTAACAAAAACAGCATTTTTTAAAAAGAAAGGAAAAAAAACCCTTATTCCTCGCTGACAAGCCTGTTTGCTAATTTAAGAAAAAAATCACCAATATTCAACTAAGAATTAAAAATAAAGTTTCCTGAGTTCAAGGTCAGCCTGGTCTACACAGAAAAACCCTGTCTCGAGAAAACAAAATAAATAAATAAATAAAGTTTCCTTTTGAAAACACAGAATACATCAATGACACACCATTTATGACTTGAGACACTTGTTTTATTTAGTCAGTGACTCATCCCAGCCTCAGTTAGGAGTCAGAACAGCAGTCATGACGATGCTTACAGCAGAGACATCAACAGCTCCGCAGGGGCCCTCAGCTGGTCTAGGCAGAAGCCACTTGGTCTTGGAAGGGAATGCACAGGCCTGGGGGGGGGGGGGGTTCGGTGGTTCTCAATTTGTGGGTCCATGACCTCTTTGGGAGTCAAATAATTCTTTCACAGGGGTTACATGGCAGATATCCTGCCTATTAGATATTTACATTACAATTCATAACAGTAGCAAAATTACAGTTATTTTGTAGCAACGAAATAATTTTATGGCTGGGAATCAGCACAGCGTGAGGAACTGTACTAAAGGGTGGCAGCCTTGGGAAGGTTCAGACCCACCATCCTAGGATCTTAAGGGCACAGAAGTCTGAACATCATTGTACTAAACCTGACGACCATGTCCGAGACAGGAGATACTGATGTCCCCTTTTGCAGCTGAGGCCAAAGGAGCTGAATTTTTTCTCAAAGTCATACCTTAAATAGGGAATGGGTGGAGCTTGCCTTCTATTGAGGTCATGGTCCTATAGGATTTGGGGAGCCAAATCCTGATCTGCTGCTGTTCTTCACAAGTGAACATGGGCAGGCCACTCTTTGGTTCTCATCTCAAGCTCTGTGTATAAATGCTCATGGCCTGCCCCTTTGAGACTTTTACATTGTTTGTGTGTATGCACGTGTGTGTATGCATGTGTGTGTGTGTGTGTGTGTGTGTGTGTGTGTGTGTGTGTGTGTGTGTGTGTGTGTATGTGTGTGTGTGTCTTAGTCAGGGTCTCTATTCCTGCACAAACATCATGACCAAGAAGCAACTTGGGGAGGAAAGAGTTTATTCGGCTTACACTTCCATGCTGCTGTTCATCACCAAAGGAAGTCAGGGCTGGAACTCAAGCAGGTCAGGAAGCAGGAGCTGAT
>CM052720.1:24504683-24515687 GCA_028551405.1 Uromys caudimaculatus | reverse complement strand
GTGTGTGTGTGTGTGCGCGCGTGCGCGCTTACCTGGCACACATATGCTCCCACATCCTATATTTTACAGATATCATTGTCTATAAAACTAAGTAGACACCACTGGACTCACTAAACACGAAGTTCCAATTGCCAGACTGACTGGGCAGGACTGGAGAAATGGCTCAGTGGTTAAGAACACTGTCTGCTCTTCCAGAGGTCCTGAGTTCAATTCCCAGCAACCACATGTGGCTCACAACCATCTGTAATGGAATCTGACACCCTCTTCTGGTGTGTCTGAAGACAGCTACAGTATACTCACACACATGAAATAATAAATAAATTTTTTAAAAAAGAAAGAAAGAAAGAAAGAAATCCTAGACTGACTGGGCAGTGAGCCCCGCAATGCACCTGTCTCCCCACAACCCACCAGCAATGGGACTGCAGGTGTGTGCTGCTATACCAGCCTCTTTTCAAGGATTTGATTTGATTTATATTTGTATGCACATGTCTGTGTGTGCACCAGAGTCAAAGTCCCCTTGGAAGGCAGTATGTGCTCTGAACCGCTGAGCCATCTCCCCACCCTGCTACCCATTTGCCTAGCCTGTGCCAGGCTCTGGGTTCAAATTCTTACACTGCAAAAGGGAGAGAGGAAGTAGGGGAGACTGTGGTGGTATGAGCTGCAGGGGTTGCTTCTGTGTGCATTGGCGATGTGGCAACAAGTTCTCATGTTCTTACGGTGAGCACTTTACTCGAGGGGCCATCTCCTCATGGCCTGCAGTGCCTTATGTAAGCGCTTCTTTTGTTTCTAACTTCTCCAAAAAATGATCACAAGGGCATTATTAATGTACCTGTCTCTTCCTGGTCAGGCAGAGAAATCCTTGAGGGTAGGGAACTGGGTTCCACTGAGGCAGACAGTACGTTAAAACAGTGCATCAGAGGCAAACAGACTCAATTTCAAATTTCAGCTCCAGACTTGCTGGCTACGAGAGTCGAACCCAACCCCTACTTCCGTTTCCTTTTTTAGCAGTGCTAGAATTTGAACCCAGAGCCTGGCAAATGTCTGGTGAGCTACATCCCCAACTTTTGGGGGCTTTCAGGGGGGCTGTTTTTGATATAGTTCTCTCTGTATAACCCAGGCTGGCCTCGAACTGGCAACCTTTGTGCCCCAGCCTCCCGAATGCTGGACTTAGAGAGATATACTGCCATATCTGGCCCTCTTTCCTTGTGTGATGCAAGAATACCACCTGTTGAAAGCCATCATTAATTCATTTGACTCATTCATTCACTTGACAAGGCTCTCCTGGGTATCAACCATGTCAACCTTGTCTAAGGACAGAGGCAAGGGTAAGCTAGACCCAACAGTGCCTGTGAGGGGTGGCTTACGCTCCAGCAGACACAGACCCAAGAGGGTGGCCAATTGCACCTGTCCGCAGGAAATAGAAGGATATGGGGGACAGCAGGCCATAGCAGCAGAGGTCAGGCCAGCCTCAATGTGCTGGTGCAGTAGGGCTCCTTAACTAGCTCCTCCCTCCAGCATCTTCCCAGGTCCATCCTCTGCAGGGTGACGTCCAGACACGCACAGGGTCAGATACTGTTTGGAGGCAAGGACTTGACACAGTAAGATTCCTCCCAGATAAACCAGAGCATGACAGAAACAGGCATCTTGGCAATTCACGGCCAACCGAGGCAGGACAATTCCAATGGTCTTAATCTCATCGTCGCCTTCCAGGGTGAGGGACAGCACCATCTCCTAAAGCAAATGCAATTTCTCAACCCTACCAAGCAAGAGATGGCTTCTGGCACCTTCAGAATTGTATGGAGCCTTTCAGGCTCTGGTTCCAGAACCACTGGCTCGGCCAGTCCACTCCCATCCGCACCTCCATTCCCTGCCACCCTGATAGCCAGAGTTGCACGTATATTTGTGGAGAAATCTGGTTTTAATAAACTCCACAGCCTCCTCATTAAGCTGACTGCCCAAGGCTAACGCTCTCATGCCTGAGCAACGTGAGTTTTTGGTGCTGTGAAATGATCTATTTCCTGATTTCTGATGGTAGGCGTTCTCGCTCTTCTGCCGGTGAGCACTACTTGAAGCTGCATCATTAGCCCTGCAATTCCAAAGATTTGCACAGGTCTCTGGGATTGAGGGAGGGAACAGCCTGAAGTGGGGCGGACTCCTGGGGCAGTGGTTCTTCTGCAGAAATCCCCAGAGCCAACTGGCTGAGCCATCTGTCCGGTTCCTTGCTGTGAGCTTCCCCACATGTCCCATGAGGTCCCCAAACTCATCACAACTCCCCATCACCACCAACCCCAAATAACCCAGGCTTCCCTGTTTGTTAAAGCATATCCAGGTTCCACAGAGCACACCTAACTGCCTACGCAACACCCACAAAGGTGCCAACCACCCCTTCCCTGGGTTCAAGAAGGTGGTTTCATGCGTGTTCTATACTCAGCAGTGACCTTGCTAGACCCAAGCAGGCCATGCAGCTCTCTTGCTCAGAAGCCACCAGGGACCTCTGTCACCACCCAGCTCAAGAACAGCAGAGGCAGCTCGCCCAGTCATTTAGCTCATTTCAGAGGCAGTAAGTGACTCTGACATTGAAAGTTCGTATTTCCTTACAACATGGACACGTTGGTCACAAACCTGGGACCTCAAGCGCACCCAAACACAGGACCAGTCTCCTCAGAGGTGTGAATGTGTGCTCCACCCTGGAGAGAACTCTGGCTGGGTTTAAGTCCCCTCCTCCTACCTCCTTTGAAGGTATGGCCTGGGGAAGTTGCTTAAGTGTCCCTATGCCTCAGTTTCCTCATCTGTTAACACAGAATTAGGGGTTAGAATGTAGCCCAGGTGGTACAGTATTCATCTAGGGTACAGGAGACTTAACTGGGCATCCAAACACTCTCACAGCGATGTAAGGAGTTGGAGGCTTACCTGGCACCTTCTGAGGTTAATCAGATCACACAGCTGTTGTGTGGATGACATGGGGGACATGTCCAGCGGCTGAGACAGCCTGGTCCATCAGGAACAGGAAGTGGATGCCCGTTCTTATCTACAGGTCATTTTGATTCTAAGTACTTTTTCTGTGGTGGTTTGAATTATGCTTGGACAAGGGAGTGGCACTATTAGGAGGTGTGGCCTTCTTGGAGTAGGTGTGGCCCTGTGGGCATGGGCTTTGAGACCCTCCTCCTACTCTGGAAGTCAGTCTTCTCTGGTTTGCCTTTGGAACAAGATGGAGAACACTCAGCTCCGCCTGCACCATGCCTGCCTGGAAGCTGCCATGCTTCCACCTTGATGATAACGGACTAAACCTCTGAAACTGTAAGCCAGCCCCAATTAAATGTTGTCTTTTATAAGATTTCCCCTGGTCATGGTGTCTGTTCACAGCAATGAAACCCTAAGACACTTTCCATCTTCAGGCTTGTTAGATCCTGGCCCTGTATGAGGTGGGACCTCACTGCACAAACTATTTATAATGGCCAGCCCACCTCTCCTCCTAATTGGCTCTTCTACCCTCCTGTGCGGCCCTGCCCTTCCTGGCAGGGATCTACCACCCTTACCCATGGGCACCTCTTTTTTTTTTTAATTAATTTATTTTTATTTAATACGCACTGGTGTTTTGCTTTCACATACGTCTATGCTGTGCCAGGGTGTCAGATCTTGGAGTTACAGCTAGTTGTGAGATGACATGTGCGTGCTGGGAATTGAACCCAGGTCCTCTGGAAGAGCAGCGAGTGCGTGCTTCCTCAGGCCTCCAGCCAGCACCCTGCACCTGACTCGCTCCTAAGGTTCAGCAGCTTCTACGCAAAGCCCTTACAGATATGCAGCCGCAGTCCTGTGTGAACACTCGGGAGTGTGGAGAGTAAAAGGGAGCTCGTCCACATTCTGTCCACTTCTTCCCCTGCAAGGATGGTACAACCCACAGGACCACCTCTCCATCTGGTGCCATGTCTCCACTGACTGCAGCATTGCTACGAATCACTGCCACATCTGGGCCATGGTGTCCTTGCTGTAGAGGGACCACCCCCATCCACCCGCATCTCCTGAAACAACCCAGAGGAAGGACCAACTCTCACACCTGAGCCATCTCTACAGCGGCAGGATGAGAAGAGGGACGCTGGAGGAGAGGAAAGCAAGTGAATGGCGCTTTAGTCACTTCTCCAGTACAGGCACTGGCTTGGGGCAAGTTCTCTGACTGGGTAACATGGTAGGGAGCTGGAGCCAGGGGGCTAGACCATAAGTCGCCTGGGCCTGAGGTCCTTTGGAGCACTGACCTCCGTTCCTGGAGTCAGGAAGTCTGGGGTTCTCAGCCCTCAGTGATGTCAGAGCGGGGTGAATGGGCCTCACTCACTGATGCTTTCCAAGTTCCAGAAGGATGCAGAACTCGGAGGGAGGGAGAGGCCTGGGAGCCATCCACAGAGCTCTGGGGTCTCTCTCACCACTACTGAGAACTGCGGCAGCATAGGACTCCAGGTGACCACTCTGTTCCAGCGACCCCACAGCCGGCCAGTCTGACCACAACACCTTCATAACTGCTCTTCTCCACAAGACCCACTGCCCACCCTTCCCTGCCTTGGAATCAGCACCGACGGCCTACCCACAGCTTCTCTTTGTACTTGTTTTCTTTCTGGTCGGGATAGGGATGGGGTGGAAGGTTGGCTTTAAGACAGGTATCACTAAGCAGGCTAAACTAGCCTGGAGCTCATGATCTCCACCTCCAGGTAAGTATTACCATGCCTGACACCTGTTTTTTTTTTGTTGTTGTTGTTGTTGTTGTTGTTGTTGTTGTTGTTGTTGTTTTGTTAGTAGGTTTTTGTTGATTTTTTTTTTTTTTTGAGTCAGGGTCTCATGTACCTCACACTAGCCTTGAGCTTACAATGTAGCTGAGGATGACCCTGAACTTGGATCCTTCCGTCTCCACCTCTCAAGTGGTGGGATCGCAAGAGTACACCTCCAGGCTTGAACTACTAGGCGAACACTCTCCGGACTGAGCTACATCTCAGCACATCTGCTGCTGTTTTACTGACCATCTGCCTGTTTTAAGTATTCCTCCAGGTGTGAAGGCCATAGCTAGACCTTAGAGCAGTGGTTCTTAACTCATGGATCTCCACCCCTGGGGAGCAGAATAACCTTTTCAACAGGGGTCACATATCAGATATTTACATTATGACACACAACAGTAGCAGATTCAGTTATAACGTAGCAATAAAACTCATTTTGTGGCTGGGGTCACCACATGAGGAACCGTACTAAAGGACCGTAGCATTAGAAAGGGTGAGAACCACTGCCTTAGAGAAGGCCAAGCTCTCTCAAACCCCAGAGTGGCTATCTCTGTACCCTACAGACAGGCTCCCGTTCCCGTCCCAGGTCTCTGTACCTGAGGCTGAGAGGTCTAGGCAGGCCCCATGACCACCTAGGCACACAAAAAACAATATACAAAGGATAGAGGTTTACTGGAAGCTTCCCAGCCCTCTCCTGCCTCTCACTGCCTGGACACAACACTCTGCATTCACGGTTCTGGGCCTCTTGACACCAGTTCAGAAGCCCCCCAGGCTCCAGGGACCATGCTTATTTTTTTTTATTTTTATTTTTTTGGTTTTTCGAGTCAGGGTTTCTCTGTGTAGTCCTGGCTGTCCTGGAACTCACTCTGTAGACCAGGCTGGCCTCGAACTCAGAAATCCGCCTGCCTCTGCCTTCCAAGTGCTGGGATTAAAGGCGTGTGCCACCACTGCCCGGCTGGGACCGTGCTTATTAAACAAGAGCTGCCCTCAGCTGAAGCGCAGCAGGCCTAGGTGCCTGGTCAGTTTGCTGGTGGGAAAGCTAAGTTCTGCTTCTCCGAGTCTATTGATTTTCCTTTGCAAGCCGGTTATTTGCTTCTGAGTTATGCCCTCACATCCGACCAGGATTCCACCTACACTGCTCTCTCTAACTGGCACGTCCTGCCAGGCACACAGCCTCTGACCCTCAGAGGCTTATTGACAGCTCCTGCAGCCACAGCCAGCCCACACAAGCCTGCTTTCCCAGATCCTGGTGACCTGAGACTGTACACGTACAAAGCATCTTGGAGAGGGGGCTGGCTCCTCAGCCCTTGTAGATCCATGTTCAGGCCAGGGTTGGGAAGTGACTGCCAAGGTCACCTAGCTAGGACAGGACTGAGCTAAGGTTCAAGCCACAGAACAACTCTTGCTCCCAACAGGCCTCTCCTAAGAGAGATGAAAGGGACCACAGGTACCCTGGTTACGTCCCACTTGTTGGCTCTACCTGTCGGCCAGTGCTACAACCAGTCATTACCAAGCTGATATCTTTCCTAAAGACCCACACTGCTGTTAGGTTTCAAACCCTGGAACAAATGGTCATGGTGCCTATTTAACATATCAAAGCAGCCGGGCAGTGGTGGCGCATGCCTTTAATCCCAGCACTTGGGAGGCAGAGGCAGGTGGATTTCTGAGTTCGAGGCCAGCCTGGTCTACAGAGTGAGTTCCAGGACAGCCAGGGCTACAGAGAAACCCTGTCTCGAAAAAACCAAAAAAAACATATCAAAGCAGACACTGGTAGCCAGGTTCTCTCTGCACCCCTCAGTCCCAACCTGTTGCAGGGCCCTCCTGGCTGGCATTCCCCACCCCTATACCCAAAACTTCTCCAGCCTGAGGGCTAGGCTGCCCCTCCAACCATTGCCTCGCACTTCGGGCCTCCTGGCTGCTGCACCTGATTCTCCTCTGTCCTCTCTCCCTTCTCCTTTCCTCCTCAAAAGACTGAGGGTCGTGTTCACTCTGGACTCGCTCTCCCACAGACATATGATACGCTTTCTCCTCCACCATACCTAGGAGTAGTCCCGGCCTTTCCTTTTTATTTTTCATGGAACCACCTAGAGAGGATGCCTCCAGGCTGGGTCTCTCCTTACAGAATTCTATGCAGATGAGACCTGCGGGGCAGCCCTGAGCCTCAGGTGAACACACCAGGGCTCATCTATGCCCATGACATACATAACACGGAGATGCCCAAGAACACACTCTGGTTATGAGCAACCTCAGGGAAGATTCTGAACAGTGAAGAAACAAAAAGGTTATGTGGTAAAACTTCCAGCACATGGGGCTGGAGAGAGAGAGAGAGCGCGCTCATGTTTGTCAGGTAGTTTTGCCCCCGTGTTTGGTTCCTGCACATTACACCAGAAATGCGGTTTTTAAAATATTAACTTGCTGGCCTGCTGTATGGAAATTCCCTTGGCTTGCTGTAACCACAATAAATACCCTACACCACTAGACTCAGCTCTCACTTCTGACCCACTGTGACGATGACAGTGACAGTCCTTGCTCTTGAGCTTGTAATAAAGACCCTCACTCTGATGTGCTTACATCGGAATTGGCTCCTTGGTGCTTTCTGGGGTCCCTATGACTCCGGCATCACACCTCCAAATCGAATCGTTCTTGTTATTTACCACCACGCCCACCAGGTCAGCCGGCCTTTGAGCTCCCAGGCATCCCATCTCTACCTCCGGCTTGTGCTACAGCACCCGACTTTGTGTGGATTCTGGGGATCCAGACTCAGGTCCTCATGCTTACACGGCAAGCATCAAGCACCGTGACCACCGAGTCTTCTCCCCAGCGTTTCTGCTGCTACAGCCACCTGGACTGTGGTGTTCTGTTGCAGCAGCCTGAATGGACTGGGCCATTAGAATTTCTGGGTCAGGCTCTGAGAAGGTGCTGAACTCTAGAGAGGGAGGGGCTATACACCACAGTGTAGCAGGGAAGGCACACGCCAGTGAAACGCTCAGCTTGGCTCAGCTCAGAAGTGACCAGTGTGGACTGAGGACGCCCCATCCAGGATACAAAGTTGTCCTTTCACAGGTTCTTAGCTCCAGAGACTGTCTAGCAGCAGTTTAGACAGAAAGCTTCTCCCACCCCCCAATCATGACACACAGAGGCAGAGCTGGGATGGGGTTCCCATCACACAGGTACTCAGGGTCCCCAAGGAGAGCAGCAGGGGGCTCTGCAGCAGACAGATGGTCAGCACCCAGTCTGTAGAGGCAGGACTCTGGGAAGTGGGACAAAGGCTTTGGCATTCTCAGGGAGCAGAGGCAGGAGACTTAAGGATCCTTCAGGAGCTGGTCCCACCCTCATGCCCTCAGAAAGGCCGTACATGGCAGACCCTGGGGACTCCATAGGCTAGAAACATACAACCCCCAAACCCACCACTTGCTCCAGGAGCTAACAAACCACAACTAAGGCCAGGACAGAGGTCACTCCTGCTATCGCCTTGGCTGCTCCCCTTCTCCTCAATGTAGCTGTGTACAGAGGGAGGAGGAAGGAGCAGAGACCTGCCTCAGTTTCCACACCAGACACCCCTGGAGCAGCTAGTTTTTCTGAGCACATAGTTGATGCTCAGTGTATATTTGTTGGGAAAAGAGACAGTAGAGATTTCATTTTCAGTGAGACTCATACTAAGTGCATAGTAAATTCAAGAAAGGAGTTTATGGGTATACTTGGGAGGCAGAGGTAGGAGAATCTCTGTTGAGTCTGAGGCCAGCCTGGTAGGGAGTTCCAGGACATCCAGAGCTACTTAGTGGGATCATATCTCAAAATAAAAATAAAAATATTAAATTACATTTAAAAAGAGGAAGCCGGGCAGTGGTGGCACACGCCTTTAATGCCAGCACTTGGGAGGCAGAGACAGGCGGATTTCTGAGTTCGAGGCCAGCCTGGTCTACAGAGTGAGTTCCAGGACAGCCAGGGCTCCACAGAGAAACCCTGTCTCGAAAAAACAAAAAAAAAAAATTAAAAAGAGGGAGGGAGGGAAGGAAGGAAGGCGTTTCCAGATCACGTGGTCCCTAGAAGGGTTAGACAAGTACACATATAGGAAATGAGCTGGCAGGGGAGGACTGAAACGCAGCAACAGCCAGGCCACCTGGTGACAGGGCGCCATCTGCTGGTCAGTGTGAGGGAAAGTTAACAGCAAGTGAGCCTGGGAAAGGGGAGGGGAGACCACGCCCCTTTCTCCCCTAACCTTGATCTTGGCATCTCCCAACGCGTGCTCACCCTGACCTCCCATACACATCAGGAGGCTTCCCAGACGACCCACCTGGCCAGACCTTAGACACTCAGGGCAGAGGGGACTCTCGCACAAGCCTCTTGTCCGGGTGCTGCTTGGGAGAACTTTGCACTCTCAGAGACATGGGGCCCATGAGCCTAAGCGTTTGCCCAGCTTCCAGACAGTTCCAAGAGGAGGATGCACAGGACTGGGTTTGGCATGGACCACCAAGGGGACTGTCTGGGGGTTGGGGGATAATAAACAGGACTTCATCAAGATTACAAACATCTGTATCTCAAAAGACACGGAAGGCTGAAAGATAAGACAGAGCCCAGAAACTGAGCGAGCAAAACACGTCTGGCTGGATATGATAGAGAACACATAGGACCCCAGCACTGAGGAGGCTGAGGCAGGAGCTGCCGTCTAGCCTGGACTACATAGTCAGACCCTATGTCAAACATAAAAAATAGATAAATAAAATTGTGAAACAGAACTTGGATGTAAAATACACAAAGGACTGGGCACCAGCAAGATGGCTCAGCAGATAAAGGCACTTACCACCAAGGCTAAGGACCTGAGTTCTCACCCCAGGACTCCTGCGGGAAGGAGGGGAGTTCTTCTCGGACCTCTATATAATCACTACAGCGTGCATGTGCCCACCCAATAAATAGAGAATAAATGTAACTTTTAAAGAATATATATTTCTAGATCTGGGCAGGGTGGCATATGCCTTTAGTCCTAGCATTCAGAAGACAGAAGCAAATAGAGCTCATTGAGTTCTAGAATAGCCAGGGCTGCATAGAAAGGGAAAAAAATCAAATATATCTGTACACACACACACACACACACACACACACACACACACATTACACGACACTAACACATTTTCAAAACTTAGAGAAAACTCACTTATTTAGAATGGGTGACAGTGGAAGTTTGGAAAACAAATTTCATCTGAGATGGACAGGTGGCAAAGAGGCACAAGAAAAGATTTTCAACATCACTTGTCATCAGT
The DNA here is from genome assembly GCA_028551405.1 of Uromys caudimaculatus. Taxonomy (NCBI): domain Eukaryota; kingdom Metazoa; phylum Chordata; class Mammalia; order Rodentia; family Muridae; genus Uromys; species Uromys caudimaculatus. The sequence continues at coordinate 24,505,672 of CM052720.1, read as the reverse complement.
ACAGAACTGTAAATAAAGCAACAAGAGGGATTGTCTTACCCCTGAACTGAAAATCGCACTGAGTGCTGAAAAGACATCTGGCTTGAGAAGGGCCGTTCCACTGCCAAACCACATTCACCCCTGCAGAGTCAAACCTCCCTCACCCCTGCAGAGTCAAACCTCCCTCACCCCTGTGCTCACCCCTGCAGAGTCAAACCTCCCCCACCCCTGTGCTCACCCCTGCAGTCAAACCTCCCTAACCTCTGCACAGTTAAACCTCCTTCACCTCTGCACAGTCAAACCTCCTTCAACCCTGTGCTCACCCCTGCAGTCAAACCTCCCTCACCCCTGTGCTCACCCCTGCAGAGTCAAACCTCCTTCAGCCCTGCACAGTCAAACCTCCCTCACCCCTGTGCTCAGCCTTGCAGAGTCAAACCTCCCTCACCCCTGCAGAGTCAAACCTCTCTCACCCCGTGCTCACCCCTGCATAGTCAAACCTCCCTCACCCCTGCATAGTCAAACCTCCCTCACCCCTGCACAGTCAAACCTCCCTCACCCCTGTGCTCACCCCTGCAGTCAAATCTCCCTCACCCCTGTGCTCACCCCTGCAGAGTCAAACCTCCTTCAGCCCTGCAGAGTCAAACCTCCCTCACCCCTGTGCTAGAAAGACCCGAGCCCATTATAGGGAAGTTAGACCCCCCTTAGCAAATTAAAGCCAGAGATAACATAGTCATATTCCACCACCTAATGGCTAACATACATCCTTTTGTCCCGGGAAAATAGTTAACAGCAGGGCTGATATCGCAACAACCCATATCTTTGTCCCAGGAAATAGCTAATCTACACCTTTTGTCTCAGGGAATAGCTGACTGCAGGAATGAATGGCTAATCTACACCTTTTGTCTCAGGAAACAGCTAACCGCGGGAGTGATGAACTTAGGACATTCTATACCTTCCCATGACACATAGAATTTCCTTGCTTCATGGCTTTTTCTTTAAATACCCCTGAC
>CM052720.1:24445232-24504583 GCA_028551405.1 Uromys caudimaculatus | reverse complement strand
GGGGTCGGACTCCTCTGCCCCTGCGTGGGTTATGAGCTCCACCCCAGTGCACTGGTCCCCCAATTAAACTTCATGTGATTGCAGTAAGGACGGTCTTTCATGAGTTCTTGGGGGGTGAGACTTGAGTGAGGGTCTCCCCAGCTTGGAGGTCTTTCATGCTCACCCCTGCGGAGTCAAACCTCCTTCAGCCCTGCAGAGTCAATCCTCCCTCACCCCTGCACTCTCCTCTGCAGTCACATCTCACTCACCACTCACAGCCCAGCAACTGTTTACAGCACTAACCTTCACGACAGCATCGATGGGCTCATTAATGATGTGGGAAACCTAGAAATCACCCACATGTCCTCTGGCCCAGATGGAGCTACACACACACCACTAACCTACTCAGGGAAGAAAGAAGCTAGGTAGAGATTCTAGCAAGCCGGGATGCAGATCACACAAGCTGTGAGGAAAGGCAGCCAAGCTGGGCTAGGCTGGGGGGGGGGGGGGGGTGGCCACCTAGAATCCCAGCCTGGGGGAGGCTAAAGCAGTAGGGTTGGTTGCAAGTTCAGGACTAGGCAGCCTGATGAAACTCTGTCACAAAACAAATATTCAAAGTGCTAAGGATGGGGTTGGAGGGATGGCTCGGTGGCTAAGAGCACTTCCTGGCCCCTGGCAATGGGCAAAGAGGCACCTTGGTAATGGTGGCATTGTTTTTATATCAGTCGGGGGCAGAGCAGGTGGCAGTCCTTTCCTCGAGCTAGTTTGATGCCTGGTTTGGTGGCCAAAGCTGTTTTATGCCTAGGACTCATAAAAATCAAATCAAATCAAATCCAGGCAGCCAAGTGCGAGAGGAGGAAGACAGGCAGGATCTGTGTTCCGCCATGCCATGCAGTTTGGCAGGGAAAGACACACACAGACATGTCCTCTGCTCCACAGCACAAACAGGCCACAGACACACAGACCCCCACCTACCACCACCATGCAGTGCAGCACAGGAGGAGGAAGACAGACAAGACACATGTGGTCCTCCACTCCGCTCACAGACCTGCCCTCCGGTGCACTGCACAGGTGGGCCACGGGCACAAGCTTGCCAGAGGATGTCACCCAGGGGCCGGCCAGGCTACAACGGGAGCCAGCACACGTGTGAGGAGGTGGTGGACAGATGGGAGAGAAAGAGAAGTGGAGCAGCATGAGCGTTATGAAGAGAGATGGAACTGGAGTCTCGAGGGTGGAGAGGAGGAGCCTGCTGTGAGCCAGCCCTGCCACCAGAGGCCATGGTGATGTTCCAGCCTGAGCTGCTGCTGAGGACCATGCTGCAGCAGGGGTTGGTGTCAATGTCCATGACTCTATTACCACTAGAGAACAAGGGGACATCCCTGGTTGGGGCAGCTGCCCAGGGACCGTGTGATGTCCAGGGGCTGTGCAGAATGGGCTGCGCCCCTCGCTGGCTACAGGGCTCTGGAGAGCCAGCCCCACCCGTTACTGGCTGCCACGTTCAGGAGAGCAGACCCTGCACCCTCAGGCAGCACAGTAGAGCTGACCCTGGTGGCGGGGTTGTGGTTGAGCTGACCCCAAAAGTGTGAGCAAGAGAGAGAGAGAGAGAGAGAGAGACAGACAGACAGACAGACAGACAGACAGAAAGCTAGCCCTGCCATATCTCTGCCATGAGGTGGTATGGAGTGCAGGGGTAGGGACGGTGCTCTCTCATCCTTCCCCCTCGCCACCTGAGATAGTCAAGAGAGCTGGCTCAGTCTCACACAGGCTACAGCACTTGGGAGAGTGGGCCCTATGCCTTGACTAGGTAGCACAGTGGAGCTGGCTCTGGAGGCGTGGGTGCAGGTGAGCCAGCCCCAAAGGCATGAGAGCTGGCCCTGCCTCCCACCCATGGCAGCATTGGGTGGCCTAGCCCGAGCAGTGCTGGGTGCTCACCCTGGTGGTGCGAATAAGGGAGAGCCAGTGCTGACCAGCTCAGGCCCAGATCCAGGGCTCTGAGTTGGCCCACCCTAAAATCTTCGAATGGTTGGGACTTGTGAATGGACCAGTCCTGACTCAAAGTTTTGGGATCTCCATGACACAGGGCAACAGAATAACTGGGGGGAGCCCGGTAAGGATCCAGTTTTTTTGTTGTTGTGGTTGTGGGTTTTTTGTTTTTTTGAGACAGGGTTTCTCTGTGTAGTCCTGGCTGTCCTGGAACTCACTCAGTAGACAAGGCTGGCCTCGAACTCAGAAATCCACCTGCCTCTGCCTCCCAAGTGCTGGGATTAAAGGTGTGTGCCACCACTGCCCAGCGTAAAAATTTTTTAAAAAAAAAGACTTTATAGTGATTCCTTGAAAAGGAATGAAAGCAAAGGAAAAGGCAGGCTCATGGTGGTGTTTCTGTGATACAAGAGGAGACAGACTGGGGTAGACTCCAGTTACTCAGCTACTGTTCCCTCACAGGGCGTCAGGTGTTTGCCACGTGAGGCTCTGAACCACACAGGGCTGGATGAGCTACCGTTGACCCATTCACCCGGATCAACAGCAAGTCACCCATACACTGTGCCTAGCTCCAGGTCCGTAAAATCCCCACAGCGTGATATAATATATGCCTGTATTCCCAGTATTTGAGAAGCTGAGATACAAACATCATTGTAAGTTCAAGGCCAGCTTGGGCCATCCAGGGAGGTCAAAGCTAGCCTAGGCTATAGAATGAGTCGGCGAGCTGTGCTCTACCGATGTAGTAAGTTTGGGTTACACAGTGACACCTTGTCACAAAATTAAAAAAACAAAAAACCAAAAAGCAGTCTCACAAAGGGAACACATTGCCCTTTGAAAACACTCATGTCTGTTTCGTCATCTTTATAACAGGACTTTAACATCATAAAGTTCTCAAGGCAGTTAAGTGAGTCAGGATTGGCAGATGCTCACACAGTACCTGGTGAGTAGAGAGACTGGGGAGGCAGAACGGTGGGCAGGACTGATGCTTGTCGGGAGCCAAACCCAGGAAGCTACCCAAACCCAGGAAGCTACCCGCTGTTCTGTGAAGCATAGTTAAAGGTGCAAGGTTAGAAAGGACAGGGCGTTTACAGTCTGGGGTCCCAGAGATTGAAGGAATGTCTGGTTTTCAGGAAATACCATAGCCTTGGGCCATGTGTAACTTTCCTGCGCGCCTGTATTCTTAAGTGGCTGATCTGAAGTAAACATGGGAGCTTGAACGGAGAGACTCTGTCTTGCTCCCAGGTACCCCGTTTCTCTTGTCTCTTTCTTCATCCGTCAGTCCCCTTTCCCTAGGACCACGCTGAATTCCCCGAGAACCGGTACAATTGGCTCCCAGCAGTGGAGCTCGAGGAATGGGACGCGCAGCTGACGGACGCTGCTCATGGAAGTTTGGCCAGACACTTTTCATTGGAATCGATGAGAGAGGATTCCGGTCGCCACAGAGTGACCCATCCGTGAGACAGATCCGGTGGAGGTGGTGAGTGGCACAGATGGGACAAGCATTGAATAAGCACGACTTATTCCAACAGGGTCTCAAGGAGTCCCTCAAGGCACGAGGTACCAGGGTAAAAAAAAGAAAGATTTGAAAAAGCTCTTTTCCATTGCTCCCCCACAAGGGTATAAGAGATGAACTAGAGTAAGAGATTGCTTATAAGAATTTTATGAGATATTCAGGCCAGAGAAAGTTCCCGTCCAGACATGTTTTTATGAAAAAAGATGAAGTAGCCGTAAATAAACCTTATTGAAGGACAAGGTAATGGTAAAATGTGTTTTATGTATGTGTTTAGAGTTATGCTAAAATCTAGAGAAGTGAAGATAATTCTCATAGGTGCTTTTAGTCTTTGGACCCTGACTAGAGACAGTTTACACCCTAAACATGAGAGAATGGATTTGAGAAAAGCAAACCTCCCCGACTATCCAGGGAAGGAAAATGAATGTATGCTGTTTCAGAGTTCTCCTGGGGACGAGAGAGGGCCGGGAGAGGTCCTACCTTCTCTCTGGCCCCTACAAGAAAAATGCTCTTCTAGGGACAAAAAGAGATCAGGAGACGTCCTGACTCTTCTCTGGCTCTTACAGGAGAAATGCTTAATTCTAGTTCTGGGTCTCTTAAGTAAGATATCTGAGTCCCTTTGGGACATCTAATTCTCTTGTATTGTATGTTCTTGGTGCACCAATCTGTCCATGTGTCAAAACTGACTGTTTTATGTTAAGTCTGTGTTCTTGTGTCATATGAATGAAAGTTGTTCTGTCTTTCATGTTGAAAAGAAAAGAAAAATTGGTTAAAACTTTATCCGCTAGCTATCTACCCCTTGATTTAGCTTAACTTGTTTTAAAAGGCAGTCTCAATTGGCCTTTGGAGTCAAGCACAGCCAGAGAAGCACTGCCAGAGGTTTAATTGTATGCAAAAGGTGCTCTTAAAGGGGGCAGCAGCATCTCAGCTTCTATGGTAAGGGAGCTGACGGCTGTTTCTCCTAGAAAAATCTCTGTGACTGTGATTATTGGGTTCAGTAGGTAACAAGGTGCTCCTCTCTTGAAATTACAACTAGTAAAAGTTAAATTTTGTCTGATCTAAATAAGTAAATGTGTAGTTACTTCATTTTTGTTTCTGACTGGTTTTAAAAGTATAAATATGTTCTGCATGTCTTGGTTATAAGTTATAAGTTATTAGGTATTATTAAAAATTTGTAACCTTGGTAACCCAAAGTGGGCTTAAAACTGGTAACTCAGGGTTGGAGTCATTCTAGATAGCAACACGTGGCATGAGTCAACCCAGGGAAACAGGTCTCTAAAGATACGTTTAAATTGGGTAATACTTTATGTAGTTCTTATCCTAGAAACCAGACTTATAAAAGATAGGACTTAGGACACTGTCTCTTTGATGAGGTTTTAGGGGCCACACCGTCCTGTGTTGATGTGCAGGAACTGGCAGCCAAACTTTGTAGCATGGTTGTGAATCACTTGGTGACTTTGGAGAAACTGGATTGTTTGTTGGAGGTTGAGTTTTTCCAAAGTTATGGCTGTGTTCTGATGTTACAAGAGAAACTTAAAAATTATAATTTAACTGCCAGTGTTCCATTGGCTGCAGCTTGCAGTTCAATCACAGCCTCAGGAAAAGCAGCAGGTAGAATTTTTGGAGATACTCTAGCAGGAATTCCTTTTGTTACACAACTGGCTTATGAGAATGCTAATGCATTCTGTTGAGCTGCTATTTGGCTATGCAGAGCAAAGACAGGATTAGCTGGATATATTCATCTTTGTGCAGAAATCAGAACCTCATACAATCAGGGTTTGGCTATGGCTTGCTACCTTACAAGGGTATGCTTCCAACAGAAATGAGGGGATGAAGGATGTTTTAAATGTAGAGGTTTGGGTTATTTTAAAAAAAATGACTGTTCCAGGAACAGAGGCAGGTATAGTCTGACCTTGGTGCAGGAAGAGTAAAACCTTGGTGCAGGTTTGAGTAAAGAGACCCAATTAAGAAACATTTGCATTTGAATTGGTGCAAAACTCAGAGCAGCCTCTGCAAAAGCTGTGTGTGACATTCCTTTTGAACTTGATCTTTCCTCAGGGAGGAAGGGTCAGCCTCAGACACCAAGGCACTCCCAGCAGGCCGCTTATCTAGGTGTCATAAAAAATTATGGCTGCTTTCCCTACAGCATTAACAAAAGACTTGCTCAACTTGTTTTAGTTCCTTAAGGAGTGAGAGAGGACAAGATGACTGTGATTTCTCTGATGTGTACTGAGTTCAATCTATTACTAATAAGAGACCTAACCTTAAATTAATAATTGAAGAAAGTTTTGAAGGCTTAATAGACATTGGAGCTGATGTACTTACTCACCTCCAAAGGATTGGTTATTCTATTGATCCAAAATAAAGTTCAAACTTAAGATTTATGAAAGGTTAATGAGGCTATAGAACTTATGAAGCCATTAGAACCTGGCTTGCCTACTCTAGCTGCCATTCCAGGAAATGCATATAGAATTATTATGGATTTGGAAGATTGTTTTTATACTGTCCCTTTTCATCCTGATGATTATAGAGTTTGCTTTTGGTGAGTTTGTGAAGCGATATCATTGGAAAGTTGGGCCTCAAGGATGGCTAATAGCCTTAAAATTATGTAAAAAAATTTTGTTGCTGCTTCAATACAATAAGCTAGGACTTTGAATGTTTCAATATGTACTATTCATTATGGAGGGTATTTTATCGGCTTATCCCTCTAAAAGAGTTTTACCACAAGCCTCTGTTCTTATACAGCGAGCTTTAAAATTTTAGAATAGTTGCTGCTCCAGAAAAGATTCAAAGACAATATCTTATTCAATATTTGAGGCCTCAGTTATATCCTAAACAAACGTCAAGTATTTTCAAAGTTGTTAGGAGACGTTGATTGACTAAGACCTTACCTCAGCCTCCTCACAGGAGGACTTAAGCCTCTGTTTGATAACAAGGGGTATGCAAATTCTAATTCCTCCGGACAGTTAACTGATGAGAGACAAATAGCTTTGCAGATAGTAGAAGAAACTATTGTTCAACAACAGATACAATATATAAAATATAAATCAATTGTTGGCTGTTTGCATTATTGCTACAACTCATGTGCCCTCAGCAGTTCTTTGGCTAAAGGGACCGTTAATATGGATTCACCTTTCTTCATCTCCAAGTAAAGTTTGAACACCCTATTATGAAACTGTTGTTGTTGTCATACAGAATTACAGAATAGAATCATAAAAATATTTTGGGAAAGAACCTGATAAATTATTTATTCCTTATTCCAAACAGCAATTAAATTGGTTATTACAAAACACTGATATTTGGCCTGTTGTATGCACAAACTTTTCAGGAAAAATTGATAATCATTATCCAAAAGATAAGTTGTTGCAATTTGCCTTTATGCATGCTTTTGTATTTATGCATACCATAGAAAATGTATTTACTGTATTTACAGACTGCTCATCTAAAGGGAAGGCAGCACATGTGATTGGATCTCATGTTCATTCTCTTGAGTTTCCCCTGCTTCAGCACAAGTAATTGAACTATATGCTGTTTTTTTTTTAATGCTAAAAAATTAAGCTTTCCATTTATAGTCAATATATAGCTCATGGTTTATAATTACTTGAAACTGTTCCTTTCTTAGATACTGCTAATTCTCAAATTTTACAATTATTTATACAAATACAGTTCAATTTAAAGAATGTACAGTTCCTTATTTTGTGGGACATTTAAGAACTTATACTGGATTGCCCGGACCCCTTAGTGAGGGCAATGCCACAGCAGATTTGTATATCAAGAAGGTTATAAGCCTTACACAAGAACAATTGGCCAAACAATCTCATTCTTTACATCATCAAAATAGTAATAGCTTGAAACAATGATTTGGTATTTCTAGAAAATGTTAATGTCAAATTGTAAAGACTTGTCCTGAATGTCCTCAGTTTCTACCTGTACCACATAATGGTGTTAATCCTCGAGGACTTATACCTAATCAATTATGGCAAATGGATGTTACTCATATTTCTAATTTTGGAAAATTAGAATATGTACATGTGACTATTGACACCTTTTCAGGCTTTCTAGTTGCAACTGCTTTAACAGGAAAAGCAACTAAAAATATAATCAGTCATTGCCTGCATTGTTTTTCTATGCTTGGTGTTCCCAATCAAATTAAAACAGATAATGGAACTGGCTATTACAGTCATGCATTTGAGACTTTCTGTCAACAATTTAATATTTCCATATTGTTTGGATTCCTTGTAATTCTCAAGGACAAGGTACTGTGGAACTTTAAAATAATATCTTCATAAAATAAAAAAGGGGGATTATATCCCTGTACACCACAGAATTATTTAAATCATGCTTTTTATTTTAAAATTTTAAATTTTGGATGCCAAGGAACTCTCTGCTAAGTCTCTATGGCACCCTACAACTAGGCATACTTATGCCTAGGTGAAATGGAAGGATTCACTTACCACAGCATGATCCCAATCAGGTATTTAATATGGGGAAGAGGGCATGTTTGTGTTTTTTCTACAGGATGCTAAGGGAGCAAGCTAGCTGACAGAGTGATTGGTGAGACATGCTGATGCTGAGGCTGGGACAAAGAATGATGCTGACCGTGAGCTTGCTGAGTGCCCTGACAATGGTGACAGGAAAGCTGTATTGGACATCTGTCTCTGACCTACCTTTGCTTGCCTATATCCCAGATTGGACAAACTGCCTTGCCTCAAGCTTTCAGACCTTGTGGGATAGAGAACATGGAGATTGGAAACTGCTTCAAAAAATCAGTCAAAAAGAGAAGTTATAATGACTTTTCTCTTTCCCTTAATGAGACCAGTTATTCTGACTCAATCGTGGACTGGCATAGATATCAATCCAATATTGGAAATGACAGTCTTCATTGGGAAGGCTGGTTATGGACATTTTCAGAGACACATTTGGAAGTTAGCTGCAGTTCTCTATGATGTTATGTTAGCAAGAGGTAAAGTTGGGACAGGATCTGAACAAGTGTTAGCGCGTGTGTTAGGCTCCTAATCTTTTATTAATTGGTCATGTTAAAATGTTGTTTCTTCTACAGTCTTTAATGTAAGCTGTATTGACTGTACACTTTCTAATTGTGTTAGAGTGATGAAATCTGGCATATCTGTTATGATGGTCTATCAGCTAGCTTTTGTTTTATTGACTGTGAGTTTTACAGGACCTTGGTATTCTAAAAAAGGCTTACAAGTACTGGAAGAAGCGAGTCAGACTTTAAACAGAAGCAAGAGGGTAGTGGGCTTGATTATCGCTGATATAGCAGCCTTAATTACATTAATAGCTACCACCACTGCTTCTACAATTGCTTTGACACAAGAAGTTAAGACAGCTACCTTTGTTAATCATTTAGCAAAAAATGTTACTAATGTTTTGAGTATTCTAGAGGACTTAGATTGACATTTAAAACAACAGGTTGACTCCTTGGCATCCCAACCTTTACAAGCCCATTACCACCGCCTTGATTTAATTGACCGAGGCATCGAAATGCCTGAGGCTAGTAAGACTCCCTTGGAAGCTGCACAAAACTCAGATTTGTGCACGCTTGCTTATGAGCAGCGTGGGCATCAGGAGAGGTGCAAGGCAAAGCACTGCAAGGGGAGGACCAGGCATTCTGCTTCTGAGTCCCCTGTGGAGCGAACCTGATTGCATAGAGGTTGGTGTTCAGAGGTGTTCCTTAAATTATAGAAGGTCCCCTAGAACCTCTCCTTTTCAAAACACACCATTATCTAAAAGACGTAAAAACTTCCTAGAGGATCAGGTCAATACTCCTCCTCCCTGATTCTAAACCCACCCATCTTTTGGACGGGTCTTTGTTCACTCACTGGTCATCACGCAGGTCATGAAATAAAATAAAAGGGAGGAGATGTCGGGAGCCAAACCCAGGAAGCTACCGGTTGTTCTGTGAAGCATAGTTAAGGTGCAAGGTTAGAAAGGCAGGGCATTTACAGTCTCGGGTCCCAGAGATTGAAGGAATGTCTGGTATTTCCTGAAAACCGGCTATGGTAGTGGGTTAGCTTTGGGCCATGTGTAACTTTCCCGCCCGCCTGTACTCTTAAGCAGCTGATCTGAAGTAAACATGGGAGCTTGAACGGAGAGACTCTGTCTTGCTCCCAGGTACCCCGTTTCTCTGTCTCTTTCTTCATCCGTCAGTCCTCTTTCCCTAGGACCAAGCTGAATTCCTCGAGGACCGGGACAGATGCTTCTCCACCCTGGGGTGAGAGGACAGGTACTCTGGGCCTATCGAGATACCAAGCTGAGCCCATGTTCCTGCAGAGAGCTGGGGGGGGTTTAAAGTTTGTGACCTTCAGCAAAACGTTGTGCTAGGAAAGCCACTTTTTTTATATATACATATCTCTGTCTTATCTTTCTTTGCCTGAGAGAAAATTCCTCAAAGATCCTGAAATCACAGGCGTGTGTGTGTGTGTGTGTGTGTGTGTGTGTGTGTGTGTGTGTGTATGTGTGTACTTGCCCAGGAGTGTGCAGGTGGAGGCCAAAGGACTATCTTGGAATGTCTACCTCAACCACTTTTCAACATTTTTTTTTTTTGGAGACAATATATCCCTGGCTAGCCTGAGCTGGCTATGTAGACCAGGCTAGACACCAGCTCACAGAGATCTGCCTGCCTTGGCCTCACTACTGCTGAGATTAAAGGTGTGCATCACCATACCTGGCATCCACCTTGCTTTTGCAGACTCAACTTGGAACTCACCATCATTTGGATTGAATTGGATGGCCTAGCTCCAGACCTGTAAAAATCTCACTTCCAAAATGAAAGCCAGGTGATTATGCTTGCATGGAGCCCCACCAGTCATGAGATTAGAGACACGTGACACCATAGTGCTTTGTGGTCTTACAGAGAGCACTCGCTTCACCAGCTGAACTATCCCAAATCTAACCTTCGTCTTTGTTTTTTGTTTGACATTCATTCATTCATTCATTCATTCATTCATTCATTCATTCATTTTCTCTGAGTAGCCCTGACTGTCCTGGAATTCACTCTGTAGCCTCAAACTCAGAGATCTGCCATCTATCTGCCTGGCTCTGCCTCTGGGGTGCTAGGATTAAAGGCAAGCGCCACCACTGCCCTGAAAGGCCTGTTCGCACCTGGGGTGTCCATGGTCATTTTCCCTACAGCCCAGAAACCCTTAAGGCAGAGAAGTAAACAGAAGACAGTTATCAAGATATTTGACAGGAGCCAAGGCAACCCCTGAGAGGACACAGAGCCAGCGGTCTGGCACTTAGGCCAGGGTCTACCCAGAACAGTCACTGCAATCCAGCATCAGTGGACAGCAGGCTTGCATCTGAGAACAGCCTGTCCTAGAAAAGGGATGGAGATCAAAACATGAAAATGAAGCCAGGCCTGGGAGCTCCTTTACAGCCTAATGCAGGACAACTTCAAGTTCAAGTCCTGCTGTAGGCTTCTGCAAAAACCACCGCACTCAGCTTCCCTTCCAGACCAGAATCTGGAATAAGTATAATATATGTATATATGATTATTTACTTATTTATTTAATGTATATGAGTACACTGTAGCTGTCTTCAGACACACCAGAAGAAGGGCATCAGATCCCATTACAGATGGTTGTGAGCCACCATGTGGTTACTGGGAATTGAACTCAGGACCTCTGGAAGAACAGTCAGTGCTCTTAACCACTGAGCCATCTCTCCAGCCCAAAAAAAATATTTTTACAACAGAACAGTGTGTACTTCATCAAAAAACATCTTTAAAGTCGGGCAGTGGTGGGCGCACGCCTTTAATCCCAGCACTCGGGAGGCAGAGGCAGGTGGATTTCTGAGTTCAAGGCCAGCCTGGTCTACAGAGTGAGTTCCAGGACAGCCAGGGCTACACAGAGAAACCCTGTGTCAAAAAACGAAAAAAAAAATCTTTAAAAGTGTGTGTGTGTGTGTGTGTGTGTGTGTACACCCAAATGTCACAGGACCCAAGTAGAGGTCAGAGGACAACCTATAGGACTTGGTCTCCTGCCGTGTACGTTCTGAGGATTAAGCTTGGATCCTTGGACTGGAAGCAAGCATCTTTATACACTGAGCCATCTAACCAGGCCTTGTTTTGTTGTTTGTTTTGTTTTGTTGTTTTGTTTCATTTCCAGACAGGTGACACACAATAGGTGCTCAATATGTGGATGCTTCTTAAAGCCCAGATTCGACAGATTGAGCCTGGTCAGGTCACCCTCCAAAAGGCAGACTTTTGGGGAGCTCAGGGTGGGCAGAGTTCCCATTTTGCTTCTATGGTCACTACAGGGATGAAAAGGCATGTACAATCCAACCTTGACTTTAAAGGCCCAGTTCACACAACAGGAAAGCCTCCCACTTCAGCAGGATCTTCACGGCTGCAGGCTCTCCCACACTGACTGGAACTTCAATGCCCTCGGAATCCTGACAATCACTGGCCACCACCTTACTCCAAGTCTCTGTGGTACAGAGAAGGACTCAGCTCTGGTGCCCACAGCATGGGTTCCAATCCCAGGCACTGCAGGGGTCTGGCAGGGTGGCTGGAGGCCTGCCTGGGGTTCCTCAGAGGGCATGGACCTTAGCTGGTGAAGAAGTTGGTGCACCATGTTCTACCCTAACCATCCCCCACATATTACCCAGACAGACCCCACTCACACTCGCTCACTGACCTCTACATATGACCACTGGACACATGCTGGTCTTTGGTGTTCCAGATTGCACAACATGGTGTTTTGGGGGCAGTATCACCCCTCAACAACACCTCCTGAAGGCTGAGGTGACAACTGTAACTCTAACTCTGCGGGGGGACTCTGCTAGGTCAGCTCCATCCAGTCCCTTCTTTCTGTCCCTTGACAGCGGATGCTTCCACCTAGAAGCATCCAGAGTCAGAGTTCAGTTCTCCCTCTTTGGCTCTCCCCCTCCCTGGAGCACTCACACGGCCTACTGTGTCCCACACATCCAGTTATAGATGAGAAGGAGCTGCCCGGGTCCCTCTAGACCTGCCGCCTTAGAGAGAAATGCCAATTTGTACTGAACTGGTCCTCTCAGAGGGAATGTGAAGTGTGAAGTGGGCCGGTGTCCCCCGGTTGATTGGCACCTGTGGAGGTGCGTTTGTGCCACTGAGGTCTTAGCCTCCACCTCTGGGTGTGAGAGAATAATTAAAAATAATTGCTGCCGAATATTGAGCTTTCTGCATCTCAAGTAAGTGACAGATGTAATTGTCCCTAACCACCCTGTGAGGAGGATACAATTACCGTCCCCACTTGAGGGTAGGTGACCTGCTAAGATGCCAAGATGGTAAGTGGCAAAGCAGAGATTCACATCCAGGACCCAACTGCCCAAAGCCAAGCGGAGAGTCTTGTAAGCTGGGGCTGACTCCAGAATTCTATAGAGGGCCTCAGTTCACAGCTGTCCCCAAGGCTCCCTCCAAACCCAGCAGAAACCTTTCCACTTCCTGACAACCTGTCATCCTTTGGCCCAGCTCGGCAAACCCTCCACATACCAGCATGGTGCCTAAAGCCATACTAGGTTCAGAGAGCAGGCGCAGAAGACCACCCAGTCAGCTGTGCATGGTATCACATGCCTTTACCACCAGCACTCAGGAGGTAGACACAGGCATATCGCTGTGAGTTCGAGGCTAGTCTGATCCTTTTAACATAGCAGTCCACTCCAGCCAGATACTTGGTGAAAAAAGGCCACGGTGTTCCTGCCCTCTAAGAATGGCAAATGGGGGCTGGAAAGATGGCTCAGCGGTTAAGAGCACTGACTGCTCTTCCAGAGGTCCTGAGTTCAGTTCCCAGCAACCACATGGTAGCTCACAACCATCTGTAATGGGATCCAATGCCCTCTCTGGTGTGTCTGAAGACAGCTACAGTGTACGCATATAAATAAATTTTAAAAAAGCCGGGCAGTGGTGGCACATGTCTTTAATTCCAGCACTCAGGAGGCAGAGGCAGGCAGTTTTCTGAGTTCGAGGCCAGCCTGGTCTACAGAGTGAGTTCCAGGACAGCCAGGGCTACACAGAGAAACTCTGTGTCGACCAACCAAAAAAAAAAAAAAAAAAAAAAAAAAAGAATGGCAAATGGGTGACTACAGAGGAGGAAGGGTGGATGGGATAAAACTGAGGGCTTCCTGGAAGAGGCAGTGACCAAGCCTATAGGAAGGCTGACTGCCTATGTAGTACCTGTAACCCTCTGACTGGAGCCTGCATTCCAGACACACCTGAAAGGGAGCTCACAGCTGGGCCTCTGCTCCAACCATAAACACCACCAAAACGCTTCCTTGTTACGGAAACACACACGTGTGCACACAAACCCCCACATGCCTGGAAAATCCCTCTCCACAGCCCAAGCCCACCTCAGCCGGATGCACGGTCATCCCCAAGGCAGATGTACAGAGATAATTGTTTGGTCTCCCCGGCTTCTCCTGTCATTCACATCTATAGAGCTCAAGTAGAGGGATGGCTTGCTTAAATGCTTGATGTCTCAGTGTAAGTAAAAGGCTAAAACGCTGTGACCAATTCAAATTTTATAAAAACGCATGCACAACAGTGGAGCATGAAGGTGCCTTCCAGTCGGGTAAACCCAAAAGCCCACCAGGCTAGCCACTCAAGAGACGCCCGACATGGGGTGACTCCTGCAAGTCCGGACTGACGTTTTGAGGCAGTTCAAGGGAACACATGCACACATACAGGTCGCTGGAGTTTTCCAAACAGGCAGGATCCACAGCTCAGCGCTCTCCCAATTTCTTTGACCAGGACCCAAAACAAGAACAAAGTCTAGCCTGCGCAATGGTGGCACACACCTTGAATCCCAACACCCAGGAGGCATAGGCAGGCAGATCTCTTGTGAGTTCGAGGCCAGCCTGGTCTTGAGCACTAGTTTCAGGACAGCCAGGACTACACAGAGAAATCCTGTCTCAAAAAACAAAAACAGAGACTGAAACAAACAAACCAAAACCAAAGAACAAAGTGTAAGAGAGGACACACACTACCTACAGCTACCACCATTGTCCTAAAAGTTCCATGAAGCGTTTGTCATCCGGGCCACACACTTATGTCCCCTTCATCTCTTTCTGGGCCATCTCTGAGGTCACAAGCCAGCCACAGGGTAGAAGAGCCTGGCCTCACTTACCCAGGGTATCTGAGCTGTTTTCCACAGTCTCGTTGACCTTCCTTGCAACTCTGGCCACGGCCTCGCCCATCTTCCTCAGCATGCAGACGTGGGTGTTCGGCTCCCAGCCTCCAGGCCGGTCTGCTACTCACAAAGGGGTCTGTGCCTGGGGAAGACACAGGACCATGAAGCACCCACCTGCCAGGGTCCTGTGACCAACACAGTCCATCAAGAAGCTACAAGAAGTCCCCAGGCCTCTTATGACCTCCTCTTCCTCCTCCTCCTCTTCTTCCTCCTGAGCACAGGCTACATCCAGCTTCGCCTTTGCAGGAGATACTCTGATCTGCCACCCAGAGGGTGAGGGCAGCTAGGCTTTACCACTTTCCTGAGAGGATCAACACAGGTGATCTCACCATATACATGGGACCTCACCATACACAGAACTTAAACCAGTGGCCAGGCAGACGTGAGGACTCAAATGGCCTATGACTCAACAGGTGGGGCAGGGTGTTGGGGAAGAGGCCAGGTCCAGCTAACTACTGGGGAAAGACACCTGTCTATTCTTCGGCTTCCTAGCCAGGGCTCAATCAACACAACCGAGGCCAGCTAGCCTGCTGACCACCCCCATTATCAGGTTCCTACTACACAGAAGCAAGCGTGGTGCCAAGGCAAATGGACCTGGAGCCCGCAGGTGGGTGGTCTCTAGGAAGACCCTACCTGTATGCCAGATGAGAGGAAAGATTACCTCATTCTCAGCTTGCTTCGGAGTTTATCTACAAGCAAAGAAGAAGGCTGGGAATGAGAAGATGTACTGGCTTGTTTTGTGTGTCAACTGGACGTGTCAGAGTCATCAGAGAGGAAGGAGCCTCCATCAAGGAAAACCTCCATGAGATCCAGCTGTAAGGCATTTTCTCAACTAGTGAGAGAGCCCAGCCCAGGGTGGGTGGTACCACCTCTGGGCTGGTGGTCCTGGGTTCTTTAAGAAAGCAGGCTGAGCAAGCCACGGGGAGCAAGTCAGTAAGCAGTACCCCTCCATGGCCTCTGCATCAGCTCCAGCCTCCAGAGTCCAGCCCTGCTTGAGTTCCTGCCCTGACTTCCCCCAATAATTTGGAAGTATAAGTCAAATAAACCCTTTCCTCTCTAATTTGCATTTCTGGTCGTGTTGTTCTGGTGCAGCAATAAAACCCTAAGACAGAAGGGAATTGGATCACTGGGGAGAAGATGCTTAAAGAAAGGGGGTGCGCAGCAGCTGGGGAGATGGCTCAGGAGTTAAGAGCACTGGCTGCTCTTCTACAAGACCTGGGTTCAATTCCCAGTGCCTGCTTTTGGCTTCTGAAGGCACCAGGCGCCAGACATGCATGTGGTGCACAGATATACATGCAGGTAAAACACCATATACATTTTTTTTAATGGAACAATAAGCTGGGGGTGTAGCTTAGCTGGTAAAATGCTGATCAAGCATTCACAAAAGCCCTGGGTTCAATTCCTCACACCAAATAAAGCAGGCATGGTGGGATGTGCCTGTTAGCCCAGTATTAGGAAGTTTGAGATTAGAATTTCAAGGCTGCGCTGGAGAGATGGCTCAGTGGTTAAGAGCACTGACTGCTCTTCCAGAGGTCCTGAGTTCAATTCCCAGCAACCACATGGTGGCTCACAACCATCTGTAATGGGATCCAATGCCCTCTTCTGGTGTGTCTGAAGACAGTTACAGTGTACTCACATAAAATAAATGAATAAATCTTAAAAAAAAAAAAAAAAAAAGAATTTCAAGGTCATCCTTGGCTACAGAATAAATTCAAGACCAGCTTGGGCTAACATGATACCTTGTTCCAACTAAATAAATAGATAAATAAATAAGGAAATGAAAAAGACATAAAAGTAACCAAGACCCTGTTATTACAGAGGAAGAAACCAAGGCACAAACAAGGGCCATAATAGGGTCTGTGTCACTCCACACTTGGTGTTCCGCTCTTAAAATCACCTACATCACCACTAGCAGTACCACACGGACGGAACACACAGGCAATGCCAAAGGCCTCTGGCTCTCCTGGTCCTGTCCCCAGTCCTGAACTCAGTAGCCACTAAGAGAATGTCAGCAAATCCACCCTAGTCAGGGACCAGAGGCAGAAGAGTGGGGACAGAAAGAAGAGGTGTAGGGACAGTGTTCAGAGCTGGCCGAACAGGGCAGGTAAGGTCAAGCCCAGGAGGTCGAAGGTGCTCAGCATGTATGTCCCACTGAGAGGCTGACACAGAAGGGCCAGAACAGACTGGCAACAGGAAAAGCCAAAAGTGCAACTCTACCACCGAGTAGCTGGGCGGGGTGGAAGGAGGGCTCACCACACTAAGCCTGGTAGCATCCTCTCTCGGTGAGGGCACATGACTGTGCCAAGGGCGTGAGCCTGCCTCCCTCTGAGTCCAGAGCTCATAACCCCTCAACCAAGGCCAGCTGAGAGGGTACAGGGACACGTGCAGGCATGACACCAGGGATGAATCTTTCACAGATGACCCACAGGACTTGAACAAACACCTCGGGAGACCTGCTCCTTGAGGAATGAGTAAGGATCTCATCTCTCCACTCCCAGAAGTGTCCCCTGACTGCACTCACCTCGCCTTGGCAGTCCCTCCTCCCTCTGAGCTTCAAGGGTACTTAATGACTAAGCACAAGTCACTGGGGTTGTTTGTGAGCTTCAAAATGTCTCTCTCTAGCTGGGCATGGTGGCACACACTTAAATGCCAGCACTGGGGGGTTCAAGGTCTGCCTGCTCCAGTCTACACAGTGAGTTGCAGGACAGCCAGACCTATGTACTATAGAGACCCTGTCTCAAAACAAACAAAAGAAAATAAAAATCTTCCCAGCCCCGCCCCTCCCCTCCTCCACTGGCCCAAGAGCACATCCACATGATATTTCTCACCATGGTCAACACAAATCATTTGGGTTTCAAATCTGCATGCAAGTCCCAGTTTCAACCTGTCTACGACAAGAGTCCAACTTGAATAGGATCCTAAGTTCACATGCCGAAATAGTCTGCAAAGCATGGGTCAGTGAATGATGGGGGGAAGGCAGGGCAAACGGGACCCCACGACCCCAATATGCACGTCTTAGCCCAAAACCCCAGGCCTGAATTAGTGCTGTCAAAATTTAACTGCTTCATTTGCTTTTCTTTTTTTAAATTTTACTTATTAGTATGTGCAGGTGCGTGCAGGTGCATGCATGTGCATACGTGCATGTGCGCAAGCGTGAATGCAGGTATGTGTGCGTGCATTCTCGAGTGTGTGTGTGTGTGAGAGAGAGAGAGAGAGAATTCGTGCATGCATGCGTGCCATGTGTGCACATGCGCATTCATGAATGCAGGCACTTGAGTGTGCTGTGAGGCACATTTGGAGGTAAGAGGACAACTTTCCAGAGTGTGTTCTCTCTACTGCAGATTCTTGGCTCAGACTCAGCTCATCACATTTAGCTGCAACTGCTTTCACCCAGGGAGCCATCACACCTGGCCTCAGGGGATTTACCTTAACTCCTTCACACACTGGGAAACTGAAGAGCCAAGGCAGACCAACCAGCTAGATGGAAACAGAGCCCCTCCCAACCCCCAACCCCCCTAATTCTTAACCTGGGGATTTCCCTGCTATTCCACCTCCTTCCACCTCTACAGGGAAACGGCACATTCTGTACAGGGGCCAGAGAGGGTAGCAGGGCTCCAGAGCTGAGGGGGCTAGAGTGGGCTCTGAGCCCCACCAAAGGCCACTGAGGAAACTACCCAACTGTATTTGGTAGATCCTTTGGCCCCAAAGGCTGGGCCTGTTTGGGATCTAACCAGCCTATTAACCTATGGGGACTTATTAATATCTAATAGAAGCTCGGAGAGAAAGGCTGGGAGAACATAGCTGTTCCTGCTAGGCCTGGTGGTCCAGGCCTGTAATCCTAAAGCAAGAGAATCATAAGTTCAAGGCCTGTCTGGCCTACAGAAGTGACTTCAGAGCAACTTAACGAGACCTTTTCCAGGGCCCTGCATTTAATCCCAGCACTGGCGGGGTACAGGAAGGATGGTATTCTCTTTTTCTTCTCTATGTTTTAAAAAGAGGAACAGACAATTGTCCAAAGTCAAACAAGAGACAGGGCTGTGGGCTGCCCCCACCTCCACATAAACAATCCGAGTCCATTCACAAATTGCCCACACATCAGCACAACTTGAACAATCAAGGGACTGGGCACCCCTCTGCAACCAGAACAATCCACAGGTCCCAGGCTGGCCCTGCAGGTCTAGGTTCTAGGCTCCTGGAAGCAGGAATCCAGGCAGTCCTTCACATAAGGACGGTTGGTGGTGGCAGAGAGTCAGGGAGAAACAGGAGCTACAGGCCCTATGGACCTGAGCTGCTCCAAGAGAACCAGAGCCCCTTATCCCAGACTCTGGATGGGGGAGACTCAGAAATTTCAAAGATACAGGACATGATGGCAAGTACCTAGAACCCCAGCACAGGGAAAGGTGAAACAGGACCTTGAGTCCCAGGTCAGCCTGGACTACAGAGTGAGTTCCAGGACAGCCAGGGCTACACTGAGAAACCCTGTCTCGAAAAACCAAAAAAAAAAGAAAAAAGAAAAAAAATCACAACTGACAATAAAGAGACAGAGACAGGGTGTGGACTAGAGGTGTCCCCACCTTCTGACACTGCAACATGGCATTTTTTTTTTTTTTTCTTTTTTGGTTTTTCGAGACAGGGTTTCTCTGTGTAGCCCTGGCTGTCCTGGAACTCACTCTGTAGACCAGGCTGGCCTCGAACTCAGAAATCCACCTGCCTCTGCCTCCCAAGTGCTGGGATTAAAGGCGTGCGCCACCACTGCCCGGTGCAACATGGCATTTTTAAGCTGCATGTCTATTAAGCTGCATCATAGCTCTTCTGGCACGAACTGGGCCCACAGGCCACAGGTTGGACGCGCCTGATGGAACAAGCTTCCCATTGGGAGACAGAATGAGCCAGTTATATACCAGCACAGCCTGAGGGTGGGGGCACGTGGCCTGTGGCATGACCCCAGAGGGAGGACCCCTAGGGTGCCAGCAACAGGTAGACAAAGATATTCCAGATCTCTGGAGGCCTTCCTAGAAGCAGTCCTCTGAGGAGCAGAACTAATCCAAGCAGAATTCTGGAAAGTTCTGTGTTGTGGGGCAGCCCCAGTTGTGAGATGGAAATATCACTTCCTCAATGAAACCGTTAATGAAAATTAACTGAAGATAAATCACTTCTAAGGAAAGATTCTGCAAGACATTAAGGGCTTCCTACATTAAGGCATGACCAATCAATAGGTTATCAATAGGTTTGATATCAAGGATAGACCGGAAGTTTGCATATAATAAATTGAAGGTGAGTGTGCTATTCTGCTTTGAGGAAGCTATGATTGTGAGCACTGTATAATTTCTCTGCCAGACCTGAAACTGGTCTCACCTAAATTCCAAACTTGAGGCTGGGGTATTTAAACCTTGACCGTGGCACTGACCCAGTCTTTAAGGGTCGGAACTCAACTTTGTTATCCGCAGCCCTAAGATATCTGCAAAGGAGCCACTGCGACACCCCGGCCGCACCAGCTGGTCCTATATTTAGTTACTGTTGTGGTCAACTGGGAACTTTAGAGCCTGGCAGCCGCTCTGCGAGCAACCCGAGCCTCTGGAGCCATGCGCACGAGCTGCCCCACCACTGGCTCCAGACAGACTTCGGGACCCTGCCAAGGCCAAGAGCTGATGTGGGGAGGTAAGGGGCATAGCGCTAGTCGCACCCCAACTGTCCCAAAGGTCCACCCGAGACTACAGCAGAGTTGACCCACTTTCTCACCCAAGGGAAAAAGCCCGTTGAGGCAATGATCCGGACGCGTTGGCGCCTGGTTTCTCATCTCAGCTTTAGGGTTTGGGGAGCCCCTTGTGAGCACCCTCCTTAGACTGTACTTGCCCATGACTGTACACAGTGGCCAAGGACAGGATCCCCCGGACCCCATTCCCGCAGCCAGTGGCTGCTCGTCTCCAGCCCCGCACTGGCCTGGCAGACAGGGACTGGCGCAAATGGAGCAAGCAGAGGGGACGCTGGCGATCACAGAGGCCGGGGGCGTCCCACACTGCCAGGGGCGGAGAGGCACACTCCCGAGTGACATGCGCAGCTGCCTCTCCCTGTGAGCACGGGCGTCTCGCTGGGGAGACGGAAGCCGGGCTGCCCGGGAGCTCTAACCACGAGCCTCCCACTCCGGCAAGCGATCTCCAGCTAGCGAGTCCACATTCCCTAGGAACTCGGTGCTACCTGGTGTACTGGGGGAGGGGAAGGGACGCGACCAAGCCCAGTGACTTCCCTTCTGCCCCTGCCACGCTCGGCCTCTGGCCACCGTTACTCAGAGCAGCGCAAAACCTGTGGGCCGCTGGAGGCAGCACTTACGGCGACAATGCGTCCTAGAGCCCTGCGCCCAGCACTCACGCTCTCGCGGCGACCGCCGGCACCCGGTGCAAGTTCTCAGCCCGAGAGGCGGAGCCAAAGGGGCAGCGAGCTCAGTGCTCACGGCCGCTCAACCAATAGTGATGCCAAACTGCGACCCAGAGCAGGGAGGGGCCGGAGCTCGGGCCGCACGCACCAATCAGCGCGCAGCTCCTCCTGCGCGCTCTGGAACCCAGGGAGGAACCGCTTTGTGTAAAGTCGGCCAAAGCCAGCGCGCTAGGGGCGGGCCCCTATACCTTCTTGTTCTGGATGCTTGTCCAAGCTGGGTTTTGTTTTATTTTTTTCCCGGATGAAGCTGAGTTCGGCAGATCGGGGAACTTTGGAAAACGCAAAGAAACGCTAATTGAGGCCGTACTGTAACTTCATCTCTCCAAAGCAGAGTAAGTATGGAATTAAAAGTCTACAAATACCTGCTTCACCGGCCACTGTGAGAATTGATGAAGGGACTGTGGAGTCCAGCTGCTGCGACGCAAAAACACAATTCTCACCTCAAAGGGGATCAGAGATGGCTTATCCTGGAGCCAAATAGGAGTGACCCCAGCCCAGGAACACAGATATAGGTTATTCCAAATTTCATGTTCTGACATGCCAACAGTTTGATAAAATTGTGACTTATTTTGTGTGTGTGTGTGTGTGTGTGTTTTTAAAGAGTTATTTTATGTGTGTTTGCCCGCATATGTATCTGTACACAACACCACTTGTGTGTCTGGCGTCCTCAGAGGCCCGAAGAGGGGTCAAATCTCCTGAGATTGGAGTTGCAGACAGCTATGAGCCACCATATACATGCTTCGACAACCCTGGTCCTCTACAAAGGAACGGTCTAGCTATCTCTCCAGCCTCTTGATGAAGAACAAAGAAAAACATAAAACAAGACAGTTCTCAGTTATATTGGTGAGGATACCAGGTAAACAGGCAAGGGCAAAGGGGGGAAAAGATCTTAGCTATAGGCCCCAGATGCTAGTCTGAGGGCATTCTTAGCCCTTTGGTTGATTGGAAACTAGGGATCCGTTCATGCACTCGAAATTGATAGTTACAGAGATGTTAGGCCAGGTAGAGAGCAGAGCAATCAGTAGTTGTTAAAGGGTGTAAAGATGCCACAAAATAATCTGGCTCTGGGCCTGCGACATTCCAACCTCTTTTGTATCACTCAGACTAGCAAAAGATGCAGTTCTTTTCAGTAATTTGTATTCACAGCGCCCAGACTAGCCATCAGGACCACAGCTTCCAAAATGTAGCCGCTTCACAGATCTCCTATTGTGTAACAGTTTCCAAAAACACTGCATCCTATAGGAAGCTCCTTAAGCAATAAGCCACTCAAAATAGCTTCAGGAAGTCCCTGAAACCGACCAAGTTCACTAGGCTCCTCCCTACCAGACTAAGCAATAAACTAGTCATAACCCAACACTACCTATTAGGGATTCACTGGCCTGGGCTCCTTTCTGCTTCTCCATCCTTGAGATCTCTGTGAAAAGAGACAAGACACATTGCTTAATGATGTCTTATTGCCTAATGAAGCAGAGGACACTCATACGACAATAGAGTAAACAATGGACCCAAGGACACTCACAGAACTACATTTTAGGCAGGCCTTATGCTGTTTCTGAAGTCTCTAGAACAGGTAATATTTCCCCTAGTGAGTTTGTCCTGTGGAGGTGCCTGACAGATCTTTTTAAATTGACTTTTAAAAAAAAAAGTGTATGTGTGTCCATGTGTCCGTGTGTGTGTGTGTGTGTGTGTGTGTGTGTGTGTGTGTGTGTTTGTGTGGTGATCATCTGTGAGTGCAGGCACATGCATATGTAAGTGGAAGTCAGAGAACAACGTCTGCTGTGGTCTTCACCTTCCACTTTGTTGGAGATGGAACCTCTGGCTCACTGCTACACGCACTAAACTTTGTCAGAAAGCCTCCTGGTATACAGGAGGCTTCCGAGGCTTAGGATTCCAGGGCCTCTGTCTATTTATAACTTTCCAGACAGTTTAGCTTGTCACATCTCTCAGAGCCAAACGGCTCAGGTCTCATTCCTCTCAGCAGCCAATGGAGTGCTGCTGTTTCAGTCCTTGCTTGTCCAAGTTGTTGAGCATAAGAGATGAAGGGAGTCTGGCCAGCTGGAGTGTGGCAAGCTTTGCCCTTCTCTTCCATTCTCTCTGTGTTAAAATAATTTTAAACTATTTTTCCTGTCCCAACCCCAGCTCCCAGAGTGACAATTCTGAGACTATTATTGAATGTGTTGGCTGTAAGCTTTGGTTCATTCCCGGGCTAGCTCTTATTTAATCCATTTAAACTCTCCTATGGCTACCATTTGGTTAGCTATCTCTCTTTTCAGGCCCAGCCCTTATTCCTTAGCGTCTTTCTTAGAGTTTCTCTCAGCATCTTCCTGAGTTCATCTACCTGCTGGTTTATATCCATCTCTCTGTGGCTCTCTTGAATCTCTCCCTTCATCTCCTTTTATTCTCTCATCCTCTCCCAGAATCCTCTCTCTTCCTGCCAGTGTCCCGCCTCCTATTTCCTGCCTCAGCTCATTGGCCATCTGCTTTTTTATTGACAGGTGATGCTTCTAAGAGATTCTCTCTACACTTCTGCCTTGCTAAAAATCATTAGATTACATTCTAGCCACCAGGGTCTATTCCCCTATTTGACCACTTCCTCCTCATGAGGCTGGCTACCAAGGTCCAGCTATCAAAGTAATGAAGTCCAGCAATCAAAAGCCCCCATTGGCTCACCTGGTTAACATGCCCAATTAAAATTAAACACCTCGTTCTAACACGGAGTTTCCTCATACACCTTTACAAGTTGCCATTTTCCTGTGTGCCACATCTATCTCCTCTCTATCCAGAGGCTGTCCTTTGTCCCTGGGAGACAAATACCCCTCCTCTCTCTCCTTGACTCCCTCCCTTCTCCCTCATCCTCTGTCTCCTGTCTTGTCTCTTATTTCCTGTCCTCCGTCCCTCTGGGGCAAAGAAATCTGCTTTGTGGTGAGAACTTGATCTTGAGGATCCTGAGCTGATACTTCTTTCAAGGGAGGTGTGCAGTCCCAGTGTCTTCCCGGCCTGCTAATGTCTACATAGCTACCTGACATCCCCACACACCCATTACAGGGGATAGGGGAAAATAAACAAGATGAGACCCTCTTACCCTCTAACATACACACATACACTCTCTCTCTCTCTCTCTCTCTCTCTCTCTCTCTCTCTCTCTCTCTCATTAACTCTGGGGAGGTCTGGAGAATGACCATTGAATTCGGCTTAGGTAGCCAGCACAGCACATTCCTTAGGGCCTTAGGGTTTGTGTTACCCTATAGAACAGCCTATAAGTTAGTTCTGATTCCTGGAGCTGGGAGTATAGCTTAGTTGATAGAGTGCTTGAGCCTGCAGGAAGCCCTGGATTTGGTCCTCAGCATCTCAAAAGCCAGGCTTGCCAGTGTATGCCTGGCATCCCAGCACACACAAGGGGGAGGCAGGAAGATCAGAAGTTCAAGATCATCCTCCGCTATCTAGTTGGTTCAAACCAGCCTGGGCTTTATAAAACCATTACAAAAGAAAGAAAGGAAGGAAGGAAGGAAGGAAGGAAGGAAGGAAGGAAGGAAGGAAGGAAGGAAGGAAGGAAGGAAGGAATGAATCCCCTAATCTGCAGTACCTCACAACATGTCTTTATTGAAGATAGGGTCATTCTAGATCTCATTAGTGCAGACAAGGTCACACTGGAGTGTGACCGGTGGCCTAATAGGGGAGGAGAGACACATACAGCACACCTCATGATGATGGATATAGAAATGAAGAGATGCAAGCCGGAATAGTTGGTGGACCAGAAGCTAGCAACAGTCAAGAACAGCGCCTCGGGCCTTGGATCCTATCAAGTTCCTTTCTGACTTCTTGATCCCAGAGCTGTGAGAGAATAAATATCTGTTGTTTTGAATCCGTATGGTCCTAGCTATTCAGAGTATCCGAAACAGTCGAGCCTATGAATTCCAGAACAGACTGGGCACCTAGACGCTGGGAGCATAGCAGGAAGGTCCTCGGGCCCACAAATCTCCAGAGAAACCAGGAATGTAAAGCATGTGGAGTTGTCTTTCCAATGAGAAAGACATGTCCTTCCATCCGGAAAGCTGGGAATTGAAACTGTGTAATAGCCTGGTGATGGTCTGTGTCATCTGTTGTGCCTGGCCATATCAAAGCTCCTACAACCAGGGTCAGAAGTGGCTAGTAATCTAAATGAGTCTTACTGTCAAGGGTTCCCCAAGCTCCCACAACCAGTACCAGAGATACCGAATAGTCTAAGTGATCCTTACATTATCTGTATAACCAGAGGCTCCCCCAAGCTCCCTCAAGCAGGACTAGAGTTAGCTAATAAACCAAATGACATCCAGGCTATCTATATGACTGACTGAGACCAGGCTAGACATTTCCTTAGGTCCTTAAGCTAGTACAGATCACCTATCTCTAGAAGCCATCTTTTTTTTTTTTTTTTTTTTTTTTTTCGAGACAGGGTTTCTCTGTGTAGCTCTGGCTGTCCTGGAACTCACTCTGTAGACCAGGCTGGCCTCGAACTCAGAAATCCGCCTGCCTCTGCCTCCCAAGTGCTGGCATTAAAGGCGTGCGCCACCACCGCCCGGCAGCCATCTTTTTAGAAGAAATGGCATGTACCCTGAGTGGAGTTTCAATATAATTATGCTTCCTCGTGTGCCAAGGATTGTATTACACCAGGAAACTTGTTTCTAAATTATACTGTGTTTACATTTGTTGGGAATAAACCCCCTGGGATCGGACATCCTGAAGCCTGGATCCAGGTGGAAGAAGTCAATCTGAATAGAGTGTATTGTCTCTGAGATTTGCTTCCCTGCCTGCCGTGTCCACCCGCAGAGACCCTCTCACTAGACTCCCATCTCAAATTCAAAAATTAAAAGTAAATAGCTAGCCGGTGTGTGTGTATTTGTTACAGGGGCTGTGTGTAGAAAAGGTACACAGGCAGTCTGTCCTCAATCTGAATATTCAAAGTCTGAAGTGAGACAAATTCCAGAACTTTCTGAGCACCAGCATGACGCCACAAGTGGAAAATTCCACACCTGTTCCCATGGGAGAGGTCATAGGCAATGTGAAGGTACACAAAATAATGATGACGGTGATGAAGTTGACAGACTTTTTTTTTTTTTTCCAGGAAAATCTGTGTGGGCTTGGGTTCCATTCTCACGATATTTATTTCACTGTCTATGTGCAAATATTCCAAAGTAAGCATAAGGGCTGAACTACAGAACGCTTCCAAGCCCAGCATGGTGACACTCAACTTTAACCCCTGTACATGAGCTCTAGGCCACACAGGACTGCATAGTGAGATGCTGTCCATAACAACAACAACAAAAAGTTAGGTTGAGAGATAGAAGAACTCTTGGTGCTTGCTTGTTAGCCAGTCGAGACACCATCTGGTTAGGTTCACGGAGATGGCTGTCGCCCTATTAAAATAAATAAATAAATAAAATAAATAAAGATGAAAGTCAGGTGTGTGAGGGGTGGATGCCTTTAATCCCAGCACTCGGGAGGCAGAGACAGGTGGATGTTTGTGCCTTTGAAACCATCCTGGTCTACAAAGTGAGTTCCAGGATAGCCAGGGCAGTGAAACCTTGTCTTAGAAAAGAACAGTAAGGAAAAAGATGGAGAACAATTGACTATATCCAATGGTAGCCTCTCGCCTCCACATGCACACACATGTACACACAAGATCATGAAGCCAGCCGGAGAAACACATTCAAACCTCCTCTAAAAGGAAAAGAAAAAAAGAAGGGGGGGGTGGCAGACCCAATGAATGATACAGGAATATCAGACACGATAATCAAAAGTTCAAGACCAGCTTGATCAATTTAGCAAGAACTGTCTCAAAGTAGTGTTAGGAGCATAGTGGTACAGGATCTGCCTAACACACTGTGTGAAGCCCTGGGTTCATCCCAGCACGGTGATGGGAGCCAGGAAGAGAGTAAACGAGGGAGGAAGATAAGTTGGGGGAGAAAAAAAACACACCAAAAGTTAAGATTAACTCGTACAAAAACAAAGCAAAACAAACAAAAACCCGAACATGAAAAAGCCTTCATTTCCCTCTCAATGCGGGCCGTCTTCCTAATTCTGCTGTGTTAGCGCCACCCAGCGGTGAGCCTGAGGCACATACGCAGGCTCAGAGAGCCAGCTAGACTCAGATCCTTTGTGTAGGGTCATCAAACACCAGGTAACGTAAACCAGAGCTTCCCTGCGCTTCTCAGAGATGGGCTTTAAAAGTGCTCTCATCTCCTTCTGTCCGTCCACCCGATCCTTCCTGCTCCCATCCACACCCCAACCCCATCCAGTCCCCTCCCCACATTTACCCCAATGGATTCTATTTCCCCTTCTCTATGAAATTAATGCATCCCCCCGGGCAGTGGTGGTGCACGCCTTTAATCCCAGCACTCGGGAGCAGAGGCAGGTGGATTTCTGAGTTCGAGGCCAGCCTGGTCTACAGAGTGAGATCCAGGACAGCCAGGGCTATACAGAGAAACCCTGTCTCAAAAAACCAAAAGAAAGAAAGGAAGGAAGGAAGGAAGGAAGGAAGGAAGGAAGGAAGGAAGGAAGGAAGGAAGGAAGGAAGGAAGGAAGGAAGGAAGAGAAAGAAAGAAAGAAAGAAAGAAAGAAAGAAAGAAAGAAAGAAAGAAAGAAAGAAAGAAAGAAAGAAAGAAAGGAAGAAAGAAAGAAAGAAAGATTTGTCTTTCTGGGTCGGGGTTGCCTCACTCGGGATGATCCATTTGCTGGCAAATTTCCTGATGTCATGTTTTTAACAGCTGAATAATGTTATATTGTATACATGAACCACATTTTCTTTATCCATTCTTCAGCTGAGGGACCTCTGCGTTATTCCCAGTTTCTGGCTATTACAAATAAAGCTGCTATGAACAGAGTTGAGCAAGTGTCCTTGTGGGATGGTAGAGCATCTTTGGTTATATGCCTAGGAGTGGCATAGCTGTGTCTTGAGGTAGACCAATTCCAATTTTCTGAGAAATGCCCAGTTGGTTTCTAAAGTGGCTGCCCAGGTTTGCACTCCCACCAGCAGTGGAGGAGTGTCGCCCTTACTCCCCATCCTCGCCAGCATGGGCTGTCACTTGTGGTTTTGATCTTAGCCGTTCTGACAGGTGTAAGATGGAATCTCAGAGTCCTTTTGATTTGCATTTTCCTGATGGCTAAGGATGTTGAACATTTAAGTGCTTCTCAGCCATTAGAGAGTCCTCTGTTGAGAATTCTCTGTTTAGGTCTGTTATCCCATTTTTAAATTGGATTGTTTGGTTTATTGATACCTAGTTTCTTGAGTTCTTTCTATATCTTAGACATCAGTCCTCTGTCAGATGTGCAATGGGGGAAGAGCTTTTCCCATGCTGTAGGCTGCCGTTTTGTCCCTTTGATGGTCTCCTTCGTCTTACAGAACCACATCTATAATTCCAGCACTCCTGAGGCTGAGGAAAGGTGATTGTTATGAGTTCAAAGCCATGGTCCAGGAGACCTTGGACCTTGTGGCTGTCCTAGGAGAGGATTCTGAGTGAGGTAGACACAAGGAAGAATGGTGGCATGGACTGGTTTCCTAGGCAACGTGCCAAGTTCACGTGGCTGTGTGACACAAGGCGGTTACCCTCCAGCTATTTCTGCGCAGGCCGCTGAGAAGGCGTGAGTCAGGCCTGAGTGTTCTCACGGAAGTTCACCTACAGAAGGGTGGCTTCCAAGTTCACTCTGGGTGTTGCAGAATCAAACTTTTTTATGGATATAGGACTCGTAAAGTCAAGCACTTTGCTACTTGGTTCTGGCCACATACATACCTCCATCAATCTCAGAGCCTTGTACATGCTGCAGAAGTGCGGAGACACGCTGCAGAAGTGTTCTCCCACTAAGCTTGTTTCATGGTTTTTCTGAGGAAATACTAATAACAAAACAAACAAACAAAAACAAAAAACATTTGTTCAGCAGGGCTTGGTGGCTCACACCTAAAATTCCAGTGCTGGAGACGCTGACATAGGGCTGTGAGTTTCCAGGGCAACCTGTGTGCTACAGTAAGACCCTGTCTCAAAAACAAACAAGCAAACAAAAGATAGGCACAGTCATAGTGGTGCGCCCGCCCCTTCAATCCTAGCACTGAGGAGGTGGAGGCAGGAGGATGAGGAGTTAAGGGCCAGTCTCAGCTACAGAGTGAGTTAGAAGCTAGTCTGGGCTACATGAGATCTGAGAGACGGGGGTGGTGTGGAGGGGATCTATTTATCTCTAAATGAGGAAGGTACAGACCAAAGAAATATTCTGACAGCTTAAACTTGGTGATTTAAAGAGATAAGGGTAGGGGAGGCCAGAGGGAGAGAAGGAGAGACAGACAGAGACAGAGAGACAGACACAAACAGATAGACAAAAAGATCTACTTACCCCTAAATGAGGACGATACAGACCAAAGAAATAGTCTCACAGCTCAAACTTGGTGACTAAGTAAATTTATCCAGGTGACATGCAGGATCATGGGTGATTCACAGTAGCTGTTTGTCTGAAACTCCCAATCCCTGCCTACAAAGCTCCTTTAATTCATGAGGCACAAAGTCTACAGCAGAATTCAGGCAAACCTGGCTCAGAGCGCCCCCTAGTGTTAAAGCAACAGCGATGACTCCAGACACAGACGGGTTGAGGGGTTCTTTGTGTGAACACCCAGTCATTGCCCTTTTGGGTGGGGGTTGGGGGTGTCCTGCAGTGAGAAGGGCAACCTGTTTTCTGCAGTCTGGCACACAGAACAGCCAAGTGGTGTCCTACTCCAGGCAGAAGGTAGGGCCACTATTGCTACAATGTGGCGACTCTATTCAATTAGCAGCTACCATCTTCCAAGCCAGTTACCAAAGAGGCAGGGACTGAACATAGACCTGGAACCACAGCATTTTCTAGATAAGGGCTCTGGTCCTGCCTGTGATTTGACTTTTCTAGGGAAGATATAAAGGAAACATCTATGCACCTCAATAAGCAAAGGACAGACAGACCACAGGAAAAGCATATTTTGCTGTATTTAGTAGGAATCTGAGGTCCCGCCCACTAAGGGTGTGTCGTCGGGAGGCGGGATCTTGAGGTTCACCTTGATGTTTGTTTGCCACAAAGGAACAACCAAGCAAAGAAAGAAGCATGTGCAAAGGACAGCATGGTTTATCAGACCAACAGGAAGAAGTCAAGTGAGAGCAGGGTGGACAGACGAGAAGGGCACTCTACCAGGCCCTTTTTTTTTTTTTTTTTTTTTTTTTTTTTTTTTTTGCGGGTATGCCTGTCATCCGCCTACAGTGCCCACAGGAGCCAGAAGAAGGCACCAGATCCTTTGAGACTAACAGTCGTGACTGTCATAGGGGTGCTGAGAATCAAACCTGGGTCTTCAGTGGGTACTCTTAAGTGCCGAGCCCTTTCTCTAGCACCTCTATGACGCTTCTCGTAGATTCCAAGAGAAATGGAAAGCAACGGAAGAGAGGGTGGTAACACAACCCAAAATACATGGCCAGTAACCGACACTATAGATAAATGGCCCAATTCAGAACCATCCAGTAGACATAGGTACAAGGAGTTGTCGCCAGCTGTGGGCTTCATGTGGGTAAGCTTGGTTTAGCACTGAACCTGAAGGCAGGACTGCAGGAGGCAGTCACCAACTGGACACTTAGGTACTTAAGAATAAATTACTTAATAGATTGATAAAAAAAAAAAAAAAAAAAAAAGCCAAGTGGCTTGTCCACACCCTGCTCCAAGAATCAGATCTCCCTAGCAGGGCAGTGGTGGCGCTCGCCTTTAATCCCAGCACTCGGGAGACAGAGGCAGGTGGATTTCTGAGTTCGAGGCCAGCCTGGTCTACAGAGTGAGTTCCAGGACAGCCAGGGCTACACAGAGAAACCCTGTCTTGAAAAACCAAAATAGAAAGAGTTACCAAAAAAAAAAAAAGAATCAGATCCCTGATGGTCTGTCTTCTGCTGTGAGTCCTGTGAGCCCCAATATGCCTACCCATACAGAATTTCCCCTGACAACCTTGACATCCACCCAAGAGATGGTGCAAGTTCCTGAGCCAGCACCCCTTGCCTCAACTTGGCAAGAGCTGCTCTTGGCTAGAAGGCTGGGTATATGGTGTGCCCTGCCCGTGGGCTGAGGCAGAAGCAGGGTGTGGCCCGACACTCACTGTTTGGATGACTGTGCATTTCCATTCCAACTGTGCTTTCTCTGGTTGGAGCTGAACCTCTCACATCTAGTACATTCCACCGGATGCACCATGGCTGCTGTGGGCTCTAATCTTGCTCTCACCGTGCAGACCTGGGGCAATGGAAGAGTTGGATCTGTAGAGTCCTTTAGTGAATGTTGGGACGGAGAAGAAAGGCAAGAGAGACAGATTGGCTTGGTAAGCCAGCATATTCAAAACTGGCTTCAAGAGAGCCCTTCATCAGGGCTATGTAAGCTAAAGCAAGCTCTACCCCTTTCCTTCCTCCCTCCCCCCTTTCCATGTATGTACGCTATACGTGCTCGGTGGGCAAGCACGTATCTAGGAGGATGTGTTCGTGTGGAGGAGGCCAAAGGTGCTTTGATTTCTTAAAGTTTATTTACATGTATGTGTATGCATACATGTGCACGTGTGCGTGTGTGTGTGTGTGAGAGTCTACCTGCAGAGTCCAGAAGAGGACTAATCCCCTGCAGCAGAATTATACATGGTTATGAGCTTCCTGACATGGGTACTGGGAACTGAACTCAGACCCTCTGGAAGAGCAGTGAGAGCTCTTAACTACTGAGCCTTCCCTCCAGCTCCTCCACTGTAGATTTTGAGGCTGAGGCTCTCGCTGAACCAGGAGCTCACCACCTGGCTAAACTACTGGGCCCGTTTAGCTCCACGGATCCTTCTGTCTCCACTTTTCCCCCAGTGCTGACTTTAGAGCTAGGTTAGCTCTTACATGGGTGTGTAGAATCTGAACTCAGGTCCTCATAATTGCAGGGCAAGCATTTTACCAAATGAGGTTCCTAGCCCCATGTTCTGAAGTACATGATGAGAGATAGCGAACTCCATCTGTGTAGACCTTTAAAGAGATGAATACCGGGAGGAAAGTGGGGTTCCCTCTGACATAGCCAGACATATAGACCTGTCTACTCTCTAGCTTTGGTAACTTCTAGAAAGTTCTGAATCTGTTCAATCCCTGATGACCATCCCTGTCTGTCAAACCTGGGCTGGCCCTGACATGAATCTTCAGAAGTGTGCTCTGTGAGGAAGGGGTTTTCCTCCCCACAATTTTCGGACTCCAGGCTTGCAGTTCATGGTCATATTATACACAACCAAGCTAGTGGTGGGGCCAATATTTGAACAAAGGCATGCCTGGTGTCGGTACCTGGGCACCACGAACCATTCCTAACAACTATGGGAATTTTTTAGGGTTGGGGAGATGGTGCAGTAGGAAAGCATTTGGCGTGTATGATGAATACTTCCGTTTAACTCCCAGAAACCCCATGAAAAGCCTGGTGCTGTGGTTCAGGCTTGGATCTTAGCAGCTGCAGGGGTAGAGACTGGAGAGGCTGGGTCTCCTTGACCAGCCAGCCTTGCTAAGTCAGGAAGCTCCGGGTGGAGGCGCAGTGAGTGACCTGAAGATGAAGGAAGGAGGTGGTGAGACGACTCAGCCTGGAAAAGCAGAGCAGGCAAGCAAGCAAGTGTGGTGACCTGAGTTCAAACCCCGGAACTCACAGGAAGGTAGAAAGGGAGAAGTGAGCCCACAAAGGTATCTTCTGATTTCTCCATGCACTCTGTAGGAATTAGAGTGTATGTGTGTAGGTGTGTGCGTGTGTGTGCATGTGTGCACGCGCTTTTGAGTGTACACGTGCCTACTAATGGTAGCAAGAAATAAAATAAAATAAAATAATACACACACATACATACATACACAAACACACATACAAACACACACTCACACACACACCTACACATATACACACACACATACTCACACACAGACATGCACTTACAAAAGCACAAGAAGATTTCTAGAGATTTAGAGGCACCCAGGCCTCACTGGCAAGCTAGCTTTTCTGGAGCTGCTTCCTCCTTTGTAAAATAGAAGTGAAAATCCCTACCATGGAAGGTGGGCAGGGGGTCTTA
The DNA here is from genome assembly GCA_028551405.1 of Uromys caudimaculatus. NCBI lineage: Eukaryota > Metazoa > Chordata > Mammalia > Rodentia > Muridae > Uromys > Uromys caudimaculatus. The sequence goes on along the minus strand of CM052720.1, from coordinate 24,471,429 downwards.
GTTAGGGTTTCTATTGCTGTACTAAAGGACCCTGACCAAAAACAACTTGGGGAGGAAAGGGTTTATCATCTGGGGAAGTCAGGACAGGAGCTAAAGAGAAGAACCTTGAAGCATGCAGGAGTACTGCTTACTGGCTAACTCCTCCTGGCTTGCTCAGCCTGCCTTCCTCTGTTGTCTTAGTTAGGGTTTAACTGCTGTGAACAGACACCATGACCAAGGCAACTCTTTATTTGTTTGTTTATTTATTTATTTATTTTAAGATACTTTATTTTCAAAATGGGTCACAACATAAGCTTTTGGCCCATTCTGCCAATGTACAAGCTACGAATGCTTGCTCAGCAGCTGAGGGGCACTTGTTAGTATCATGTCCGAAAAGCAAATAAAACTTCATATAAAACAAATATTCAAAGTTTCCATAGGAACACAGTAAGTGTGACCCCCATCTCCTAGCCCTCCGTACTGCATTGGTGCCAACCCTACTCTTACAAAGACATTCCAAACTAGCAGTAATTAAGTTAAATGCCCCCCCAAGGCAACTCTTATAAGGACAAGATTTAATTGGGGCTGGTTTACAGGTTCAGAGGTTCAGTCCATTATCATCAAGGTGGGAGCATGGCAGCATCTAGGAAGACATGGCGTTGGAGGAACTGGGAGTTCTACATTTTGCTCTGAAGGCTGCGAGCAGAATATTGGCTTCCAGGCAGCTAGGATGAGGGTCTTAAAGCCCACGCCCACAGTGGCACACCCACTCCAACAAGGCCACACCCCCTAATAGTGCCACTCCCTGGGCCAAGTATATACAAACCATGACACTCTGTCTTCCAGGTTTACACATCCAGGGTTGGCCCCACCCACAAAGGACAGACCTTATCAATCACTTCTTTAGACTTGCCCATAGGCCAATGTGGTGGAGACATTTTTTCAACTGATGGTTCCTCTCCCAAACTGAGTGTTGTAAGACTCTGGCGAGCCTTAACTTACCAGAGACCCTCGAGTGACCACATGGAGTCGGGAACTGATGCAAAATGCAAGAGGAATTTATTGATTCAGCATGCTGAGGTCTCTCTGCATACCAAGACGGGAGAACGACCACGCGGAGCCCGTTCAGGGAACTTACGGATTTTAGAGCAGCAGCCATTAGGCACAATGTGATTGGCAGAACAGTGGGACTTTTAAATTGATTGGTCTTTTTTTATAGGGAATGAGGTAGCAGGGGCTTAATCAGCCCCTCTCTTCCAGCCTATGTGAACCTGTTTCTTCCAGGAGGGGAAGGGTGCCCATGTGCTCGGAGGGGGGAGGGGACCCTGGTGGAATATCTCAAAGTTCCCGAGCTGACTTCTCTTTTCCCCCTTTTCTTTGTGCATGCTTCAGTCTTGAAGCTATTGTTGATAGCTATGCAGCTCATACTCCTGGTCTTCTGTATCTAGTTCTTTGTATTTCTGCTTTAAGATCATTAGCTATACTGCACCTATGCGTTCCTTAACAAAAGCAGCCAAGCAGTTCAAAATATAGGGGCCAAAAGTCAACAATAGCAGGAGAACAACTAAGGTCTTAACAAGGTAGATATGAGGGCGGCTAGCTAGAGGTTAAACCAAGACTTGAACTAGCTCTGGCTCTGTTCTCTCTCTCTCTCTCTCTCTCTCTCTCTCTCTCTTTTCCTCTTGGCTAACCCTACTCTCACCTTGGCCATTGAATCTTTAACAACCCCAGAATGGTCTATATAAGAGCAACACTCTTCAGCTAAGGCAGCACATAGCCCTCCTTGCTGGAGGAAAAGTTAAGTCTAATCTCCTCCTATTCTGTAGGACTACTTCTGATAACGAAGTCAGTGATTCTTTAAGATGACTGATGGAAGCTTCTATTCTCTCTATATCTAAATCAATGACTGCCCTCAAACTGTCATAATTTTCCCTTTGTAAGACCAAAGTGGATGTCCTGGTGCCTGCCCCAGCCACTCCCAACCACAACAAAAGGGAGACAGTGAGCTCTGTCCAAAGGTACCATAAGCAGTCATGATCAAGGTCAAGTGATCTTGAGCAGATTGTCCATCTTCTGTACCGTCTAGCAGGGTCTCTGGGGAGCAGGGCATCTGTAGGTTTCACACGGGAAGTGTGCACCCAGGCCTCGTTTCTGTCTACCCTGAGGACTGTGGGAGTAGTTAGCAGCGCCAGGAAGAATCTCTTTCATCTGGGTTCCAGCTACTGTGTCACCAGTCTGGAAGCTGTGAGGGATCCCTGGAGCATTTAAGGCAGACAGTTTGGGCCAAATCTCATTCTGTGGGATACCTCCTGGGAGGGCCCAGTGTACACTAAGGGAGTTGGGGTACCACACAGGATCTCAAAAGGGGTCAGGTTAAAATGGTAGAGGGTATTCCAAGCTCAGAACAGGGCCAAGGGGAGGGGCTCCACCCAGTCCTAGCCAGCCTCCAAGGTCAATTTAGTTAAGGTCTCTTTTTTGGGGGGTTCTATTCATTCTCACTACCTGCCCTGAGCTTTGGGGATGGTATTCACAATGAAGTTTCCAATCTGTCCCCAATACTTTTGCCACCCCCTGGCTTACCTGAGAGACACGATCAGAACCATTATCTTATCCACTTGCCTTGGGCACTCCAAACCTCGGGGAAATTTCCTCTAAGATCTTCTTGGATACCATGGTAGCTGTTTCCTGCTTGGTGGGGAATCCTTCAACCCTTCTAGAGAAAGTATCTACGAACACCTGAAGGTATTTGTAACCACATTTTCCTGGCTTAACTTCTGTAAAATCGACCTCTCAATATACTCCAGGCTGTTCTCCCCTAGGTCTTTTGCCCTGTTATTCTTGGCTGCATAAACATTCACTTGCTGGCATACCTTACACTGTTCTACTATCTTTCTGGCCCAAAACCTGAGTCTTATATATATATTTTAGGTCCCTTAACTGCTTGGACAAGCTTTTTATCCCCTAAACAAGTCCATCTGTGCATTTGGCCTAGTGAGTCTTTTGCTTGCTTTCTGGGGAGCATAATTTTCTTTCTTGTGTGCGCCATTTCCCTTCCTTCTCTAGGTGAGAGTTGGTAGGGTGGCTAGCAATCTGAGTCCTTTCTTCTTCAGTGTATTCTATATGAGGCCATCCCTTAGTCCAGTCCCATTCCCCAGCAGGTGATTTTTGTAGGCCCATAACCAGGAGAGGCTCCTGCATAGCCACTTCTCGATCCTCTTGATCTGCCTGTTTATTGCCCTGGGCCACTGACTTTCTTCCTTTATGATGTCCTGGGCATGAATAATACTCAGGGTTACTGGCTTCATTGGGGCATCCAAGAGATCCAGGATTTCTTGTTTGTTTCCTCTGGTGTGAGCAGTCCTCTCTCTTAGCATATAGCTCTGTGGTCATGGGATGTGGCAAAGGCATACCTGCTATCCGTGTAGATGTTGATTTTCTTGGAGGCTCCAAGTTCTAAGGCCTTGGTGGGGGAAGTTAGTTGCACTTCCTGCATTGACATGTCAGGGGGTAGAGGTTCTGCCCACATGACATTTGTGCTGTCCACCACAGCAGCACCTGCTTGTCTCTGACCTTCATGGAGAAAACTGCTCCCATCTGTAAACCAGGTAGCCTCCACTTTTGGCGGGAGTCAGTCCAAGAGCTCTCTCCTTTTGGACCAGCTAGTTGCAGCCTGTCGGGCAGGAAATGTATCTGGGCCCCCATTTTGGAGGGTATGTCTCACCCCAACAGAGGGTAGGGACAGTCTGGGGTGACCTTAAATGAATGGGATACCCAGCCCATCCCTAGGTCCACTGTTCTTCAGGTAGTCCATGACTACATTTTGGTGCCAATGGCTTCTTGGACCCAAGATCTTTTCTTGAAAACGGGGCCATAGGCTTAGAGGACCGACTGTTGAGCCCCCGTGTCAACCAAGAATTGAGTGGGTTTCCCCTCTACTCTCAGAGTTACCCTGGGTTTGGGGAGGGGGTCCAAACCCCATCTCCCCTAATCACCGTCTTCACTCAGGGCTAACACTTTTTGCCGCTTGGGGGCACTTTTCCCAAGGCTGGGGATTTCCTGCTCCCAGCTTCTGTTAAGACACTCTCAGGCCCAATGGCCTCTCTCTTTGCCCACTGGTCCTTTTTTTTGTCTCTCTTCTCTGCTTCCCTAACTACTGTAGCCAGGACTTCCTGAAGATTCCTTCCCTGTCACTTTTCTTCCTTTTTCTCTTTCTCTGCTCCTTCTCCTCCCCCATCTCCCTGTTATGGTAGACTTTCTCAGCAACCTGCACTAACTCTCTCAATGGCCTACCCAGTCTTTCTAGCCTCTGAAGTTTTTTCCTGTCATCTCTACTAGCATGGTCTATAAAAGCTATTGTCACAGTAGCTTTGTCCTCCTTGCTGCTGAGGTCATAGGGTGTATATTGGCGAATGCCTCTATGAGCCGCTCTAGAAAGGCTGCGGGTGACTCATCCCTGCTTATCCTCACATACCTTGGTCAGATATGTGGGTCGTCAAGCGGCCCCCTTGAGACCTGCCAACGGAGTCTGGTGATGGACTTTTAGGTGGCCCTTTGTCTTAGTCAGGGTTTCTATTCCTGCACAAACATCATGACCAAGATGCAAGTTGGGGAAGAAAGGGTTTATTCGGCTTACACTTCCTTGCTGCTGTTCATCACGAAAGGAAGTCAGGACTGGAACTCAAGCAGGTCAGGAAGCAGGAGCTGATGCAGAGGCCATGGAGGGATGCTGCTCACTGGCTTGCTTCCTCTGGCTTTCTCAGCCTGCTTTCTTATAAAGCCCAAGACTACCAGCCCACAGATGGCACCACCCACAAGGGGCCCTCCCCCCTTGATCACTAATTGAGAAAATGCCTTACTGCTGGATCTCATGGAGGCGTTTTCTCAACTGAAACTCCTTTCTCTGTGATAACTTCAGCTTGTGTCAAGTTGACACACAAAACCAGCCAGTACACCCTTACCTTCTACCATAGTCAGGAAAAGCCCACTGCTGCTGACAGTCTGGTCAATCAATGGTGTCTGAGGGGGCATTCTTTCTAACTTCATCCTAGCTGGGCTGATGAGTAAATATGACAGCTTTAAATAAATTATTGGCCCATTGGAAAGGGAGATGGGATCTCCTCCCGCTCCTCCCTCTGGTAAAGGGGGGTAAGGGCCATAGGGGTCAGGGTAAGGGGATATGGAGAAGGAGGGTCTTGAGTAACAGGTCTGCTGTTGAAGGATCTTGGAGGATCAACTTCTTCTCAGGTCTGGATCTCTCCTCCCGGGCTTCTTTCGTTTTGCTTTGGGTTTTTTTTTTTTGTTTGTTTGTTTGTTTTGTTTTGTTTTTCGATACAGGGTTTCTCTGTGTAGCCCTGGCTGTCCTGAAACTCTGGACACTCTGTAGACCAGGCTGGCCTCAAACTCAGAAATCCGTCTGCCTCTGCCTCCCAAATGCTGGGATTAAAGGCATGCGCCACCACTGCCCGGCCCTCCCAGGCTTCTTTCTTTTCCTGATGGCCAGCACCTGTGAGGCAGGTCTTGGGGGAAAGAAAGGCCTTTATCTATGAGGGGGAAGGGGACTCTCTACTAGATTCCCTCCCCCCTAGTTTTCTTTACTTTCCCTAACTTTCCAATGTTTAACTGGGTAAATTCAGTCCGTCCGATGTCAAAAAAAGAAAAAAAAAAGTCATCAGTCAGTTTAAGTCTTAAGAACACAGAACACAGAGGAAAACAATTAACACACAGACAGCTCGACCCTGCCATGGGCAGCGGGTGTAAACAACCAACACACAGTTCGTCCCTTCCACGGACACAGAACAGACTTTCTCAGCCAGCTCCAGCTTCACTGGGTTAAACCAGGTGGCCCTGCCAAACACATCAGCAGAAGCCAGAAAACATACTTTCTCAGCCAGCTCCAGCTGCGCTGAGACAAACCAGAACCAGGTGGCCTTGCCACAACGACAGAAGCCAGATCCAGGAGGAAGATCCTTCTTGACTCCTTCCAGGGGGGCCTGAAGCGTCCTCTAGACCCCCCCCCCCCGAGGTCTGGACTTTAAGGCACATCTACCCACTGAACTTGACTGCCCCAAACACTGTGAGCTCTCTGAGCCCCCTGAAGCTTGCAAGCAAGACTTTTAAACAGACTTACAGACACAGACAAACATTGAGATGACTGCAGTTACCTGCCCGAGCCATTCCTCCAATCCATTGCTCTCCGGTGAGTCCCCACAGAGGATAGTTTCCTGGCCAATGCACCATATGTAAGACTCTGGCGAGCCTTAACTTATCGGAGACCCTCGAGTGAACACATGGAGTCGGGAATTGATGCAAAATGCAAGAAAATTTTATTGATTCAGCATGCTGAGGTCTCTCTGCATACCAAGATGGGAGAGTGACCACACGGAGCCCATTCAGGGACCTGATACACGGATTTTAGAGCAGCAGCCATTAGGCACAGTGTGATTGGCAGAACAGTGTGACTTTTAAATTGATTGGTCTTTAGGGAATTAGAGAGCAGGGACTTAATCAGCCCCTCCCTTCCAGCCTATGGGAACCTGTTTCTTCCAGGAGGGAGGGGTGCCCATGTGCTTGGAGGGGGGAGGGGACCCTGGTAGAATATCTCAAAGTTCTCCAAGATGACTTCTCAGTGTAGCCTATGTCAAGTTGACATAGGAACTAGCCAGCTCCTAGGGTGTCAGATAAGATCTCTCAAAGCCACATAGTAGAGCGCCTGCCTCACCTCAGAGCCTGGACATTGTGACACCATCACCTTCTTTTTTTAGCAGCCCTTGGGTTCTGCTCCAGGCCCAGGGAAGTCTGCAGGAGTGCTAGTGCCAGAATGGATGCTCACTCAGGAAGCCTCTGCTTTCTTTAAGAATGTAGGCCAGCAACAGACAGGAAAGAGTATAGAGGGAGGGAAGGAGGAGGGAGAACAGAGGGAGGGAGGGCAGGGGTCCATCTGGTGGAAGCCAGAGCTCCTAGCCAAGCTCCATCAGATCACTCCAGTAATTGTGTGAGTCTCAGTTTCTTCTTCTGTAAAGTAGATGAGAACGGTATCCCGCCTGCCCCCATGGCAGCGGCCATGGCTCCTGAGATACTGGCTGCTAAAGTGCTTTGTAAAGTGGAAAGCTGTTTCCCAGACGTGAAGGCCCATCATCCATAGTGATAGGATCTACCGTGGGTGACTGAATCTCCTCTGCCCTAGGGAGAGAGCAGGTAGGTGTGAAGGGTGTGGGGCGGGGCACACTGCCAGAACCACTGGACTAGGTGACTCCCGGAAGGGGACTGTGCCTTGGGGACAGCAGTCACTTTCAGTACACAAAACCTGAGTTATATGAATAAAATGTAAAACTTCCAAGTTATAGTCACCCACATGTGATAGGTTTTCTGGGCCGCATCTTGACAATACTCTAGATGTCCATCTAGAGTGCTATGACTGTGGGTCCCTAACCTGTCAGGATAACTTCGTCCAGGTCTACACATTATTCACCAGCACAGTGAGAGCCAGGAGACCCTCCTAAGAGCCCAGGGCTGACTCTAGAGAAGGACAGAAATAGGCTTCTCTTCTAATTTCTTTTGGGGGGGGGGAGGGATTTTGCTCAGACATAATAGGGCATTCCTGTGATTCCAGTACTTTAGAGTCTGAAGCAGGAGAATTACTAATTCAAAGCCTGCCTGGTAAAATGAGCCAATTCAAACCTGATTAAATTATATTAAAGGCAGGTTTATTGGGAAGCTGCTCTCAGGAGGTTTCACTGGCCCCAAGGATTGAGGCCAAGGGAGTCACCAATGGGGGGAGAGGAAGAGAAAGAGAGAAAGGGCATATGGGCAGAGAGAGAGAGAGAGAGAAGGTCTGGATTATATAGGGAAGAGCCTCTGGGTGATGGGCAGTTGAGCCTCTGGGCTCAAAAGTTCAGGGTTGGGAGCAGGGTATGCCAGGTAGGGATTGAGGGACTGAGGGATGCTGGGAGAACCTGAAGGCCAGGTCCACTTTGATGTGTGAGATACACGCACCAAACAGTGGGGAGGCGGGAGGGCTCTTGCCTAGCACTGTCCGGACCTCAGGTTTGATGATTTCCTAAGGATGGAAAACAAAAATCACAAACGTGTGTGTGTGTGTGTGTGTGTGTGTGTGTGTGTGTGTGTTCATGTGCACAGCTGGAGGCACAGTGTTAGGGGTATGTCTCACGGCAGCCTAGTGCACACTCGCAAGTCCTCTACCACAGAGCTGCATCCCAGCCCCTTCAGGTCTCTCTGTAGTCAGAAGGGCAAGGCAGCCAGGGAGAGGCCAGAAAGAGCTGTCCCATGTGGCCAGTATGACTAAGAGGAGCAGAATCAACCTGTCATCTGGCATAGAGCACCTCTCACAGAGCACAGGGGCTGAGAGGGGTCCCTTGACCAAGGACGAACAATAGGTACTGTTGGCATCAGGACCTCCAAAACCGGTGACATCACACCTAGGCAACAGTGTGACCCGCACACCTGTTGCCAAGACAACAGCCACCAAATTCCCAGAATCCGCTTAGCCCACCTCCCACCTTTACCTGTGGCTATGTCACTCTCCATATATAAACGGAAGACCTCTCTGATTCCTCTCTCTTTCCCCCTTCTCTTTTCGCCACCACCTTGCCCCCTCTCTTTCAATAAACCCCACATGGAACTGTTTGGCCTGGTGTGGTCTTTCTGGAGCCTCTCGACCATCACATCAGGTAAGATAAGCCTATGAGACACCTGTGTCTATAGAGGCTTAGGGAAGGTACACTGTACACCATTATGAACCACAAGGGTCCTGTTCCCTGGCCCAACACCAACAGTACCGAGGCAGGAGATTGAATGTATTTCCTCTAGGAAATGACAAGCCAAAGAAAAAACACTTGGGGGCTGGAGAGACCGCTAATCAGTTAAGAGCACTGGCTACTCTTCCAAAGGGCTTGAGTTCAATTCCCAGCACCCACATAGCAGCTGACAACTGTCTGTAATCCAGCTCCAAGTGATTGGATTGGACCCTCACACAGACATACATGCAGACAAAACACGAATGCACATAAAATAAAAATAAATAAACTAAAAAAAAAAAAAAAAAGGAAAACACCTGGAGTTAAGTAAAATCACTCAGTCAGGTGTTAGTGTGCAAGCATGAAGACCGGAGTTCAAATCCCCAGCACCCATGAAGAGAGCCAAAAACTTTCAATCCCATTTCTAGGGAGGCAAAGATCCTTAGGGTTTACTGGCTAGATAGTCTAGCTGAACTAGCAAGCTTCTGTTTCTGTGGAGATCCTGGCTCAGAAAATAAGACGAGGGGCTGGAGAAATGGCTCAGCAGTTAAGAGCACTGGCTGCTATTGCAGAAGAGGTTTGGTTCCTAGCACCTATAAGATGGCTCACATCTTGCAACTCCAGTTCCAGAGGATCTGGTGCTCTCTTCTGGCCTTTGAGGGCACCAGGCATGCATGAAGTGTGCTTACATGCAGGCGAAACACTAACACACATAAAAATAAATAAATATTTTTTAAGAAATGGAGATTGAACCAGGTGGTGGTGGCACACAACTTTAATCCCAGTGATGTGTTAATAAAAAGATAAAGAGAGAAGGAATATGTTCTATGGGTTTGTGGTAAGGCATTCCTCCCCCTGAGGGACCAGCCACGTGATGGTTTATTCAGGGCATGGGGAGGGGAGTTAAGAGGATAGTAGAGGCAGAGAGAGGGAGAGAGTAGAGAAGTAGAGGCCAGCCATGAACACGTGGAGAGAGGGGGAAGGGAAGAGTCCAAGAGGGCAAGAGAGAAGCAAGAGAGAAGCAAGAGGCAAGAGAGGGAGGAGGGGGAAAGCAGCCCCTTTTATAGTGGGTCAAGCCTACCTGGCTATTGCCAGGTAACTGTGGGGTGGAGTTTAGACAGAATGCTAACACCCAGCACTTGGGAACCAGAGGAAGGCATATTGAAGAGTTTGAGGCCAGCCTGGTCTACAGAGCAAGTTCCAGGACAGCCAGGGATACCACAGAGAAACCCTGTCTTGGGGTGGGGTTGGGGGTGACAAATAAGTAAATAAATGGAATGGAGTTGATTGAGGAAGATTGGTATCAACCTCTGGTTTCCACATGCATGTGCATACACTCCTACCCCCACATGTGCCCACAAGCTCATATACACAACACCACCACCACAAATACCTATAGATAGTGACATTTGTGCCCCCTCCCCCAGAGAAGATGACCTGGATTTGTTTACTCTACAGAAAACCTCACCCTGAGGCATGCTCTCACTCAAAGCCCCACAGTCTGAGAAGAAAAAAATTAAGTCATATATCTATCACATGAAACTTCAAGGTTCTGAATATATAAAGAGCTCTTAAGATTCACTAAGTCTGCCGGGCAATGGTGGCGCTTGCCTTTAATCCCAGCACTTGGGAGGTAGAGGCAGGTGGATTTCTGAGTTCGAGGCCAGCCTGGTCTACAGAGAAACCCTGTCTCAAAAAACCCCCCAAAAAAAGAATCAAAGAGGGGAGTCTTCTCCTAGCGTCCTTCAGATGAAGATGTAGAACTCTCAGCTCCTCCTGCACCATGCCTGCCTGGATGCTGCCATGCTTCTGCCTTGATGATAATGGACTGAACCTCAGAACCTGTTGTAAAGGTCCATGATTCGCCAAAGAATGATGCCCCATACTCAAATAGTATATGAACACAGAGTGTTTTATTCTGCAGAAGTCCAGCATGAGATAGAGAGACAGCCAAGTGAGGCTGTAGGCCTGATTTAAAGCACATTAGGGAACCCCTGGGGTAGGTGACCTCTATGTTAATCCGTTTGGGTCCATTACTGGGGTGTGGGGGCTGGAAACTTGCTGGGGAGGTCTGGAAACTGCTGCTGACCCATTGTCCTTGCCTCAGGCCAGGTGGTAGGGCAGTTTCTGAGGTCTGGACTTGCCTGGACTTGCCCAGTTCTTGGAAAGAGAGATATAGGCCTAGTCTCCTTAACTGCCAATTTGAAGCCTGTCATGGAGTCAGCCTAGTCTTCTCACTGTAAGCAGTTTCCTTATAAAGGAAAACAAAAACAAAAAGAACCAAAGAACGGTACTTTTTCTTTTTATAAACCAAATGTCTGGCTAGCCCTCTAGATATTCAAAACTAGAATCTAACCTTTCCCTTCCTTTGGACCCACAGGTAGTCATAACGGTTTTGCAAGGTTAAATTCAATTTTTCTAAGGCAGGTGGATTTCTGAGTTCAAGGCCAGCCTGACCTACGGAGTGAGTTCCAGGACAGCCAGGGCTACACAGAGAAACCCTATCTCGAAAAACCAAAAAAAAAAAAAAAAAAAAATTCAATCTTTTTGTTCCCCAGTCCTGTGCTTTCTAGACTTAAGGACAGGCAGAGAACTCTACTTTCTGCATCAAAGTACTGACATCATGAAATCAGCCCCATGGCATGCCTTAGCCCAGCCCCCAAATCCTGTTTGTGTTAAGCACCTATCTACCTTTTGAATAGGGAAACAGTGGCCCTTTCCTTGGGCTGAGCCCTCAGTTTCCTTATTCACAGAATGGAAATAAAGCACAGTGTCGGGCCTTACTGTGCCTTCAAAGCCAAAGCCATGACACCTCCCATGCAGCACATGCCTCTGGGAAGCCTCACATTACTTGACCTAATAGATATTGCAACAGGGAACACACTGACAGCTATGTCAATTCAGCTGCCTCTGTTTGGCCAGGTGCCAATGTTTTTGCAAAAATAAAACATTTATTATTATTTTATTTTCGAAACTGGGATTTTTTTCCCCAATAAAAAAATAAGATTACAAAGCCAGATATGATGGCATGGGCCTTTAATCCCAGCACTTGGGAGGCAGAGGCAGGCAGATCTCTGTGAATTTGAAGCTAGCCTGTTCTACAGAAAAGTGAGTTCCAGGGGAGCCAGGACTACACAGAGAAACCCTGTCTTGAAAAACAAAACACAATTTAAATTATATCTACAATAAATCTGATTGGTATGAGAGCAGTATGTAATGGGTTTTTGTTGAGTGAATTAATGAAACTGTTAAAAGCATCACGGTTTTAATTTGCCACACACTGATTAGCAATAGTGGAAGCCCACATGAACAAAAGCTTTTGAGGGGCCTCTATAATTTTTTTTTTTTTTTTGGTTTTTCGAGACAGAGTTTCGCTGTATATAGCCTTGGCTGTCCTGGAACTCAGGTTGGCCTTGAACTCAGAAATCTGCCTGCCACTGCCTCCCAAGTGCTGGGATTAAGGCGTGCGCCACCACTGCCCGGCTAATTTTTTTTTTTTTTTTTTTTTGGAGACAAGTTTTCCTGTATCTCATGCTGGCCTCAAACTCACTATGCAACTAAGCATGACCTTGAACTCCTGGTCCTCCTGCCTCTGCCCCCCCCAGTGCTGAGATTACAAGTGTGTGCCACTAAATCCATTTTATGTGGTGCTGGAGACTGAATCCATGCTAGACAAGCACCTACCCACTGAGCTACATTCCTAGCACTACCCACCTCCCCCACCCTTTTCATTTCTTTATTTTGTGTCTTAGTTAGGGTTTTACTGCTGTGAGCAGACACCATGACCAAGGCAAGTCTTATAAAGGACAACATATATTTGGGGCTGGCTTACAGGTTCAGAGGTCCAGTCCATTATCATCAAGGTGGGAACATGGCAGCATCCAGGCAGGCATGGTGCAGGAAGAGCTGAGAGTTCTACATCTTCATCTGAAGGCTGCTAGCAGAATACTGGCTTCCAGGCAGCTAGGATGAGGGTCTTAAAGCCCATGCCCACAGTGACACACCTACTCCAACAGGGCCACACCTCCAAATAGTTCCACTCTCTGAGCCAAGCATATACAAACCATCACAATTTGGTTTTGATGTATTTCTCTCCCTCCCCCCCTCTCCCTCCCTCTCTCTCTCTCTCTCTCTCTGTATGTGTGTTATGTGTGTGTTTGAGCTCAGAGCTGATGTTCTGTTCTACCATTCTCCCCCTTGCCGCCTTGTGTATTAGTTTGCTTTTTATTGCTGTGATAAAGGCCAAGACCGAAGGCAACTTGAGGAGGGACGCTTATAGTCTGTCATGAATGAAAGTCGGGGCAGGAGTGAAGGAGACGCAGGAGCAGTGGTGCTTACTTACTAGCTTGCTCTCCCTGGCTTGCTTAGCTTGCCCTCTTATATCATCCAGGACAACACGCACAGGGATGGCAGCCTCCCATATAAATCATTAATCAAGAAAATGCCTGTGCACTGGAGAGACGGCTCAGGGGTCAAGAACACTGGCTGCTCTTCCAGAGGTCCTGAGGTCCCGAGGTCCTGGATTCAATTCCCAACAACCACATCTTGGCTCATGACCATCTATAAAGAGATCTGATGCCCTTTTCTGGCCTGTAGATGTACATGCAGACAGAACATTCCTTACGTTAAAAAAAAACACAAGTAAATAAAATTTTAAAAAGGAAAAAGAAAATGCCCCACCTTACAGGATTGTCTAAGGTCCCAATCTGATGAAGATATTGTCTCAACTGAAGTTCATTTTTTCAGGAGACTCTAGCTTGTGTCAAATAAAAAGAAAAAAATCTAGCCAGGACATGTTGAGACAGGGTCTCACCGAACTTTGAGCCGGAGTGGAAGCCAGCAAGCCCCAGCTATAACGCTAAACTCTGCTCTCCACAGCATGGGGATACTTCATATATGGCCTTTCGGGTTTTTAAATTTTGTTTTGTTTTTATCTTTTCAAGACAGGGTTTCTCTGTGTAGTCCTGCCTGTCCTAGAACTCACCCTGTAGACCAGGCTGGTCTCGAATTCAGAGGTCCACCTGCCTCTGAAGTGCTGGAATATCTGGACTTTAATTTTTTTTTTTTTTTTTTTTAAATGTGTATGATGGAGATTGAACTCAAATCCTGATGCTTGCACAGCAAGCAATCTTACAGGTGGACCCGTCTCCTCATCTTGTATTTTTCATTAGTTTTTCAGACAGTCTCTTGTATCCCTGGCTGGCCTCAAACTAGCTGTGAAGCATAGGTGAGCCTTAAACTCCTAACCATCCTGCTATTTTCTTTTAGTGCTTTGTCTGCAAGTATGTATATGCATCGTGTGTGCTTGGTGTTGCAGAGATCAGAAGATGAGGTAGGTCAGATTCCCCGAACTGTAGTTATGAATGGTTCTGAGCCACCACATGTGTGCTAGGAACTGAACTCTGGTCCTCTCGGTGCTCTGCAAGAGCAACAAGTGCTCTTAACGGCTGAGCCCTTCCTCAGAGTCCTTGATTTTTAACCTTCAGTTCATTGTGCATGCACTGCTTTTATTTAATAATGAACTAAGATTTTACTTCTTAAAATAATTTTCATTACATTTATTTATTTATGGGCGATCGGATGGGTGCTCATGGGCTTCGTCCTGCGTGGAGAAGTCAGAGGATAACTTGTGGGAGTCGGTCTCCCCTTTCACCTTGTGGTTTCTGGGGGTGGAACTCAGGTCGGCAGGCTTGGTGGCAAATGCCTTTCTTTACCCGCTGAGCCATCTTGCAGGCTCCCAGGAGTTATAATTTTAATAGTTAGATATAGATGGGAAACTGAAGTAGGCACCAGAAAAGTACTGTTAGTTGACACACACACCACAAACAAGTTTTCCCCCCTTGCCTTAATCACCTACACTCAGCTTTGCCTCTGAGCTCAGTCCCGCCCCTCCAAGTCCCGCCCACCACACCCTAAGGCTCCACCCTTCACCACTTCCTTTATCTCGGATTTCCGGGTTCACCTTCTACCTCTAGCCTTCTTCTGCCTCAGCCCCGCCCTCAGCTACCCGCCCACTCTTCCCAGACACGCCCTCTAACGTCATGTCCGCCCCCCATATTGCCCTCCCTCTACTACCCCTTGCTCCCGCCTTCGCCCGCTTCTGGTAGTCATCGTTGCCGCTGCTGCCGCTGCTGCTCCTGCTGCTGCTGAGGCTGCAGGCGGAGACCGGAGGACCGGGCGGCGGCGGCGGCGGCGGCGGCAGCGGCGGGAGCAGTATTGCAGCGGGACGACTGAGCGAGGGCGGGCGAGCTGAGAGCCTAGCGCCAGGAGCCAGAGCCGCCCGGGCCCCGCCGCCGCCGCCGCCGCCGCCGCCGCTGCAGCTGCACAAAGCCTCGAGCCCGCGCCGGAGCCATGTCCGCGTCGGCCGGCGGTGGCCACCAGCCCAGCCAGAGCCGCGCCATCCCCACTCGCACCGTGGCTATCAGCGACGCAGCGCAGCTACCTCAGGACTATTGCACCACGCCCGGAGGGACGCTGTTCTCCACAACGCCGGGAGGTGAGCCGCGCCCGGCCTGCCCGCCATCGCGGCTGGCGCGTGGAACTGCATGCTCGACCAACAGCTTCCTCTCCGCTGCCCGGACTGTGTGCTGCAGACCGTGCTCTCTGCGCGGCGGGGCTTGCCTCGAGCTGTCCTACGGGCTTTAGGGGAGGGAGTCGGAGAGACGGAACTGGCGCAGAAGCGTAAGATGACTTGTCTACGCTTAGAGTCCCGAGACGAGGCTGGCGTGCACTCCGCATGCCTCTCCCTGTGTTAACCTCCTTTGACAGCATTGTTTACTTTGTTGGAGGAGTCATCTTAGGTTGGGGGGGGGGAGGTCCCAGCTCCCACAAGTGGGGCGTGTAAAATAGATCCTTTGGTATCCAAGAAGTTGATGGCTTTAGTAGAGGCGCTGTCAGATTTCAGACCAGGGCTTTCGAGGAGCGGCTTTGAAGGTGCTTTGTCAACAGTACAAATTAGTCGGGTTAGGTTGCTTGATCCTAGGGAAAGGACTTGTAGAGAGAGGCGATGCAAAGGGAGGTTCCTGAAGTTGGTTTTCAAAAGATGGCCGGGAACTGTTTACTATCACTGGAGAAGAGGTATAAAGCATGTTGAATTGGTCACGAGAGGAGGAAGCGCAAAGGTTGTTTGTCTCCTTTCTGGGTTGTTCTCTAAGAGAGGAGGAGCCTGGAAAGGGTTCTTTGGTGCCTTAATGAAGGGAACTGGCTTCCCATTTTTAATCTCAGAACTTTGTCTTCTTTTGGTGACCCGGGGGCTGGGCTTCAGCTAGAGAGTGAAGATTTGGTTAGCAGCAGGACATGAGGCAGGACTCCTAATCAATCACTTGCAGTTGGGTCTGGTCATCCTGGAATCTTGTGCAATTGGAAGGCACAGAGTAAGGGGACCTTGCCAACACCAAAAGCAATCCAGAAGGCTGTGTGTGTAGTTAGGGCCGTGATATACTACTCCAGGAAGAAGAGGCAGGAGAATGGCAGTTTAAGGCCAGCCCTGGCTACATAATGAATTCCAGGACAGCCTGTGCTACAGTGTCACACCCTGTCTCAAAAACAAACAAAAAACCAACCAAACAAGGAAGGGGGCAAAAAATCAAAGCAAACATCTAGGAGAAAAGTTGGCAGAGGATCCAGCCAGGCCGGTCTAGAGAAGGGGTGGCAGAAAGGCATAAATGCCCTGCAATAAATGGCCCAGGCAAGGAGAAGCTGCACTCCTTAGGGAGAGCCGGGTTTGAGAATGGGAAAGACAGTGAGAGGGTAGTGCTTCAAGTTGCTGAAGACAGCTTTCTTATTTGGTCTTTTCCAACAAGTTTTAATCTTTTCCTTTGTTTGAAACAGTGTTTCTCCATATGGTCCATACTACCTTGGACCTCTTGATGTGATCCCCAAACTCATGGTCTTGTATTATTAGCCTCCTGAGTGCTGGATTTATTGGTGTGTGTTATCTGGTGTAACAAAAATCGGGAGAGATCTTGGTCGTCCCCGAATGGAATTGTCTCCACTTTAACAGATAACTTTTAAGAAACAGAGATTAGTGGCCAGTACTGGCCAGGCAGAGGCAGGTTGATCTCTGGGAGTTCAAGTTTAGCCCCATTGTACATAATGAGTTCCAGGACAGCCAAGGCTACATAGTAAAAGCTAGTAAGAGCATGTCTCAAAAAAAAAAAAAAAAAAAAAAAAAGCCGGGCAGTGGTGGCGCACGCCTTTAAGCCCAGCATTTGGGAGTTCAAGGCCAGCCTGGTCTGCAGAGTGAGTTCCAGGACATCCAGGACTACACAGAGAAACCCTGTCTCGGGAAAAAAAAAAAAAAATTATTTCTAAAGTGAAAGAAAGAGAAAGATCTGTAATTTACTCCAGAATTCTTTGTGGTATTGGTCAGTAAAATGCCCATGCTTCTAGCAGCTCAGAGGACATGTGTCAGTAACAGGTGCATTTAGCTCTAATTTACTTGGGGAGGAACCAAACTTTTTAGCTGTACATTAGTCTTGTTCTTCTGAGGGAAGCTCTAGAGAGGGAGAACTCTGTGGTCATATTTCAAACAGCAAGCTGCTGTGTTTTCAAAAATAGGAAAGGCACATACGTGGTCTTTAAGCCTTGCTTTAAAGATAGAAGCTGCCTTGCAGCTTGAAGTAGTTCTGAGATGCTCGGGACGGTCTGCTGGAATATTCATTTTACCCTTCTACTCCAGAGTCACTGCATGCCTAAGCATGCTCAGCCTGCCTCTACAGAGCAGAAACACAGAGTCACTGCATGCCTGAGCATGCTCAGCCTGCCTCTACAGAGCAGAAACACAGAGTTGTTTGTTTTGGAAGTAGGGTCTCATTGTCCCCGGAACTCACCAAGATGCCCCTGCCTCTGCCTCCTGAGCAGTGTCATTAAAGGCTACCATGCCTAGCAGTCTTTGGATTTTGATGTAGCAGGGCTTGCTTCTTTGTTGAAAGGAGATGGCACTGTAGGGGTTGGAGCTAAGCTGGTGTGTGTGTGTGTGTGTGTGTGTGTGTGTGTGTGTGTGTGTGTGTGTGTTTTGTTTTGTTTTGTTTTGTTTTGAGACAGGGTCTCATTGTGTAGCCCTGACCAGCCTCAAACTCAGCAGTCCACCTGTCTCTGCCTCTCTAGTTCAGAATTTAAAAATACGCGCCACCATGGCGTGCTGGGTGGTCTTTCATAGCATTTAGCTCGGTGATGTTTAGGGATTGTGCAGTGCTTAGTGCTCACTGGCTTTTTCCCCATTGGGATGTTTTTTGGTTTTTTTGTTTGTTTGGTTGGTTGGTTTGGTTTGTTTTTTTGAGACAGGGCTTCTCTGTGTAGCCCTGGCTGTCCTGGAACTCACTCTGTAGACCAGGCTGGCCTCAAACTCAGAAATCCGCCTGCCTCTGCCTCCCAAGTGCTGGGATTAAAGGTGTGCGTCACCACTGCCCGGCCTTTGAGATGATTTTCAGGTGGCCTTTATTGGGGCTAGAGAGAGGGCTCTGCAGTTAAGAATGTGCCTGCCAATATTGTAGGAGACCTGAGTTCAGATCTCAGCATCCACACTGGGCAGCCTGTAACTCCAGCTCCACGAGATCTGAAATTCTCATCTCGCCTTCACCAGCATCTTCACACATGGCATATATCACACAGATGTGCGCTCATTTAAAAAAAACAACAAAAACAAAAAACTATTTACTGGTATTGAGGTGTATATATGTGGGAGCATAGGCACATGCACTTGTGTGCTGGCTTGCCAGTGGAGGTCAGAGAGCAACTTTTGATTTCCTAACACGGGTTTCTGGAATCAAACTCAGGTCATCAACTTGTGTGGTGAGCACTTTTGCCTCTGAGCTATCCCGATGCTTCCTGCTTAGGAAAATGTCTGCCCTCTGATGCTTTATCTCCCTTCCTCTCACCACGTCATTTTATCTCGGTGGTTGATAAGGTCTTCAGACAGTTTTGTGGTCAGCATTTCACAGGAAACAAGACAGCAGATCTAGGCAGGTGGCACGGGCCTGTAGACGAAGAGAAAGGATCAAGAATTGAAAGTCAGTTTATACTAGATAGAGTTAGGCCAACCTGGGCTATGTGGCACTCTTGACTTCCAAAAGTAAAGCATTAAGTGTAGTCCTTGTCTGCGTGGGCCCCAGAACTTGATTTGGAAGGGGTGGAGACTGCGGGTAGGATTTGACTTGCAGTTCTGGAATTGGAACAGCATAGCCAGGTGTATTGAATTTCAGACCTGAAACCATCAGCTTGGCTCAGGAGTCTCTCTTTAATGAGAAGGGGAAGGAGTGCATTTCCTGCCTGAGTGTCTGAAATCTGGAGTGCCACACCCTCGGGGACCATTCCTGAATCACATTTGATTTGCTGAATGCCTTGTAAGATTGGCCTTGGTGGGGCAAAACCCCTTTCTGTGGAGATCCATTGTAACCAAGCCCATCTGGTGGGTTTCTTAACATTTCCCTCTGTGGTTTAAAAATGAGAGCTGAGCCGGGCAGTGGTGGCACACGCCTTTAATCCCAGCACTTGGGGGGCAGAGGCAGGCGGATTTCTGAGTTCGAGGCCAGCCTGGTCTACAGAGTGAGTTCCAGGACAGCCAGGGCTACACAGAGAAACCCTGTCTCGAAAAACCAAAAAAAAAAAAAAAAAAAAAAAAATGAAAGCTGAGCTAAAAGCACACTTGCTGTGACATCTTGAGCTGCTTTTGCTGGTGTAAGGGGACTCTGCTCGTTACTGAGGGACAGGGAAGCTTGCTTCATTTTCTCCTGTCTACCCATGGAGCAATGGGTGGTGGTTGGTTCATACAGTAGAAGCTGCTGCTGCCTGCCGCCTTCACGGAAGGTGAGCTTGTTCCAGTAGTTGAGTTTTCCTATATACCAGTGGGGGTAGCTGGAGGACCTTAATGAGTTCACTTTATAACTAAACAACCCTGAGACCCAAAGAAATTAACTTGTTAGTATTGCCAGCCCATTAATGTCAGTAGGTAGCCTCAGATTCTGTAGTCTTATGACTGCCTAGTTTCTTCCTCCACCAACTTCGATGCTTACCTTCCTGGGAAAGGAAGTTGGCAGACCCTTTGAGACATTTCTACCTCTGGAATGCTGGCTGGCGCCATCTTTCTCTGGGGAATAGGCAGAGCTATAGTGACCCATTTTAGCCTTCCTCTTTGCTCTGCTCCCTGATCACATTCCAGCGATGGGAAAGAACACTGTACATAGGAGCAGAGAGCCACCAATCACTGTTGCCTGACATCCGTGGCTCCTGCCTCTCTGCTGCTATTGGTGTCCTGAGGACCACTGGAACAGTCTGGAAATGAATGAGACCCGAAGAAGGGAAAACATTCCCCTGTAGACTAAAGTGAGCTGTGTCAGAAAGTATATTGGGAGACCTGCTTGTTCAGCTGAGCCTTCTTTGGAGGGATGAACAGTGCCCTGTAGCTTCGGGGAAAGAGGCCAGTTTCTCAGTCAGTTTGGCCTGTTATTCTGAGCCAACAAAATGTCTTTAACTTGAGTTCTCTCCTATTTCTTGTATGTGCCCCTGTGGACCCATGCAGAGGCCAGAGAAAAACACTGCTTCCTCTCTACCTATCCCCATTAGATGTGGTCTGTCACTGAACCTTGAGCTTTGCTGGCTTTGGCTAGGCTAACTAGGCAACACATTCTAGCCACTGACACCCCCCTCCTCAAAAAAAGACAAACAAACCAACAACAACAAAAGTATCAACCAAGCTCTGGGAATACAGGCCACTCAGAGCCACACCCAGCTTTTATGTGGGTGCTAGGGATCTGAACTCAGCTCCTCACACTTAGCCTTTATTCCCTGAGATATCTCAGGTCTTTAACTTGGGTCCTTAGCCACAGCCCCCGGAAATGGCAGCTGCTTGCCCCAGTAACACAGACTGCCGTGGAATGGCAGTCCACAGCCTCAGCTGTGTGCCCACCGGCCAGGGCGTCTGCCCTTCAGCTTTCCTGCTGGATGTGGAGGGACTGGCTTGCAAGCCTGCGGAAGGCCAAGGTCCTTTCTTATCAAGGCAACACTGGGAGAGTGGTGAGGGGTGACAGGGAAGGAAGCCCCTCCGCTGCCAGACAGCCTTCAGAGGACAGAGAAACTGACAGCAGCCAATCAGCAGAGGCCTTTCCAGGACATCCTGGAGTCTTAAAGGCAGCGGCACAGGGATTTTGTATGGTTGTGAACCCTGTAGGCTTAGTATGTGTAAAGCCTTGCAGATCAGACAGGAAAGTCACTGTAGAGAACTGTTCCATGTGCTGAGTGGGGGCGGGAGCAGGAGGGGAAGGGGCCTGGGTCCTTGGTGAGTTTACTGGTGAGTGGCAGAGCTTCCTAGCTCCAAGTCTTTAGAGAGCAAATGCTTGTGAGTTTTGCCTGTCTGTTTATAGGACTTAAGCTCTGTTGAGACTTGTAGGTAAGATCGTCACTTTTATTTGTGCTTGTTTTTTGTTTTTGAGACAGTCTCGGTATGTATGTGTATGCCTGGCTGGCCTCAAACTCAGATCAGCCTGCCCCGGCCTCCTGAGTGCTGGGCTGAAAGGCAAGTGCTGCCACACCCAACCTTACTTTGGTAAGATTGAAGCACCCAAAAAACTGTATTCTTTCCCTGCATCCAGTGGTGATTTCTTGTAATTCCAGCACTTGGGGTCTGAAGTCGGTGGATCACAAACAATGAAGCAAAGGCCTGGCTTGTTCCTTGTCAGGGGTCAAATCAACAGATGTCCATCCTGAGTGTTCCGTGTGTGTGCGTGTGCGTGTGCCTGTGTGTGTGAGTGCGTGCACACACGTGCGCTCACAGACATGAATGACTGTGTTCCTTCGATATGCTTAGCTTAGTGTTTGAGACAGAGTCTCTCACTGAACCTGGAGCTCCCTGACTGATTGGCTCACTGATGGTTGATTCACATTTTTTTTATTTTATTTTTTTGGTTTTTCGAGACAGGGTTTCTCTGTGTAGCCCTGGCTGTCCTGGAACTCACTCTGTAGACCAGGTTGGCCTCGAACTCAGAAATCCACCTGCCTCTGCCTCTCAAGTGCTGGGATTAGTTGATTCACGTTTTTGTGACAGGATTTTTTGCTAAATTGCCCAGGTCAGCCTTGAAAGGCACTCTGTAGCCCAGAGTAACTTTGAACTTTCTCCTTTGACTTAGCCATTAAAGTAGCTGGGATTATAGGTCTTTGCCATCAGCTCTGGGCAAGAACCTTCCCTCCAACCCTCAGGCAGGGTTTCTCTGTGCAGCCCTGGCTGTCCTGGAACTTCTGTAGACCAGGCTGGCCCCAGATTCACAGAGATCCTCCTGCCCCTGCCTCCCGAGTGCTGGGATTAAAGGCGTGCCGCAGCTGTATGCCGGAGAGCCTAGTTTTCCAGACCACCTCACCTGGTCCATACATAGGCCATAGCTTGAAATTAGAAGCTCAGACATGTTTGCATGTTTTCATTTTAATATTGACTATAGGATTGTGTGGCAGATGTACTGACAAATGGAATCTGTTCGTTTCGGTGAGCAGTTTAAGAAGGCAAAACCTCAACAAGTAAAAATAAACTGGGAAATACAATGCTGGCCCTGTGGCCTCCTGCTATCTGCATTTGAAGGTCTCCATCCTTGTTTAGATGTATATTTGGTTTTCTTTTCTTGCCCAGGTCTCCTGGATAGGGAGGGCCCTCAGTGTGGTGGTGTGTGGCATGTTGATCTTAGGGAGAAAGCAGTCTCCTAGTATCCTAGCTGTGGGTTCTTATAGGTACCTTTTTCTACTAGAAGTTGAGGGAATTGACTTCTGTTCCTGGTTTGTTGGCTCTAATCATCATGAGAGAACGTTAGAGTTTTTTGGGGGAGGGTTGAGGATCAAAGCTCAAGGCCTCTTGAATACTAAGCACTCGTGGCCCCAGATCTTTTATTGAGGTTATCATGTGACTTGTTTTTTATTCTTTAAGGTGTATTCCAGTAATTGACTTGCCAATTCAATTCAGTCAATGTCAATTCAGCCTGGTCCACTGGCTAAATCACCCTGGGTTCTGGTGATGATCCTCTTTAGATTTTGGGTTGAATTTGTGTTTTCCCCTCATGGTTTGCAATCATAGGGAGTTAGTAGTTAGTTAATTATTAGCATTACCAAGACTTCAGCCTGGGAGACTCAACTTGCACTTTCTTCCAGGTATTTTTGTGGAGAACATTTATTTCCATGTGGATGCTCAAATCTAAATAGTAGTGGGAGTGCTTTAGCAGTAGTACTGCTAGACAGTAGAAATGAGTTTTGACTTATTTCCAGAGACCCCCCTAGGCTGGGTTCATTGGGTTACAGGTCATGAACCATTTTTGAACTTAGTATTAGCTGGGTTTTGTTTTTTCTTTTTGATTTGAGACAAGGTCTCTTGTAGCCTAGTCTCGACAGAACTGTGTAACCTTTGATGACCTTGAATTTTAGATCCTGCCTCTACTTCCTGAGTGCTGCGATTACGGGTTTGTGCCCCATGCCCTGTTCATGTTGATGCAGCGATTGCACTCAGGCTTTGTGCATGCTAGGCAAACGAATAATGGCTGAGCTACATCCCCGCCACCACCCCTGCACCTCTGCTATTAGCATTAAAAAACATCTGATTCAACTTATTTTGCAACCCAGACTTGAGAAAGCCAGATTTGCCTGTGTGCTTGTGTTAATTTTGCTGTCCTCTGTCTCCTGTGTCACTATGACTTTTTTTTCTTTGTAAAGAGAGCTGCTCTCCAATGTCCCCCAACAATGGACCTTCCTAGTAGGACACAGACATCCCTCCCTTGCGTGCCACTGCACGAATGGGGACCATCCTTGAGTGCTTACTTGAGTTTGGAGGCCTTTGCTTGGGCATGGGCTTAAAGGATTTGGTAGACCATCCACAGAACTTTGGAGGTTCCCATTTGCCACAGCGTTTAGTCACATTTTGACAAAGGCCTCAAGCTCCACTGTGCCTTTAGTTATAAAAACAGTTATGTAAACCGACAGGTTTTAATAGTACTTCAGGGATTTGGTGGCTATGCAAAGTAAATGTTGTTTGGCCACCGCCGGTCTCCCTGGAGCGTCTGGCTTAGGCAACTGCTAGTTTTCTTTGGTTTGTCAGCCACAGAACTTTTTAGCAGTCTATTCTTTGACAGCCTCTATGAACAACAAATGTTTGTTGAAACTTTTTCCTCTGGGCTCTCTGGTGCAGGCAGACAAAGCTTCCCAGGCTCAGAAATAAGCTCCATGTAGTCCTTCTCATGATTCTGCATCTTCTGTTATAGAGATGGGGGCAAGGGAGGCCCAGCCTTCTTCTGAGTGCATTCAAGTCACTGGCTGCTGCTTGTCCTGTTTCTGGTTCCTTGGCCAGCTTTACAGCTAAAGATACCTCAGGGCCAGAGGGAGGGCCCAGTGGCTAAGTGTGTATCGCTCTTGCAGAGAACTGGAGTTTGGTCCCTAACAGCTGCCTGTAACTCCAGCTCCAAGACGCAGCACCCTGGCTTCCTTGGGCACCTGCACTCTTGTGGACATACCTTTATACACAAATGCATAATTAAAGATGAAAAATAGATCTTAAAAGGATTCCCATAGCCAGGTGGTGGTGGCGCACGCCTTTAATCCCAGCACTTGGGAGGCAGGGGCAGTGGATTTCTGAGTTTGAGGCCAGCCTGGTCTACAGAGTGAGTTCCAAGACAGCCAGGGCTACACAGAGAAACCCTGTCTCGAGAAACAAAAAAAAAAAAAATTGAAGGTGTTTATGGCCGAGATAAAACTGAGTTCTACTTAGGCAAGAGATGTACTTATGTGTACAAAGCAAAAAACAGTACAGTAACTCCTGGAGGCAAACCAAACAAAACCAGAGTGATCTGGGGGAAAGTAACTTGGGCCCACGCAGACAGTGGTATGGTTTGCGCCAAATCCCGAAGCAACCTTCCTGCAAGGGCCACTGGACACAGAATCCGTGTGATGCTGTACCCAGCCCGGATTTAAACTAATGGAGAGTAAATAAATAAAAGTGAAAAAAAAATTATTTATTTATTTATTATATGTAAGTACACTGTAGCTGTCTTCAGACATTTTTTCTGCTCACTCTCCCACTTGCTCTGGCTTCTTTCTTTTTTTAATTACACACACACATCATTGGAGTGTGTGCTGAGGTGCTTGTGTGGAAGTCAGAGGATGACCTTTAGAAGTCATTCTGTCCTTCTGTGGGAGGAGCCAGGGATTGAGCTCCGGGCTTAAGGTTTGTGAGCCAGGTGCTTTTACCCCCTGAGCCACCACCTTGTTGGCTTTTGTTTCTTTTAAATGCCTTTGCCTGCCCGCCTGCTTGCTTCCCCGCTGGAGCTGCGCTGGAATTGAGAGCGGGCCCAGGTGCTCCCTGTCCCAACCTACCCATCCTTCAGCTGAGCTCGAAGGACCCTTCTCGTAGTCTCTGCTGCCCTGGCAGTGTTAGTCCTATGTAGCTTCAGGAACATGAGCACAGTTTCTCTGTTGTGTCAGCCTTGCTCATGCTGAGCAAGACTCTCCACCTAGTCAGTCTGCAGTCCACACACCTCACTCCTCCAACTGGAAAGTATGCTAGGCAGATTGCTGGGAGTTCAAGGCCAGCCCAGGCTACAGGTTGTGACCCTGTTTCCACACACAGAAAAAGTATGTCTATAAGTTAATGTGTGTCAGGGACATGGACTATTTCAATTTTTAATAGAAAAAAGTTGATTTCTTTACGGTAAACACAGATATATCCATTAAGAACTAAAAGAATTTTTTTCCTGGTAATTAACATTTTTCTTAGAGTAGTTGGTTCTTTGGAATGGTCACATGCTTGTTAATCACTAACATGCTGCTTGCTATTTTTTTGTGTTTCGTGGGGAAGGTAACTACCAAATAAGTAAAGTTTTTCACCTACAGTCATTTAAAATTCAATAATTTGGTCTGGCAAGGTAATAATTTGGCTCAGCAGGTACAACTAAATAAAATTGGTCAAGACTTGTGCTACGGGGTGTTGAGTGGCTCCAGACTGTTGGGTGGCTGATGAGGTGGCAGAGCAGGGAAGGAAGGGGCTTGCTGCCAGACCTGAGCTTCATCCCCAGGGTGCACATGATAGAAGGAGAGAGCCAGCTCCTCCAAATTGTCCCCTGCACATGTCTGTATGCCATGCATAGCATTCATGCCCTCGAATGCACATAAGTGTGTGTACATGCACACGTGCTGAATAAATAAACTGCAATTTAATAATTAATGTTAGAAGAAATTCACGACCCCCTAAGTAAATGGAGAAGCACTTACGGTGGATAGATCAGGAGATGATACACACAGTAGGGGGTCAGTCCAAGCTTGCATCCTTGGGAGCAATCTTGAAGTTCATATATATAAACTCTAAAGGGACCTGAAATAGCCATCTCCTGGTTTCAAAACTTGTGATTGCATTTGAATGTGCATCAGTGGAAAGAACTGAGAGGCCAGGCGGCAGGAGTAGTGTACCGCCCGACACACACAGACCAGTAAAGCTGCCATAGCAATTCAAA
>CM052720.1:24350230-24444732 GCA_028551405.1 Uromys caudimaculatus | reverse complement strand
GCCTTTGCCCCACTTAATGGCCTCAGGCCAGCTCCAGTAATCCTTCAGGTGACTTAAAGAGCCTCCAAGGACTTCCTTCCCCAGTTGTCCATTTTAAGCGTCTGTGGTTTCTGATTACCCTTCCCTGCTCACTGCTGTAGTCCCAGCCGCGTGGGATGGGGTTTCAGAGGCTGCCAGCGCTTCCTTGGCCTCCCCTTTCTTTGTTCCTCTGGTGTGCTGTCCCTCCTCCCCCCCTCCTCTCAGTCACTGTCAGCAATGCCATTCTAAGACCATGTGACCAGTTTGTTTTCGCCATTCTGCCAAACAAGCAGGTGTTTGGGACTAGGAAAACATCCTCACCAACGGCTGCTGTTACAGTTAAATAAAGACCTTGAATACTAACTTGGTGGTGGTTTGTGGTGCTGGACATTAAAGCCTACATTTCTCACATGCTAAGGGCAAACTACCATGGAGGCAGCCTGAAGTTGGTGTATTTTTGTTTTTGAGACAGGGCCTCACTGAAGCTCTTGACTGATCTAGAGCTTACGGAGACCAGCCTGGCCTTGATCGTGAAGATATTTACCTGCGGCTGCCTCTCAAGTGCTAGGGTCAAAGGGGTGTGCCACCATGCCCAGCCTCTTGATATATTGATTTCTTTCTTTTCTTTTTTTAAGTTCAGACACTATGCATGTAATCCTAATTGGTAGGAGGCTAAGGCAGAAAACTGCTGAGAGTTAGGCCAGCCTGGACCAGACACACAAACAAAACCACAAAAGTGTGTAGTGCACTGTTGTGGGTTATTCACATTTGGCAAGTCTTGGCCTGGAGTAGCCAGGACGAATAGGTGTGCTGCCTTGTGTGTCTACCCCAATGGAACTGTCATTCTGGTCCTGTGAGTGTAGGCGCAAAAGCTTGGTGCTACCTGAGGAAAGTCTTCAGTCAGTGCCAGTCCTGAAGCCCATGTGGCCTCTCCCTGCTCCTACTGGAGGGCCTAGAGTCTGGGCTGTTGTGCAGAATCCCAGCCTGTGGCTTCTCTCTGTGGACAGCTCCACAGAGAAACAAGGCCTACCTTGTCAAGACAGTGTAGAGGGAATGGAGAGATGGCTCAGTGGTTAAGAGCACTGACTGCTCTTCCAGAGGCCCTGAGTTCAATTCCCAGTAACCACATGGTGGCTCACAGCCATCTGTAATGGGATCCAACGCCCTCTTCTGGTGTGTCTGAAGACAGCTACAGTGTACTTACATATAAAATAAATAAGTCACTAAAAAAACAGCTTGTCATTTTATAGGTTTTTATATCAGGAGCATCTATGCCTAGTGGTGCAACCAGTTCTTGTAAAACAACTCAAGAGGTACACACTTCTGTCACTTGCTTGGCTGAGGCAGTGTGTAATCCTGTGGGTTCCAGACCAGCATGGGCTATGCTGAGACTCTTCTCAAAATGCATTAAGCTCAGCTGGGTTTGAAAGAATCACCCGCCTGTGGGGAGCCTCCCTACAGGTGTGGGTTAATTTATGAGGACACTGTCACTGTCTTCAGATGTGCCAGAAGAGGGCATCAGATCCCATTACAGATGGTTGTGAGCCACCATGTGGGTTCTGGGAATTAATTGAACTCAGGACCTCTGGAAGAACAGTCAGTGCTCTTAATTGCTGAGCTATATCTCAAGTCCCTTGTAAGAGGGTTCTTAAGGTGGAGATAAATCCAGGTTATGGGGCAGAGGATCATCGATGTGCTACTGCCAGACCCACCCACTGCCCGCCAGGAAGGCCAGGCAGCTGTTTCCTCTTGGCCCTGCTTGCAGTTGCAGAAAACCAGACCTTTGCCTTGAGAGCAAATAACTATTGAAGGCCCAAATTCAGATAGGACAGTTCTCAGAGGCAGCCCAAGGCCTTCAGCCAAGCCATGGACCAGATCCAGAACCATTGTTAGAAACTGATACCCAGATAGCCTTGGCCAGGGCCACACAGTGGTCCTGCAGCCAGCATGGTGACCGCAATCAGCACTTTGTATCCTCATCCCCCACTTGACATAGGGCAGTGCCTTGTCACCAGAAAGCTTTGTCCCAAGTTCACAGAACAGCCAACTGTAAACACTCCCACAAGCTGAAGCCACAAATAGCCATGGCCTTTGGCCCTGCTGTCCAGCTGTGTAGGAACTGTAGGCACCTGCTTCCCAAAGTCCTGGGAGGTCACTTCCCTCCAAGAACTTAAACTCTATAGTGGACCTGAATCCTGGAAGTCAATGCTTAGGTCTAAGCTAGGTTAGCCTAGTCCTCTAGATGCCATCCAGGTTCCCTGGATCTCTCAGCTCCACTGTGACATCCACAAGGCCTTCCTAGGGTAGTGTTTAGAAGAGCACACAGACAAGTGGACCTCATAAGGCTGTTTTCAAAGTAAAATACAGTGGCAGAGGGGAGTCATTCCAGCGTCTGAGAGTCAAGCAAGAGAGAATCACCTGGAGTTTGAAGCCAGTCTAGGCTAAAGAGAGATCCTGACTCAAAACCCAAGGCTCAAAAACCAACCCTGTGGTGATTGAGCCCATTGATCTGCTCAGTGCTCTTGGGCTTAGCCCTCTAATCCCAAGCTAGGCTGTAGCCAGCCCAGTCTGCATGGACCAGCTTCACTGTCTTGATTCAGTCAAGGCTGGAACAGAGTGGATGAGCATCCTGGGAAGGGGTGGGAGTATCCTGGAGACTTGTATCCCCCCCCCCAAGAAGCCTCCTCACTTTGCCAAAAGAACGAGGTTCTCAGATGTCTCAGTGGTAGAACTTTCTGCAGCAAGCTGAGCCTCCTGCTAAGATGCTGTGCAGAACCTGGAGTTAGAACAGGGGTGGGGCTTAACAGGCCTTAAACTTTAAGGCTTGAAAGACTCAGAGATGGGAGAAAGCCTAGAGGGCCGTCCAGTTGAGATCCATGGCCCTCCCTTTGCTTGTCCTAGAACTCAGAGACCTGCTTGCCTCTGCCTCAGCTGCTGGGAGTAAAGGATGTACTACTATGCCTGGCTTTTCCATGCTGGGGTTTAACCCAGGGTCCTACATAGACTATAAACAAGTGTCTGCCACTGAGCCAGTCATTGCCAAGCTCTCAGAGGCAATTCCCATAGACACATCAGGCTCTCCCACTTTTTGTCTTACTAGAAGAGACCAAGCAGGGAGTTCCTCACACCTCATGCAGCCTCTGCAAAAGCTATAACCACAACCCCAATCCCTGCTGGATCGGAACCTCAGGACCCTACAAACACATTGTGAGACGGAGGTGAATTGTCACTGACTTTTAATACTTGGGTTGTGTCTGCCAAGCAGACGTCTGAGGGCTCTGACTTCTAAAGTCCACCATGGCCAGTCCCCTCTTGGGCAAGTGTCCACCTCTCTGGTCAAAGGCACCAGCTGGCCCTGGAGAACTGGACAGTGGCTTTATTGTTTAGGCAACTCATTAGAGATCAGAGCGCCCCTGACCAAGGCCAAGGCCACTATGTTACTGCCAGCTAACCAGCCAGAAAGTTGTGGGGCTCCCCTAGCCCAGCTTGAGGCAGAGAGAGCCAAGTGGCTAGTTTTAATCTAATAAAATTATACTAATCTTGAGGGAGGGACAGCAGGTCACAGACCACTTTTGAGAAGACAGGAAAGCTATAGATGGCCTCAAAAATAAATACATATATACCCCAGCCTTTGCACACAATTCCAAGCAGTTCATAAACCCTACTTCCAGGAGCCCAGCCAGCCAGCCCCTGCAAGGCTTCCGTATCCTGCCTTCCCACAGTAGCCACTTGCTTGGCAGGTCTAAGAGCCCTGTATGCACTGGGGGCGGGGCCTTCCTCTTTAGCTCCAGCAGGCTGCGCTCTTCCATTTTTGCTCCCTGGATAGACACAATGAAGTCTCCTTAGAGTTCGTTAGCATCGAGGAGTGCAGGCCGATTCAGCACTCCCCCTGGCTCTGTCAGAGGCACCCACACTCCTCCACAATCATGTCCTTGTGGTGTTCCAGGAGGACCCTGCCATTGTCCACATAAAGCATGCTCAGTGGCTTGGTCTTCACGGGGGCACAGCACGTGGAAGGAACCCGGTGGGGCTGGTAGCGTTTCAGCAGGCTCTGAAAGGAGGAAGGAGGGAAGGTCAATTTGCATTGCTGGGGCAAAGGCAGAATTACTATCTCTGGCTAAAGTGAAAAATTAGCTTCTGGTACAAAAATAGCAAATTTATTATTTTCATATTTTAAATAAATAGAATGCTGCACATGCAACCAGCTCACGAATCCCCACGCAATGCCTGTGAACTATGCTACTGGCCTTGAAAAAGACAGGTTTCAGAGAATAAGCAGCTTAAAGTCACACAGTAATGAGCCAGGGTGGGAAAACTTGCCTAGTCCAAATTCTGAATGTCAGGGCTGGAGGAGCAGGTCTTCTGTTCTATTTCCTCCCCATCACCTAATTATGGGAACAGGGAAAAACTGGCCATGCAGCTCAGTCGTTTGCCTAGCATGCACGAGGTCCTGGATTTGACCCCCGTACTGTAATAACGGGGTGTGGTAGTGCATGCCTGGGATCTCAGCACTAGGGGTGTAAATAAATGCAACAGGATCAGGAGTTCAAGGTCATCCTGGGATCCTGGGCTATGTAATGAGGGGGGGGGGAAAGAGCTAGCGAGGGCAAGCAGCATCTCCCAAGGTAACTCCATGGAACAGGACTCCTTCTCACCATGTCCTCACAGGAGCTAGCACGGAGGTGCTTGAATGACCAGACCTAGTTATCTCACAGCAAACCTTGAGCCCCATCCCCTGTCTAGCAGCCTGTTCCCTGTTCCAAGCCAAGCTTCATACCTGGATGTAGGCGTGGTTGGTAGGGTGAAACTCCTCCCCGACAGGGTTAGGACACTCGCCCTCACAGCGATAGGCATTGTACTGCTTGGGGTGGATGATCCAGGAGCCCCAGCCAATCAGGTTGAAGTCCACCTGGAACTTGACCCTCCTACACAATTGGCTTCTGTCTGGCAAATGATGTCGTCGTTGCCTTCTGCCCCATCCGCCCCTCTCTACAGACAGCTGTCCCTCCTGGGCCCGCCAGGAGCTCTCAGCTTCCCAGAGCAAAGTGGCGCCCCCCAGCTGCCTCTGCTCCTGAGGCCGGTTGGAGTACAGCATGAGCACATTGGTGCTGGCGACAGGGACAGGTGGGGTGTGGGGCTGATTCCAACACTTTCCTGCTTGACTGGACACCTGCCTCTCCAGTGCCCTGGGGTCCTTTAGCCACTTGGAGAGTGGCTTGGTCACCTCCAGGACTGTGCTGCCTGAGGCAAACGTGACCTGAGAAGGAGTGATGGTGAGCGTCTCCATCCAAACACGCTCCAGGCAGCCAGCCGGGTCCTGCTTGGGATCCAGCTTGGCCTGGTGGAAAATGTCAATGGTGAGTGGATCCTCAGTGCGGGTGTCCATAGGGCTGGGCAGCTGCAACCGGAGCTCCGCCCACACTAGATCCTCTTCTTGGCTCAAAAAGGAGAAGTCAAAAGTGAAGGTCCAGTTCTGCCCAGTCACGTCCACATCTGGGGGGAGAAATCAGAGTGGAAGCCATGTGAGAGAGAGTTCTGTTAACCAGAGCTGAGTGAACTGTCTGCCACCCACCTCTCACCCTCACCCACCCCATTGGCTTGTAATATTATTGAGTCCTTCATATTTATTTTGGCTTTTTGAAATGGTTTCATACTAACTGAGGCAGAATTGGAATCTGCTATTATTTATCCTCAACTGGATACTCACCCTGGACCTCATCCTCCTGTCAACCTCCTGTCTCAGCCTCTCAAGAGCTGGGATAGACCATATGTGTGTGTGTATATATACACACACACACACACACACATATACACACACACACATATATATAGACTCAGATATATATGTATATGCATACACACATAGATGGACTGTATACACACACACACACACACACACACACACACACACACACACACACACACATATATTAGAGACCAAGGAAAATGGAGACCTCGGAGGTACAAGGCTTGTGTGTAAGACTGAATCTTGAAAAGTAACCAAAGGGCCGGGCAGTGGTGGTGCACGCCTTTAATCCCAGCACTCGGAAGGCAGAGGCAGGTGGATTTCTGAGTTTGAGGCCAGCCTGGTCTACAGAGTGAGTTCCAGGACAGCCAGGGCTACACAGAGAAACCCTGTCTCAAAAAACCAAAAAACCAAAAAAACCTGGATGGTGCTAGCTCTGGTGGCACACACCTTTGATCCCAGCACTCCGGAGGCAAAGGCAGGCATATCTCTGTGAATTGGAGGCCAGCCTGGTCTACAGAGCAAGTTCCAGGACAGTCAGGGCTACACAGAGAAACCCCGTCTCAAAAAAAAAAAGATGGCTTTAACACCCTCACCTAACAGTCTAAGGCTGAGGCCATCACACCTAGACCCTGGGCTTCTACTCTTCCTGTTGAGCCTTGAGCAAGCCACCATCTCAGGTTTGTGTTTTCCCTCAGTGGACAGGGCAGCTTGCTTCAGCTGGGTAGATGTAAATATCACAGATACTCCAGAGTTCTCAGGGAAGAATGAACAGGCTGGCCAGTTTCTCCCCACCTACTCCTACAGACTCAGAAGCTTCTTTCCACAGCCTTAAGGCCCTCAGTTTCCAGACTCGGTCTTTCTGGTCTACCTGCAGGATGCTCACCCTGCCTCCAAGGTGGGAACCCAAGACAGATCGGCCCTCACCTAGTGAGAAATACTGAGGTAGTATACTCTGTTACTTTTGCCCTAGATGAAGTTTGTCTGATGTCTGGTACTAGTGTTCATTGATGTCTTTTTAAAAGCAATTAAACAGAGTGGGCGTGGTCACTCATGCTTGCAATCCCAGCACCCAAGTGTGGGTTTGCCGCCAGTTGGGGCTGCAGTATGAGACGCTATGGTGCCTTAAAAAAAAAAAAAAAAAAAAAAACAAAGTGGGGCTGGAGAGATGGCTCAACAGTTAAGAGCACTGACAGTTCTTCCAAAGGATTCAGGTTCAAATCCCAGCACCCACATGACAGCTCACAACTGTCTGACTCAAGAATCTGACACCTCAACAGACATACATACATGCAGGCAAAATACCTTTTTTTAAAAAAAAGTGAGCCAGGAATGAAGGCACCCTCCTTTAGTCCCAGCACTCAGGAGGCAGAGGCAGGTGGATCTCTGAGTTCAAGGCCAGCCTGGTCTACAGAGTGAGTTCCAGGACAGCCAGGGCTACACAGAGAAACCCTGTCTCGGAAAACAAACAATAAAACTGATCTCTCACTTCTTGCAAGCTTACTTTCCTCTTTGCATTACAGCCATGTGTACTGGTGCATGCCTTGACGTAGGAATAGGAGGACCAGGGATTCAAGGCCAGCTTTGGGGATCTAGCAAATGTGAGGCCAGAGCGAGCCACAAGAGTCTATTTCATCAGAGATAAAGAAATAAATAAGACCAACCAACAACAAAACAAGGGCTCCGATGGCTGTATTGAGTAGCCTGGAGGTGGCAGAGATCTGGAATGCTCCAGCATGGTTCTTCGTTTTTAACCATCTGCCAGAGTGTCTTTGGGCTGACTTGAGTTCAGCCTCTGGCAGCTCCCTCCCCCCCCCAACCCTATTCCTGTCCTCTGCCTGTCTCTAACTGCCTTTTCAATTAATTTCCTCTTCCTTCCTCATTAGCAACATTGGGAGACAATAACCAGCCTTTTCTGAGACTCTCCCCAAACACCACTGAGCCTGGGTGCTAGGTGGGATACTCTCTTCTGCCCCCTGTACCAGCAGCCTGTGAGTGATCTACAAAAGGTCTCTCAGAGGCAGGTGTTCCAGAGATCCTCATGACCTGAGGGTTTCCAGTTTGACATTGGCCTGGTGGTTTTCCTTCTCTGGGCTTCAACTATCTTGTGCTACGATTAACTGAGATACTCAAAGAGATGCTTTGCCCAGCACATCCAAAGTATTCAAAGGTTGGCTGTTTCAAGCTTCTCCTTGCCTGTGCCCAGAACTAAGAAATGAAATGTAGCCAGTTAGCCAGGCACAAGACCCTGGGCTGAGCGCAGTGACTCTGGTGAGCATGCGCACCAGTGACTGTGATGGCCAATGTGCAAGCAGGGCAGGAAGAAACTACTTCCTCACAGGCTGCTCCCAGGGTTTCCTGGGATGGCGAGTCCTTCTGATATAGCTCTAGTTCATTAATCAATACATACTATAAATGTGAATGGGATGGGCATGAGGAAGGGGTTCACGGACACCCTGAACCCCACTGGTGTGCCCATTTAGCCACCTCCAATTCTAAAGAAAAGAGCTGCAAGTCGGGTCATTTGCCCGCTCCTCCCCTCGGCCCAGGAGGCAAGGGGTTATCATGCAGTCTTTGCCATTTTCTGCTTCCCACAAGCCAAGGCTTTACATGAAGTGTCTCCCTGCCTCCCACACCCTGGTATTGCCATTTGCACAAGAGTAAAGTGAACAAGTGGGCACAGAGAGCTGAGTGGATGAAGTACTGAGGAAGTGGCCTGGATGCCTCTCTCCTCTAGACTCCCTCCCTACATTTTGCTGAAATGGAGTCCGTTGACACCATTGGCGAATAGTTAAAACGCTAAAGTTGGTTGGGTATATTTAAACAAACAAGCCAGGAGACAGCAGTTCCCTGATTTACAAAGGCAAACAAAAATCAAGATCATTGCCGAGGCTCAGGAGACTGCAAAACAGAATCTGATGGACCTCAACGGTTTTTCTGCATCCCAGATTGTCCCATCACCATACAAACCTTCCAGAACTTTCTAGAAGGGAAGTGAACTGGAAAGGTTTGTTTTTCCGGCTTTGCCTCTGTCCTACACTAGGCCGAGGGGCCTAGCATTCCACTAATTTCCCATTGACTTGCCCTCCAGGGTGTCCTGTTCCGTGGTCTCCAGATGACCCTTCAGGAGAGGGTCACCGGCAGTCACACCCCAGACGCCGCAGGCAGGGACTAGGGGCTCCGCCTCCAGGTCGCGAGGGCCGGCGAGCGGCGGGTCAGACCGGATTAGAAGATGTGGATTGCGTCCGGGTCCCGCGGAGGGCCGTCTGGCCCCAGAGGACAGAGGAGCGGGCTGGCCGAGCTGCCCAAGGGGCGGGATGTTGATTGCTCCCGGGAAGGGAGTCCTGAGTCTGGACTCCCTCTCCTGGGCACCCACCTGTCGGCCTACTCTGATGATCACTCAGGTCATTGGGCCGACTACACACACGAACACCTCGATCCAAGTAGGTTCCGAGCCTGTGGTCACCCAGGACACCTGACAGCGCCCAACCATGAGAACTGCCTGAGTTCTCGACTTTAGACACCCAATCTCTAATTTCGGATTCTTAAGCCCTAGTTCCTGATGTCATCTGCTGGAGTGGGGATAAAACCCAGTAACGACTTGTTTTATTGTACGCCTGGTTCTGTGCAGAGCGTTTCTGGGGAAGATGGGGCGTTGTCACCTAGTCCCCTCCATAAGTCTATCAAGAAGGTCTTACGATTTCCAAACTACAGATGGGCAAGCTGATGCTCGCAGGTGCTCAGCGGCGCGACCGGGCCCTCGCCCTACCTTTTTACCCTCTACCATTTGAGGTAGGACCCGACCCCTGGTTCCATTCCTACCGGGCTACCAGTGCTGTCCCCTGAGCCTGCCCACGGGGAAACATAGTTAATCCCAGACTCTGGACGACTCTTGATGCCCAGTCCCCGCTGCAACCATCGCGCGCCTCCCGGCCGTGCGCCCTTGGGTGCTGGCGAGGCCAGGTTTGCAGCCTACCTTGCGCCTGAAGGCTGCGGATGATGTCCGCCCGAGGCAGCGGGTCTCGGTAGAGGCTCAACATGTACGCCAGAGGGGACGGTGATGAGGGCTGCCCCGGTGTCCACAGAGGCAAAGCGGCTGCTGTTGCGGCGCGCGGGTGGAGTAGGGCCCAGCAGGCTTGGAGAAGAAGAACGGGGAGGCTGTGGGCACTCATGGTGGGCTGGCTGGACCCGCAAACAACGCCTGGGTCCCTTATATCTGAGCCGCCGCCGCTCCGCCCCCTCCCTTCCTCCCTCTGGAGAGGCCTTGAGAACCTATAACCCCCCTGGAGGGGCAGGGCAGGGGAGCCCCTGCTGGGGGGAGGTGTGATGTGCTGAGAAAGACTACAGATAAATTGAAACGGGGGGGGGGGCTGGATACAGAGACTGAGTCTAGGCTGCCCCACACCTTGCCCCTCTACCTCGAAAAGTCTTCCTGCTGAGACAGAGCAAGCTAGTACTATCTGCTCCGAAGTGAGCTTGGCTGAGCTGGAGGTGTGTTAGAGCCCTGGCTGGCTTCAACCCCAGAACCACAATAATGACTTCCTAACTCTGCTTCTTCTGGTGGTCTCCTGGTGGTCCTCTCTTTCTAGTTCATCCAAAAGCAGGTAGGGAGTGCTGGGATAGGGGGCAGTCCTCTGTTCTGGGTAGCACCAGGCCAGCCTGGGCTACAGTCTTCATTGGCAAGGCCCCTAGGTAACTACAGAGTATTGAGAATTTGGGAGAACAAAGGTGAGCTCTATGGGAGGGCCCTTGGTGATAAATGCCAGCTTCAAATACCAAAGTGCCCTCCTGGGGAGCAAAGGGAATACTTCGTGGAAGCTGAAACCCCAGCTATAGGTAACCTAGGTGGTTTTGGGGTGACAGGCCCTTACCTGCTTGCTATGGGAGTTTTTTGGGGGGAGGGAGCTGGAGGTTTGCTCGCTGCGTCTCCTGCCAGCGGGGACAGAGCCCTGGGAGATCTTAGTCCCTCTCCAGATCACAGCTCTCCTTGAGGCCTGACCTTGTCTACACAAAATGAAATGAAATGTCTTTTATTTTCTCAAAGTAACTGTCTTCAGTCATATTTCTGGTTTTGAGGAAACTCAACATAACAAATATGCCGTATGCATAAGACTATGGTAAGGGGTGGACCTTCTTTCACACTGTATAACTGTTCAGAGGGATCCATTAAGAAGAGAATTTGCAGAATGGAAAGATCCTAGGCTTTGTGTTTTCAAAAGGAAGGGAGGGATTGGAATTACCTTTAAAGAAATGTAAATTCCTGTGCCGAAGTCCGCCCGCCCCCATGTTTTCCTCTGTTGCTGGCTTTCTCCTTAGCTACTCCCCACCCCCACACTGTCCTTTTCAAGCCTCCAACTAGCACATTAGCAGCTGCCTAACGTTCATTGAACACCTACTATGTGCTAGGTACTTTATACACTTGGGCTCTTTCACAGGTTGAAGGGCGAACAGGTGTTAGAAGTGGAGAGAGACCCTGGGGCCTGCAGACCTGCGTCATCTTGTAGGAGCTGCTCTAAACGGCTGGAAGGAGTCTGGGGTTACAGGCCCCCTGCAGATCCTGACAACCTACCAGTGGGTTTATCCTGCCCTCCCATCCAATACCATAGTCTGGTCCTAAGCACACACACACACCACACACACACACAGGGTCTTGTGTAGCCCAGGCTAGCCTTGAACTCATTTTGTAGCTGAGGACCACCTCAAAATTTGATCGTTCCTCTTGCTCTGCCCTGTTTTATGTGGTATTGAGGATTGAACCCATGGCCTCCTGTGTGCTAAGTAAAAACAATAGGAACTGAGCTCCTGCTTTATGCCCACAGCGCAGAGCACATGTGTGGACTTGCCCAAGGATGCTGTCTCCTGAACTGTTAAACTCCACAGTTCCCTCCAGACTTCAGAAGTGGAATTTGGAGAGAGGGCGTGGCCATCTACATCTCCATCAAGCACCCCAGGGGCTCTTATCCTAAAGCTTTGGAAACCTGGGTGGGCCAGGTTACCATGTAGGATGTGTCCCCATAAAACAGCTGGCAAGATCTCCTCCTATGCACTTAAAGCTAAAGTGCTTGGGAGGCTCTGAACCCTGTTGAAAGGATTAAACACACATCTGGGCGCTTACCAGTGTGGGGAATAAGGAGATTCTGCCTTCTACAGCAGACCCCTCCCCAGAGGCCGGTGGCACCTCGTTTCCTAGCGTGTACAACTCAAACAATGACAGCTTGCTAGGCATAGTGGGAAATGCTTTTAATCCCAGCACTCTGAGAG
Organism: Uromys caudimaculatus; assembly: GCA_028551405.1. Classification (NCBI taxonomy): domain Eukaryota; kingdom Metazoa; phylum Chordata; class Mammalia; order Rodentia; family Muridae; genus Uromys; species Uromys caudimaculatus. The sequence goes on along the minus strand of CM052720.1, from coordinate 24,432,707 downwards.
ACAGAGGCAGGAGGATCTCTGAGGCAGGAGGATCCCTGTGAGTTCAAGGCCAGCCTGGTCCCACAGAGCAAGTTCCAGAGGTGATTTGCAGATGGTGTGCCAGGCCAGCAGGGATACATGGTGAGATCCCGGCTGATAAAAGATGTGAACAGTGCCAGGCAGTGGTGGCGCACGCCTTTAATCCCCGCACTTGGGAGGCAGAGGCAGGTGGATTTCTGAGTTCGAGGCCAGCCTGGTCTACAGAGTGAGTTCCAGGACAGCCAGAGCTACACAGAGAAACCCTGTCTCGGAAAAAAAAAAAAAAAAATGTGAACAGCGGGTTTGGCCACACAGAGGGATGCTGAAGAGATGGGAATTCCAGAACCTGAGGTTGCCAGTCTCTGACCTCCTGGGATCCAGGTGGCTAAGGGCAGGCTCACCCACCAAGAGCTGAGAAGGAATGACAAAGGTGATGTATCTACCTTCAGTACTGGGCTAGAAGCTTCCTGAAATGAATGGTCAGGCTTTTGGCATCCTGTGTCTCTTGCATGGTGTGGCAGGGAAAGTCTAAGAGCTGAGTTGAAGTTAATGGTAATAACAGTGGCTAATGATGGAGACACGTGTGCCTCGGCCGTTCTGCTGGAAGCCCCCATCGATTTCATCATCTGTCCCAGGTCCAAGATATCTGAAGCAGAGCAAACGCTGAGGAGAAGTGCTGTGGCATCAAGAGGGAGAGGCAGGTCCGCTCATCCCCCCCCCCCCCCCCCGACTGTCTTTCAACTCCTGGTGCTTCTCCATAAAAGAGAGCTGAGAAGAAAGAGCCTGTGAAATGACTCAGTGGATAAAAGCGCTTGCAGCCAAAGCTGGTGACCTGAGTTCGATCCCCGAGACCCATATGGTGAAGGGAGATTGATTCTTGCAGCTTGTTTTCTGCCATGGCACAACACATGCAAATATGGAAATATATGGTTTAAATGTTTAATAAATAGGGGCTTGAGAGATGGCTTAGTAGTTTAGAGCACTGACTGCTCTTCCAGAGGTCCTGAGTTCAGTTCCCAGCAACCACATGGTGGCTTAAGATAATCTGTAATGAAATCTGATACCCTCTTTTCTCTCTGTCTCCCTGGCTTTTTTTTTTTTTTTTTTGGTTTTTCGAATCTCCCTGGCTTTTTGAGTCAGGTTTTCCCTGTGTCATCCTGGCTATCTTGGAATTCACTATGCAGACTAGGCTGGCCTTGAACTCAGAGAGATCCACCGGCCTCTGCTCTTAAGTGCATATGCCACCATGTCCACAGGAGATGGAGGCAGAAAAATTAGCGGTTCCAGGCTAGCCTCAGCTACATAGTAACCAAACTAAATGAAATAAATAAGGCTGACCCCTTTTCAGAAAAAAAGAAACAAAAACAAAAAAACCCAAAAACGTAGTGCAATCATATCTTGTAGAAAGAGATTTTTTTAGGCTTCCCAAGTCTTGCCCTCCTGTGACCTGGGCTGCAGACAGAGCTCATTCCTTGTGTGTATTGGACCCCAGCTGCATGGGGATCTAGGCTTTCTCCCTGGACTGTCTGACAAAGCTTGTCCCAGCTTCTGCATTCTCTTGCTCCACTGGAAGGGGAATCCAAGACCCTGCAGCCTCTTCAGGACACAGACCTACAGTCACATCAGCCTTCTCTGTTGATTAAGGACATTCGCTAGTTAGTCCCAGGGCTGTTTCCTGAAAGGCCAGAAGTGCTCTTTTCTCAGGCAGAGGGTGACACATTCTCACTTCCCCAGACAGACTGACCTGAGAGATAACCTCTGAGGCACGCACAGCTGCTGGGGGGGGGGGGGGGGGCAAAGTCTCGAGAGGTCGCAAGGTTCCCCGCAGGCTGTTCTATCTCTCTCCTAACCTGAGCATTAGTGTGGCTCGGGCCCTGACGTCAGGCTTTAGAAAGCAAATCTGAATCCTCCTCTCAACCACCTCAGTGTATTGGATTGGTCGTTTGCCATATTAAAAACAACAAGCACACTGATTTATTCATTAGTATGTGTACAGACCAGACATGCACCATGACAGCTGTGGAGGGCAAAGGAATCGGGGCTGTGTTTTCTCTCGTTTTTCCTTGTGGGTCCGGGTTTTCCGGTTTAGCAGAAAGTTCCTTTATCTGCTGAGCCTTCTTGCCAGAGCCATTTTGCTGCTGCTGCTCAAGTGACTATAAAACGAAGATAAATAATAATGTCTAAATAACACAAGTCGTAGATAGTACATGCAGGGAAACATGCCACGGGCAGCACCTGACAGTTCATTGAATAAATCGGGTCATGTCATGATGCCACAGCCTTGTGCCACACTCTGCTTTAGTGCCCTGTTTGACACTGGCTGCCTTCATACACAGTTGACCCTCTGTGCCTGCAGGTTCTTAATCTGAAGGTTCAACCATTGTGGTCAGAAAACATTCTAGGAGAACCAACTTATCATTATACAGAGAGTATAACCATTAACCCAGCTTTTCCTTTGTATTAGGTTTTATAAATCACTGGGAGATATCTAACGTGTATGAGAAGGGCTAGGCATGTGGCTTAGTTGGTAGAATACTTTCCTAGCATGGGCAACCCCCTGGGTTCGATTCCCCATCACTTCATAAACTTGGTGTGGTAGTACTCACACCTGTAATCCCAGCATTTAGGAGGTAGGAGCAGGAAGATCAGAAGTTCAAAGTTGTCCTCAACTACATAGTTCAAGGTCAGCTTGGCTACATGAGACTTTGTAAAGAGCGTCTGGGAAGTTGTTTATATGTAGACATGGAGCCTCTGCTGATTTTGGTACCTGGGCGAACTCTTCATAGCTACTCTTGCTTGCACTTTCAGGGTTCCATGTTTCCCATACTACTGCACTGTGAGATTGACACCCAGAGCTGAGAGGTCCCTGTCTCGTCTCGGTCCCTGCTGGGCTCAGGTGGCTCTCTGTGGTCTTGAGGTATTGACAGCTCCTGCTCTCCAGCCTGCCACTTACAGTCCTCCCCTCCAGCCTCCCACGTCACCCCAAGTGTGCTCCAGCCCCACGGAAATGCCTGCCCTTTTCTGATGTTCACAGCTTGCTCGCTTGCTCGCTTCCTTCCTTCCTTTTTCTTTTGCCAGAAATCTTTTTGTTTCTTTATTTACACAAAACATTACTATTATCAGAGTATGGGTATTCTGAGCACTAGTCTCAGCTACTGAGAAGGCTGGCGAAAGGGGAAGTGGTCTGAGCCCACAAGTTTGAGACAAGCCTGGGTAACCCAGTGTCATTAGTAACTAGGGCTGGGGATCCAACTCACCTGGCCAAGAGCTTGCTCGCCTTGCATATGTGAAGCCCTGGATTTCATCCCCAAAGTCACATAAACCAGACTTGGTATAATCCCGACTGGGGAGGGGGTGGGGGTGGGGGTTGCCTGGGCTATGCCCACCCTGCCCTTATTAACTAGTTAATTCAATAAATAGACAGATGCGGTGGTTCACGCTGTTATGAGTTCTAGGCTAGCCTGAGAAACCTAGCAAGATTCTGCTTTTAAAAAAAAAAAAAAAAAAAAAAGGCCAGGCGGTGGTGCATGCCTTTAATCCCAGCACTCGGGAGGCAGAGGCAGGTGGATTTCTGAGTTCAAGGCCAGCCTGGTCTACAGAGTGAGTTCCAGGACAGCCAGGGCTTCACAGAGACACCCTGTCTCGAAAAACAAAACAAAACAAAAAAATAAAATAAAAATGAAAAAACAAAACAAAACAAAAACCCAATAAGTAAATAAGTAAGTGTATAAGTGTATTTTTTTTTTTTTAAGATTTCTTTATTTATTATGTGTAAGTACACTGTAGCTGTCTTCAGACACCCAGAAAAGGGCATCAGATCTCATTACAGATGGTTGTGAGCTACCATGTGGTTGCTGGGATTTGAACTCAGGACCTTCAGAAGAGCAGTCAGTGCTCTTAACTGCTGAGCCATCTCTCCAGCCCCCATTAGTGTATTCTTATTTGTGATAAATTACTTCTCTTCCATTGGTGGAATGAGCAGATTCAAACCAGGTTAGATTATATTAAAGGCAGGTTTATTGGGAAGCTGTTCTCAGGTGAGTGAACACTGGCCCCAAAGACCAAAGCCAGGGAAGTTGCCATGGGGGTGGGGGGGAGACAGAAGAGGGCGCACTCATGCAAAGAGAGGAAAGAAGAGACCAAAATGTCTGGATTGTACAGGGAGGAGCATCTGGGGGAAGGGCAGCCAGCCTCTGAGCTAAAAAGTCCAGGGTTGGGTGTGGCCTATGCCAGGTAGAGACTGAGGGGTGCTGGGAGAACCTGGAAGCCAGGTCTGTTTTGGTTATGTAAAATATCCACCTCAGTCCCTTGTCCCTGGAGTCTGAAACCAAACAATCCTCAGAATCCAGCTCCAGGGTCACCGTCCCCTGCCCCTCCACAACACCCTGTCCTTCAGGAGAGATCCCAGCCTATCTTTGGTTTAGGAGACAAGTCCTTAAAACCACAAGAGCTTTCTGCCAGGAGGCCGGTCGCATGGTTTGAGTGCAGAGCCTGGCACTTGTGGGTGAAGATGGCAACCTGCCTGAGGCCAGTTGGCCAAGAGCAACATTTTATCTGCCACTTTTCAAAGGTTTTGTAATTAAATCATTAACAGTAGAAAAACCCATGGGCGATGATGGCGCACGCCTTTAATCCCAGCACTCTGGAGGCAGAGGCAGATGGATATCTCTGTGAGTTCGAGGCCAGCCTGGTCTACACAGAGAAATTTTGTCTGGAAAATAATAATAATAATAATAATAATAAGCCGCCAAATGATTTGTAAACTCAGATGAATATTGGATTTGAGAAAGACCCAGAATCAAGAAGTGGAGACTCAGGAGGGTCTGGATTGACCCTGCCACTCCTAACTGTTCTCCATGGTGTCGCCTACAATCACCTAGGCTGATGTATATGGCCCTGGTTGGGTGAACTAGAAGCATGGTAAGCGTAGAGCCCTTATTAGTCCTAGGAACTGATAGAAATGTTGGCTTCCACATTACAGACAGAGCAACTGAGGCTCAGAAGGCTTGGCAGTGCACTTAAGGAAGAGTATCTAACAGGCAGTAAGGCTGGGATCCGCCCTAGGTCCTCCTGAGTTGTAAACCCCAGCCAGGGGCTCCCCAGGAGCCCCGGGAGGCCTTCCCTCATTCGCTGCAGCTCCTGTGTGGCAGTGCTGTGAGACAGATGCTTGAGCCTCCCAGGACATTTCCATCCACAGCAGAAGTGAACTCATTGTGTTTGTGGCCAGCTGCTCATTTGTAACTGTCCCCTCCTCAGGCCCCAGCCCCATCCTTAAGTTATAACCTGAATTCATCGGTGGGCCACTGGCCTGTCTCTGACACACAGAAGGAAATCGGAGGTGTTTGTTGCATGAGAACGTGTTACCCAGGGCCTGCACTGGGGTGGGGGTGGGAACGCAAGGGGGGAGGGGGAGACTGGGCAGATGCTTCTCGGTGCTGTGGTTGCCAAAAGGACATGAGCCCAGGTCACTGCTTTCCTCTGGTCTGAGTCTTCTCCCCCAATTCTTCTGGGAACATGACAGAGGACCAGAGGACGTCTGTCTCGATGAACCAGTATTTGGATTCATGGTCTGTACATGGCCTTCTTTTTTTTTTTTTTTTTTTTGGTTTTTGGTTTTTCGAGACAGGGTTTCTCTGTATAGCCCTGGCTGTCCTGGAACTCACTCTGTAGACCAGGCTGGCCTCGAACTCAGAAATCCGCCTGTCTCTGCCTCCCAAGTGCTGGGATTAAAGGCGTGCGCCACCACTGCCCGGCTGTACATGGCCTTCTACGTGAACTTCTCAGGAGCCTGATGGGAGCTGCGTCCTGAGCTGGGCTGGCACCATCTTGGCCTGACAGACTGGGTTGAGCTGGTCTAGTGTCAGGGGCTGGGCAGATCTGAAGTTCCTGCGACTCCTCATCCTGAGCTCTGTCCAGCAGGAGCACAGCTGGGCGCTTCCCACAGGGTCGGGAGGTAAAGGTTCCCTTGGCCTGGGAACCCCGGGGAGTGGGAAGATTTTGTGAAACAAACACAGAGGCCACCGGGAAGATGGCTTCTCCTCCCACTATGTAGTTTCTGAGATTCCCACAGTCTCTGTCTGCTGCCTCCCGCCTCCCCCTTGTCCCTTGGAGGAAGTCACAGGGCTGAAGGTGAGGTGCTGACTCAGCTCTGAGCCCTGGACTAAAAAGAGTCCCCCTCCTCTGATGTCTGCGTGTTATGTAGGGGGTGTAATGACAGCAGAACTGTTTTTCTGGGTGCAAAGATGCTGACTCTCCCCCAAATTGCTTTATGATAATGATCAGGTAGGGTACCTACTAAGAGCAAAAGCAAGCAGCTGGCTATAATGCCAGCACTTCAAAACTGAGGCTGGGGGATCAGGAGTTGAAAAGCAACCTTCATTACTTAGTAAGTACTAGTGAGAGACTAGCCTGAGCCACACTTGTCTCAAAACCCAAACAAAAAAAAAGAAAACGAAACAGAAAAACACCCTGTCTTGAAAAAAACAAAACAAAAATTTAAAAAAAAAGAAAAGAAAAAGAAAAAACAGAGCTCTCTGGTGGCTTGAGCCTACAATCTCAGCACTCAGGAGGTTGAGGCAGGAGGACAGTCATGAGCTCAAGCCTAGCCTATATCATGTAGGGGGTTCAGGCCAGTCAGACTCTGTGAGACTCTGTTCTTGATTGATTGCTTGATTATTGATTGACTGATTGATTGATTGGTTGATTGAAACAGGTCTCACTATGTAGCCTGGCTGTTCTGGAACTTACTAAGTAGACCATGCTATCCTCCACCTGCTCTGCCTGCAGGAGTGCTGGGATTAAAGACATGCGCCTTCATGTCCAGTTAAAGCTATATTCCAAGACCTTGCCAATACAAATAAGCAACTGTTTACCCACAGAGTTGTGGGATACGTTTTACTTTTATAAGTGTTCTTTGAATCTTTAATAACTTCGAAAGCATAAACAGTAAAGACTTACAAAGCCATTCTGTAATGCTTTTTTTTGTTTTGGTTTTTTGGTTTTTCGAGACAGGTTTTCTCTGTGTAGCCCTGGCTGTCCTGGAACTCACTCTGTAGACCAGGCTGGCCTCGAACTCAGAAATCCACCTGCCTCTGCCTCCCAAGTGCTGGGATTAAAGACGCACGCCACCACTGCCCGGCTCATTCTGTAATGCTTTACTGAAAAATTTTAAAAGTCATTTTGGGGAACTGGGGAGATGACTACGTGGTTAAGAGCACTGGCTGCTCTTCCAGAGGACTCAGGTTTAGTTCCCAGCAGCCTGTAATTCTAGCGTCTAAGAGAAAGAGGCAGTGATTCACCACAAGTTCAAGGACAGCCTGGTTTACATAGCAAGTTCCAGGACACCCAGAGCTCTCAAAAGCAAAAACAAAGCAAAACAAAACAAAAAACAGCAAACAGATAAGACTGAACAAACGAGTTCCTAAAACAAAGTGCCAAAATTGGAAATATTTAATGCTGTTCTGTGTATGTTTGTTTATAACTCTGAGAGGAAAATATAGTTACAAGAATATTTTTGACTAAAGCTTATAATTCTCTAAGATCTTTGGAAGGCAGTCTCATTTCGGGGCTGCGGGGGACCCAGGAAGGTTTGTCTTTTCAGGGAGTCTTGCTCTTGAGCAGGTGAGATGAGGGACTGCCCCACTCCCCGCCCCCCAAGTTTCTATTCTCCTCACTTGAAGGTGGAATCATGGGAGATTTAGAGGCTGGGTGACTGACCGAAGGTCACAATGGTTAGTGGCAGGACTGGCACTAGCGTTCAGCTCTTTGACTCTAAAGCCTACCCTGCATCACCGCAGGCAAGGAGGCGGCACCTGCGGCTCAGACTCCCAGCACCCTTGCTCTGTGGGCCTCTGACCACAGGGGTCTCAGGATCTGCAGGCAAACCGCATTCCCCACTCACATCAAAGGGCCCCGGACTTCAAAGGCATCTTGGGAGAGGTGCACATACTGAGAATGCTCAGGACAGCTAATGCGATTAGCCAGAGACTCTCAACGGGGCAGGAAGTGCTTTAGAGAACAGCTAATTCCTTGGAAGTGAAAATCTGTTCTCACCCCAGCCACACTAGGAATCCTTTTTTCTTATGGCTAGTATCTGCTTCTAGATACCTGGGGATTAAGGTGAGAAGGGGCTGTGCCAATCTTGTGTGCTTTCCAAGCAAGACTAAAGAAGAGTTTGTAAGAAGCCAGCTGTTGTGATGCACGTTAAACCCAGAATTTAGGAGGCAGAGGCAGGAGAATCTCTATGAGTTCAAGGCCAGCCTAGTCTACATCATGGGCTCCAGGCTAAGTTACTACACATGTATGAGTAAAACTCCCTTATAACAACCAAGGCCGCTGTATCAATTCCATGTCAGATATGTGTGATCCTTGCACCATCGTGAAATTCTCTCAGATGACAACACATCAGAGCCAGCTATGTCAGCTCCAGGTCATCCTGGCACTGGTGAAAGGAAACCATGTCTGGCACAGCTCCCAGGGGGCGGCTCTCCATTTGTTCTCTGGAGGTGTACTTATTCCCATTTCACAGGTGAAAACACTGAGGATCTCACCAATTCAGTTCCTGCCCAAGGTCACATTGGTACTAAAAGAAAAGCTGGGTGTGGTGGTGGCACTCCTGTGATGCTAGCACTCTGGAGGCAGAGCAAGCCAACCTCTGTAAGTTCCAGGCTAGTCTTGTTTACATCGCAAGTTCTAGGCCAGTGAGATCCCTTCTAAAAAAACAAAACAAAAATGTGTAAGTTAGACACAGTAAGTAATTAATAAGAATGACCAAATAAAAGATAGAACATCTATTGTATTAAGTAAAAGAAGGTAACTTGATTTTTAAATTTGGGGGAGGGGGGTGTTGGATTTGGTGGGGTTTTGTGGTTTTTTTGTTTTGTTTTAAAGATTTCTTTATTATATTTATATGAATACACTGTAGCTGTCTTCAGACACACCAGAAGAGGGCATCGGATCCCATTACAGATGGTTGTGAGCCATCATGTGGTTGCTGGGAATTGAACTTAGGACCTCTGGGAGAGCAGTCAGTGCTCTTAACTGCTGAGCCATCTCTCCAGCCCTGGGTTTTGTGGTTTTGTTTTTGGTTTTGTTTTCTGGACGGGTACTCACTTTACTGTGTAGTCTAAATGGCAATCCTCCTGCTTCAGCATGCCTAGTTCTGGAATTATAGACAAGAGCCGATGTACTCGGCTTCACGAGGGTTACTTGAGCAAGCTGTGATGTACAAGCCTACAAGCCTAGCACTCAGGAGGCTGAAGCAGGATGATAATGAGTTTGAGGCTAGCCTGGGCTAGTGAGACTGTCAACACACAAACACACTCCCTCTCGAATATATACACATATATACACACTCACATACACACACAAATACACCTGCACACACACATACACAGACACACACATACTCCCTCATAAACACACACACATAAACATGCACACACATATTCAAATGCACACACATACACACACATGCACACACACACATACTTCCCTGAGAACACACACACATAAACACCACACACACACACACACATACACAAGCACACACGTGCACACACACATATATTTCCCCAAGAACACACATACACACACACACATATGCACATACATATACACATGTACACACATACACAGGCACACAGGCACACACCACACACACACACACACACACACACCTATGCACCCAGAGCTGATTATATACCTACAATCCCCATCTTGAGAGACAGAAGAACCAAGAATCCCTACAAACTGCAGGTCAGCCAGGGAAACATCATGAGACCCTGTCTCACAGCTAGGTTGGGCATGGTGGCATCCGCCTTTAATCCCAGCACTTGGGAGGCAGAGGTAGGTGAATCTCTGTGAGTTGGAGGCCAGCCTGGTCTACAAAGTGAGTGCAGAAGAGCCAGGGCTCTGTTATATAAAGAAATCCTGTCTCAAAAAGCCACCCCCCCACACACAAAAAAGTTGCAGGAACACAAACACAGGCCAGCAGTCACACCTGACCTGAGTTGGCTGTTGGGTGGCTTACGGGAAGGTTAGCTATACTGTTTGGATACTCTGGATGAGTAGACAGCTCACACCCTGGCATGGGAGAGCTGGAGACTTCACCATGGTACACAGAGTGCATGTAATTTAACAAGTTGCTTATTGGATACTGTACTGGCTCGTTTTGTGTGTCAACTTGACACAAGTTGGAGTTATCACAGAGAAAGGAGTTTCAGTTGAGGAAATGCCTCCATGAGATCCGGCGGTAAGGCATTTTCTCAATTAGTGATCAAGGGGGGAGGGCCCCTTGTGAGTCTGTGGCTGGTAGTCTTGGGTTCTAAAAGAAAGCAAGCTGATGAGTTCGAGGCCAGCCTGGTCTACAGAGTGAGTTTCAGGACAGCCAGGGCTACACAGAGAAACCCTGACTCAAAAAACCAAAAAACAAACAAAAACAAAAAACAAAAAAACAAAAAACAAAAAAAAACCAAAGAAAGCAGACTGAGCAAGCCAGTAAGTAGCATCCCTCCATGGCCTCTGCATCAGCTCCTGATTCCTGACCTGCTTGAGTTCCAGTCCTGACTTCCTTTAGTGATGAACAGCAGTGTGGAAGTGTAAGCTGAATAAACCCTTTCCTCCCCAACTTGCTTCTTGCTCATGATGTTTGTGCAGGAATAGAAACCCTGACTAAGACAGATACTATGTAATCTTTATTTGACTGATGTCCAATTAGAAAGCGAAATGTCACACCCCAACTGTTTCCTGGGCTTTATCTTTCTTTGTCCTCTGCTGGGCTGGGTACCGAAGGCCAGGTAGGGGAAGGGACTCTTGACATCTTCCAAGATTTCTAAATAGCGTGCTGGCAGAGAACAGTGTGCATGTGACCTTGGCCGCAGATGTTACAAGGGTGACTTCAGAAACTGGAATGCCCACAGCTAGAGTTCGCACAATATAAGCTGGAAACCAAGTTCAAGAGTGACATAGGTGGGGGCATCTTGGCCGACAGGACAGAGCCCCTCCGGTGCCTTGTAAAGTTCTCCAGTCCACATCTTCTGGAAGCATTGAAGTCCTTAGCACCAGCCGGTAAGTGCTTGGCTTATGTCACAAGCCAGACGGACAACAGCAGCGGCTATTGCTTCTCCGAAGCCGACCGGCTGAGCGTTCCTGCCGCTCGAGGCTGCTTCCCATCCAGCCCCTTTGTGTCTGTGCCTGGTAGGGGTAGGGGAGGTGTCCATGATTTGCTTCTGACCTTGGCCATCTTTAAACTGATTGTCCCCGTGATCATTCTCATGCTTTGTCTTCTTTCTTCAGGCATAGCAGATGCGCCACCTTCTCCACTGCTCACCTGCATACCAAGCAAGAAAATGAACTATTTTAAAATTAGAGATAAATAAAATACATATGGCTTAGCTTCTATTGCACATGCAATTCCAGCTAGAGCTGCCTAGCTTCTGTATACAATCTTCTGTTTTAGAAACCAGGCCTTGGCGTTGGAAATTCAGTGTTTTTAATGTAACTATTGGGACTGAATCTGTCCTCTGTATGTGCGTGCATTCTCTCTTCTGTTAAGTACAGCAGCTGTGGGCATTTCACACACACACACACACACACACACACACACACACACACGGCTACTGGCTGATCTCAACCCTAGCACACACAGAAGTTAAACATAGGCACAGTGGTCCAATCTGTAGGCACCTACTGTCCTTTCTCCCACTGCTGCTGCTGCTTATCCTCAGAAGTCCGGTTTCTGTGGAATCTCTATACACCCTCGAACACAGATAGAAGAACCAAGAAACTACCCAACCCCAACCCCAAACTAGGAAAATCAGAGGGGAGCTGGGAGCTACTACCCAAGGCTGCATGTCTAATGGCTTCTCTATATAAAGTACCTTTTCTGTTGTACATATTCTCTTCACGGTCTCTTATCCGCGGACCATGGAAGCTGAGCATCACCGTTACATGGATTTGTGAATAAACATATTGACAAACTGGAAAAAAAAAAAAAAAAAGAAACTGGAATGCATGTGGAAGAGACCAAAGAAAGTTCTAGAAAGCTCACCCAAGTCTTCCACATCTTCCTCTGACCGCGCAGTCATTGTTGTTGGCTATATCACTATGCCCCGCCCCTGCCCCTCCCACTTTAAGACCTGACCCTTGACCCCCTTCTAGCTGCTAGATTTTTCCCTCATTGCCAAGTTGCTGCTGTTGTTGTCCTGAGTCCACACCTACCCAAGGCTTCCCTGGCTTGGATGGTGGGAAATTGTTTCAAAGGTTTCCTCCCCTCTCGGCTTTCTTTTCCTTCCTTCCTTCCTTCCTTCCTTCCTTCCTTCCTTCCTTCCTTCCTTCCTTCCTTCCTTCCTTCAAAGATATATGAGTGCCCTGTCTGTCTGTACACCTGTGTGCTAGAAGAGTGGATCGGATACCATCACAGATGGTTGTGAGCCACCATGTGGTTGCTGGGATTTGAACTCAGGACCTCTCGAAGAGCAACCAGTGCTCTTAACCACTGGGCCATCTCTCCAGCCCAGAACCCTCTGCTTGTAAACTTCCCTCCACATCTTGACCTCTATCTCGCTCAGTCTTCTTCTTTTGCCTTGAGCTCAAGGCGAGTCTCCTGCCTCTGCTTTCCCAGTGTTGAACAGCCCTTAGGTATGACCTCTTTGGAGGGTCCCCTCTCCTTGTCTGAAGACAGTTCACCCTCCTCATTCTCCCTAAGGTCACCCCTATATTTTACTTGAAAAGACATGTGCAATGCAGGCACAGACACTTTGTTCAAAGGGGCTGCTTGTTTATTTTTCAAGATAAGGTTTCTCTGTGTAGACCAGGCTAGCCTGGAACTCAGAGATCCACTTCTCTCCTGAGTGCCCGAGAGGCTATTGATTGCCGCCTGCTTGCCTGCAGAACACAGGTCCTGCAAGGGCCTCTGCTTCACCATCTGTGTAATTAGGAATCCTGGGCCTAGCATGGTGCCAGGCTCATAGTGGGCCCAGGAATACCCATAAGTAAAGGAGAGAAGCGCAGAGCTGACCACTGAGCTGGTCGACCACGTGGCTCCAGGCTTGGTCTCCACTTTAGTCCTTAGCTGAGAATCCTCCTTCCCCAGTGCTGGGTCCAGCTGAGAGCCACATGCCAGGCGCTGAGCCAGACTGCCCTCTTTTAGCCCACTGCCTTGGCCGGGCCCCCTGCACCTCTCTTACTTCCTTGGGACTTTCCACTGGGGTTATTTCTGCACATTTTTAGCAGAGACCAGGAAAAGTCATCATTTGTGACCATTTTTCCGGGCACTGTACAGAGAGAGAAAGGTCTGCCGCACCAGTAGCAAAGATGCTCTTTCTGGGGCTGGGGTCATGTTTTGGAGTTCCCGTTGTCCAGGTTCTGATTTTTGCTTCATAGCTTGTTAGGAGACTTTCGGGAAGCTGCTTCACTGGTCAATTTTATTCTCCTCTTCTGTGAAGGGGAAACAGAACCTGCATCAGAGGGCTCATGTGACATGGAATGAAGGAAATCACAGCAGTCAGGTGTGGTGGCTCGTCACCTGTAATTCCAGCAGTGAGGCAAGAGGGATGCCATGAGCTCAGGGCCAGCCTAGGCTACATAGTGAGTTCAAGAGCAGCCTGGGCTACATAGGAAGACTCTATAAATAAACCAAACAATACAAATTCACTAAGACAAACAAACACCTGGAAAGAACTGAGGGTGTCCTATGGACATAGTAAATGCTCAGTGAAGGAGGGCTCTTATCCTCTGTGGTGGTTTGAATATGCTTGGCCCATGGGAAGTGCTACTATTGGGAGGTGTGGCCTTCTTGAAGGAAGTGTGTCACTGTAGGGATGGACTTTGAGGTCCTATGCTCAAACTCCTCCTTCGGATCAAGATGTAGAACTCTCAGCTCCTTCTCCAGCACCATGTCTGCCTGGATGCTGCCATGTTCCCACCATGATGATAATGGACTGAACCTTTGAGCCTGTAAGCCAGCCCCAATTAAATGTATCTTTCCCCCTACTGCATCCCCCAGCCCATTTGGGGGAGAAGCTGCCCACTGTTGTACCGCAGAGCAGTGCACAAGTTGTATATGGTGCACACATATACACAATGGTGCAAAACTGGGTGAGACATACCTGGAATCTCAATACCGGGAAGACAGAGACAGGAGAATCAGGAGTTAAAAGTCACCCTTGGCCACATAGCAAGTTGGAAGCCAGCCTGAGCGACATGATACTTTGTTTCAAGAAGAAGACACTACACTGAGCTCTGTGGCCTGCAGCTGAGACAGGCCAAGGAGCCTCCCTCTCAAGGAAAGGGGGCATAGCAGACGCCTGTAACGTCCTGGCCCTGTGCCTCCTGTATTCAGTGCTATTGGCTTGGGACAGTTGGCTCTACAACAGGTGCCTGGCTTTGGCTGGTGCTCTCTAGGTTTTTAGAAGCGGGTGGATTTCTGCCAATGCCTAGCTGCCTCCACTGCCACCCCCAGAACCCATAATGGGGTGTTGACCCTAGGAACTCAGAAATGGAGCCAGTCCGGAGCTTGGCCAGGGCATGGGCCTTTGCTCTTTCCTCCCCCGCTCAATGGTGCACCCTTAAGGCTTCAGATTGTCCAGGCTCATAGTAGGCCTTTTATAGGGGTAGGGTAAAGAACAAAAAACAAATATTGACTCTCCTCCTGTCACCTCAGAGTGCAGTTCTGAAGAGCTCTGGTAATGACCTGCTCAGTCACAAATGTTTAACTAGTTGCTGAGAGACTCTGTGTGGAAATATGTCAACCCCGGGATGCGGGATGCTCAGGGTTTGCTCTCAGGCTCACATCTTCCTAGAGGGAGTCAGAGAACAGGGGAAAAGCATTGTCATGTAAGGACAGTACTGTGTAACATCTGGGGGGCCATAGCGTCCTGCAATAGAGAGGCTGAGGCGGGACTTGTAGGACAGGGAAGGGAAGGCGCCTTCAAGGCGGTGACATTTAAGCAAACACCCCACCAGAATGATGAGGGGTCTGAAGGAAGAAAGCCAGCCTGGAGGAGGAAGGGCGCACTCGGCTGGTTTAAGGAACTGAAAGACTCCACAGTCCGTAGTGACAAAGCGAAGTGAGGGACCAGGCCGGAGAGAGAGCTGGTCTGGCACTAGAGACTGATTGACCCTCGGGTCACACACATGCTAGGCAAGCCACTCTGCCTCTGAGCTGTATGACCACCCTTCTTTTTACTGTTTACTTCGAGAAAAACGTCTCACTAAGTTGCCTGGGATGGGCCTTCAACTCACTCTGTAGCCCAGGCTGGCCTTAAACTAACGCTCCTTCTGCCTCAGTCCGGGGAGCTGATGGGATGACAGACTTGTACCGCTAGGTGGAGCTGAACGCATGAATGGGAGCTAATAGTTCCGGCTCCCTGAGTTTTCCGGCCGTGTAGCCCTTGCCTAGACTGCTCTGAAGAACATTCCAGCACCGCAGAAGGGTCCCTAATGCCGTCTTAGCCAGTGTCTCCCTCACACATTGATCAACTTTCTCATGGCTTTGATCCTAGCAGGCCACTGTGGTGGAGCCTTCCGTATCTGGCAGCTGGCTCTCTATGACCGTTCTGTGGTGTTACAGTATCAGGATGCCTCAGACAGAGCTGGTCAGTAACTTTGTTTTAATTTGCTATTTATTTATTTATTCATTCATTCATTCATTCATTCATTCATTTATTGATTGATTGATTGAGACTGAATTTCTCTGTGTAGCCCTGCCTGTCCTGGAACTCACTCTGTAGACCAGGCTGGCATGGAACTCAGAGATCTGCCTGTCCCTGCCTTCTGAGTACTGGAATTAAGGGCATGCACCTCCATGCCTAGCCTTTGTTTTTGTTTGTTTGTGTGTGTCAGGGTCTCATGCAACCTAGGCTGGCTTTTACTCTAGGTAGTTGAAAACATTTAATACTTTGTTTGTTTGTTTGTTTGTTTGTTTAAGATTTAATTTTATGGATTTGAGTGTTCTATCTGCATGTACACCTGATTGCCAGCAGAGGGCAACAGATCTCACTATAGATGCTTGTGAGTCACCAAGTGGTTGCTGGGAATTGAACTCAGCAGCCAATGCTCTTAACCTCTGAGCCATTTCTCCAGCCCAACATCTGATACTTATATGCATGCATTTTACAGTGGGATCAACTGAGGCACCCAAGAAGGCCCTGGGTTCGTCCTCGTTACCTGGGAAGTGCATGGCTGCTAGCTCACAGTAGAAATGGAAGAGAAAGATCATTGAATAAATACCCATTCTATATTGGCCTCTATCAACTTAACTCATTTGCTGTGGTCCTCAACATAACTCAAAATGGGCATTATTGTACCCATTTTACAGATGAAGGACTGAATGATTCAGCCCTGACTGCTCTTCCAGAAGTCCTGAGTTCAATTCCCAGCAACCACATGGGGGCTCACAACCATCTGTAATGGGATCTGATGCACTCTTCTGGTGTGTCTGAAGACAGCTACAGCATACTCATATGCATTAAATAAATCTTTTTTTAAAAAAAAAAAAAAAAGAAAAGAAAGAAAGAAAAGAAAAGAAAAGAAAAGAAAAGAAAAGAAAAGAAAAGAAAAGAAAAAGCTACTGTTAGACTCCAAAGAGCCCGGGCTCTTCACAACGTCACCATGCACCCGGACTACACGCCTGGCCCCAGGGGTCAGATGAAGAGTTCCAGCAGGGGTGGGGGTGTAGGATGGGGCCCCTGCAGGTTTGGGGAGAGAAGGTCTAGGCCATGCTGGAACCCTGCTGGGCTCTCACAGGCCTTCATTTCCTGCTAAGGGCAGCTCTGGGGCCTGGGTACCAGTTTCAAGGCTGCACTTTTCTCTGTAGCATCCTGGTCTGGTCTCCTGAGGTGGTTCTGAGACTGAAGGTTCCTGGCTTTCATGGACCTGCCCCTGGCCCAGGGTTGCCATGGGGGTGGCTTGAAGACCACAGCCTAGGGAGGATTTTCAGAATCACCCTGCTTTCCCACGCTGTGTGGGGTCTCCACCTCCTCTGGCCGGCCTGACTCAGAACCGGCCGTCAGGACCCCTGGGGCTTCTTCTTGGGAAGACCTACTTTTGTTTTTAGACAATTGTTTTCTCTCACTTTGTGGGTTGTCTTGCTTGTCTCCAATTGTGGTAAAAGACATGTATGGAATAGGTCTGGTGGTTTAGCTCACTGACAGAATGGATGCTTTCTTAGTCATTTTTTATTGTATTTGTGTGTGTGCTCACGTGCACATGTAGGGATCAGAGGACACTCCGTGGGAGTTAGTTTTCTTCCTCTACCATGGGTTCCAGGGATGGAACTCAGGTCACCAGGCTTGGCAGCAAACACTTTTACCTTCTGAGTCTGCGGTCCTCAACCTTCCGAGTGCTGTGACCCTTCAATACAGTTCCTCATGTTGTGGTGACCCTAGCCATAAAGTTATTTTTGTTGCTCTTTCATAACTGCAATGCCACTGCCCGGTATAATGTTGCTACTTTTTTAAAAAAAAGATTTATTTATTTATTTTATGTATGAGTACAATTATAGCTGTCTTCAGACGCACCAGAAGAGGACATCAGATCCCATTACAGATGGCTGTGAGCCACCATGTGGTTGCTGGGAATTGAACTCAGGATCTCTGGAAGAGCAGTCAGTGCTCCTAACCGCTGAGCCATCTCTCCAGCCCCAATGTTGCTACTTTTATGAATCAAAATGTAAATATTTTCTATGTGGGATATCTGACCCCTGTGGAAGGGTCATTTGCTTTCCCACACTGGGTTGTAACCCACAAGTGGAAACCTGCTGTTTCTGAGCCATCTTGCTGTCCCTAGAGTACATGTTATGTATGAACCAAGTCCTGAGTGCTGTCCTCAGACTGGCCAAACCACATGTATGTATAAAATATAAAATATGCATAACTTGGGGCCAGAGAGATGGCTCAGAAGTTAAGAGCATTGTCTGCTTTTCCAGAGGACTGAAGTTAGATTCTTTTTTTTTTTAAAGATTTATTTATTTATTATATGTAAGTACACTGTAGCTGTCTTCAGACACCCCAGAAGAGGGCATTTGTTCCCATTACAGATGGTTGTGGGCCACCATGTGGTTGCTGGGATTTGAACTCAGGACCTCTGGAAGAGCAGTCTGTGCTCTTAACTGCTGAGCCATCTCTCCAGCCCCATGAAGTTAAATTCTTAACACTCACTTCGCAGCTCACAACTGTCTGTAATTCCAGTCTCTGTCTCTGTGGACACCAGGTGCACACACGTGTGTATACAGGCAGAACACCCATAAATATTTTTTAAAAAGAATCCAGAAAACTAGAGAGTCAGAGATTGGAGAAGACTGTCATGTAAGGAGAAAAGTTTAAGTACACACCACACATACACACACACACACACACACACACACACACACACACACACACTCATTTTTAGATAGGACTCACCCTGGAGACTTGGCTGTTCTGTAGATTAAGCTGGCTTCCAACTCACAGAAATCTGGCCTGCCTCTGCCTCTCAAGTGCTGGGATTAAAGGTGTGCACCACCATATCCAGATGTATGTTGAGAGAAGATTTTACATTAGCCCAGGCTGGCTTCAAACTTCCTCTGTAGCTGAGGCTGACCTTGAACTTCTGATCCTCTGACCTCTACCTCCTAAGTGTTGGGATTGCAGGTGTCCTCACTATGCTTGTTCTTACTCTGCTCGGGGACTGAACCCAGGCCATGGGTCAACACTCTACCAACTGAGCTACATCCATAGTGCAACCACCAAGTAAATATTTGTTGTTGAGACAAGGTCTCAGGTAACACAGGCTGGCCTTGAACTTACTATGTAGTTGCCGGGTCTATAGCTGTGCACTTCTGCCTTTGACTTCCAGTAGGTACTTTTTGTTTGTTTGTTTGTTTGTTTAATGTGTATGGGTATTTTACCTATTTGTCTGTCTGGGGGCAATTCTGTGTGTGCACAGCCACAGCGTGGTGTGCTTGTTCTCCTCGAAGGCTAGAAGAGGGCACTGAATCCGGAGAGTGGAGTTACAGACACCCGTGAGCTGACATCTGGGGCTGGAAACCAAACCCGGGCCCTGGAGTTGGCCATGCTGTTGAATGTCTCCCCAGTCCTTCCAGTGTTTTAAAGTGATTCAGGCAACAGCACTGACTGCATTCCTATGGCTCTTCAGTGGCCACTGTCTGCAGTCAGAAGCCTCCCGGCCTCTCAAATGAGAACTTCTTGGGCATTCTGTGATAACACAGGGAGGCTGTGTGGGGTGTGGAGGTAGCCTGAGAGAGGAAGTGAGAGAACTCACTTAGTGCTTGCAAGGCCCCAGAGCAGGAAGCTCTCTGACCTGCTGAGTTTCCATCTCTCCCTCCTGGCTCTGAAGGCCTCCCTCTCCTGCCTGGCCTCCCCCCTTCCCCTCCAGAACCTCAGACAGCGCATCCTAGGCCTCCAGCTTGCTACAGCCTTGGCACTGTACCCTCATCAAAGCAGAAGTCAGGCAGGTAACAGGCTGGGAGGCAGGTGAGGGGGCTCAGGATCTGACCACAATTTCTTAATTCAAAGTGCCAGGTAGGTGCAAAGTTAGAACCAGGAGTCAGCTTCCCTGTGTGTGGGAGGTGCTGGGTGGGGAGACAAAGACTCCTTTCTTGACCATCTTGGGAAAAAAATCCCACGGGGAAGTAGAAAAGAGCTCGGAACTCTCCTGTTCCCAGGGTTCCCACAACCTTTGAGAGCGGGAGTGTTTAGCTGAGGAGTCTGGGAGCCGGTTATGGGATGGCATTTTTCAAATATTTGAAAGCTAGGCCATTGACTCACTGCTAGTGGTGGGTGGTGGCGATGGTGGTGTGTGTGTGTGTGTGTGTGTGTGTGTGTGTGTGTGTGTGTGTGTGAGAGAGAGAGAGAGAGAGAGAGAGAGAGAGAGAGAGAGAGAGAGAGAAAGAGAGAGAGAGAGAAAGAGAGAGAGAGAGAAAGAGAGAGAGAGGTATGTGTGGTGTGTTTGTGTGTTTGGTATGTTGTGTGTGGTATGTGTGTGGCGTGGTGTGTGTATATATCTCTCTGTGTGTGTATGTTTCTCTGTGTGTGTATATGTGTTTGTGAGGGGGTTGGAGGAGAGCACACCAGCTGGAAGTGGCTGTCACATTCACTGAGAGGAAGCATGTAGACCAGCCTGGCACCTTTAGTCCTGCAGCAAAAAGGGCTGCTTTCAAGAGTGAGCTCCCTAGCCGGGCAGTGGTGGCACACGCCTTTAATCCCAGCACTTGGGAGGCAGACGCAGGTGGATTTCTGAGTTTGAAGCCAGCCTGGTCTACAGAGTGAGTTCTAGAACACAGCCAGGGCTACACAGAGAAACCCTGTCTCAAAAAAACAAAACAAACAAACAAAAAAAAAAAAAAAAAAAAAAAGAAGAAGAAAGAGTGAGTTCCCTGTCAGTAAGAGAATTAAATCACACAGCATTTGGGGCTGAACATAGGGGAACCATCGGACTGGGGGATGCCGGGCAAACTCCTCAACAGCCCGTTATCACAATTTGTGCATTTGTATAATGAAGATAGTAGTGGAGTCAGCCTTAGGATGGAAATGGCTACTCTGAAGTCTATCAACCAGAGAAGGAAGGAGAGGCATCTTAAGGAGGGGTGGGAGATTCTGGGGTGAAGTAAGATCTCCTGCAACAATCCTCCTGGTCCTAAGTTCTATGGAAGTAGATCCACGAGCCCATTCTAACAATGCCTCTAAGTCACCTGAAGTTTGTCACCTGCCACCAAATGGACATCTGCCTCTCCCCTCTTCAAAGATGGAGCCTAGAAGAGCATAAGGCAAAGGTGATTGTGCCTATTGCTCAGATGAGGAGACTGAGGCCAGAAGGTCCCTTGATCTGCCCAGCTGTGGCAGTCTGAATGAAAACGGCTCCCATAGAATCATAAAGAATGGCACTGTTGGGGTGCCTTGTTGGAGGAAGTGTGTCACTGGGGGTGGGCTTTGAGATTTCAGATGCTCAAGACAGGCCCAGTGTCACTCTCTTTCTACTGTCTGCCGGTCAGGATGTAGAACTCTGTTACCTCTCCAGCACCAAGTCTGCCGGCATGCCACCATGTGTCCTGCCATGATGATAACGGACTAAATTTCTGAACTGTAAGCCATCCCCAATGAAATGTTTTCCTTCATTAGAGTTGCCATGGTCACGGTGTCTCTTCACAGCGGTGAAGACCCTTACTAAAACACCAGCCTTAGTCCTGGGGAGGCAGGAATTGGGCTGGGACGTGGGTCTTCAGAAGATTGATCATGGCTCTTTGAAGCTTGGCCCCATTTGCCCCTCAGTGGAGAGAGGGCTGACTGACTGATCGAAAGGAATGCAGGGTCAGGGCTGGAGAGGACTCAGTGGTTAAGATCACTGATTGCTCTTTTAGAGGACCTGGGTTCAGTTCCCAGCACCCACATGGCAGCTAACCACTGTCTGTAGCTCCAATTCTACAGGGGTCTGTCAGAGGGGCAGAGGAGCAGGCAGAATCCACATTTTCTCACATTCCTTCATGGAGGCCCCATGAGGCAGGACTTCTACTCTCTTCCCTGAGTAGAGAAGGAGACTGGGGTTCCAGGAGCTGAACTAGCCTATGACAGGGTATCTGGGCTTGTTTCCCAGCTCCTGCTGGAGGTGAGGAGAGGTGCCAGCATAAGCCATTGTCTCAGCTCTGGGAAGCCCTCTGAGCTGGGTCAGGGCAGCCTTAAGTTCAGAGGAGCTGGCGTCACCTCCATTCCTGCCAGTGATTCAGACTAACACATCACGGGTGAGAATGGGGCTTGGGGGTGTGTAACTACATTGAATTAGCTGGATATAATCAGAAGAGGGCTCTGGATTTTTGGTCCAGTCAAACCCAACCTCACCCATCCTGGAAAGGTGTCTGCTTCTGCCACCCTGAGTGCTGGGATTAAAGGCATGTTTATGCCTTTATGATTGTGATTATGGTTCGCAACTCTCTGTAACTCAAGTTCCAAGGGATTCAGCGTCCTCCTCTGGCCTCTGAAGGCACCAGGCACGTACATGGTACATGTGCACACATGCAGACAAAACACAGATAGATACGAAATAAAATTAAAAACAAAACAAAACAAAATAGCCACACATGCCCAGGCTCGTTAGCCAGCCCAGCAGCTCTCTGCCCTTTGCTCCATTGAAAACGATGACCAGCCTTGTCTGTGGCAGTTTGCAGCCACAAAGGCACATCTTCAGGCCTATTTCTGAGTGGAAGTGCGAGGTCAGAGTGTCTCTCTCTGTGTCATCTGTGCACATGCAGGCAAAAGGCTTGTCAGCGTCTCCTCTAACCCCGGGATTCTTTGAGACTCAGAGGCAGGTCAGAGGTCCATCCCAGGAGGGTTGGTACTGAGGCTGGATTGCCAGAGGCTGAGCCCAGATAACCTTTCTAAGCTTCTGCCTGGGTTCCTGTATGTCTCAGCTCCCAATATCCAGGACCTACCCTGTGGCCTTCTGCCTCTGTGGCATCTCTCTGGTAGGCAGCCATTCACCATGCCTTTGATGCAGGGAGATGCCACCCACCCCAGGAGTTCTGTTCTAGTGACAAGGACTTTATCACAAGAGGGCCCCTGGGAAGCTATGTCAGGCCTCCCTGGCTCCCGTGACCTCCTCCAATTCCCTGCTTCCCCTGGGGTATCTTCATAAGTGGCACTGCCATTCTGAGACATCCTTGGAAGCCTGCCCCGGGCTGCTTGGAGACAACCAGGCAACAGAACTGGGTTATTTTGGGGGAGAGAATGGGTGGGTGGGAGGGAATGACAGTAGCTTATTCAGGGATGGATGGTCTCTCTGCTGCAGGGTGGTGGCCCCTCGCTGCAGCCATTCTTCCCAGTGTCCAGGGCCTGGGATTCTGCGCTGAGTCCCAGCAGAAAGCCACTTGGAGTCTTGCCTGACATCACTTTTGCATGTTCTGAAGGGGCTTGGGATACATGCTGCTCGGGAACCCTGGAGGGAATGGGAATGAATATCGTGTCTGAGAACCTTTTAGTGCTGAAAATAACCACAGTCCTTTCTCTGTTCAGCAGTGCATTGGGACAGCTGTTGGTGAAGGGATTTATATTTTCTTAATCTCAGAATGGTATCAGGGTAGGTGTGGCTACTTTGTAGATGTGGAAATGGTATCTCAGAGAAGGTAAGCCACTTGCCTGAAGTCACACAGATAAATGGGAGACACTGATTGAAAACCTGCAGATGACTAAACCCTCATATTGCCGGAGCTGGCCGGGCCCTTGCAAACATTACTTCATCTCAAGCTGACGTAGGAAGCTGGGTATCCTTGCTTGGCCCAGGGCTATCCTTGCCTTTCCAGTACCCTGGTGCCAGCCCTTCCTTGCAGGAACCAGTTGCTTAGGGTGACCAATCAGCTTGTTCTTGTCTCTTCCACAGGTGCTAGGGTCAGGCAATGGGAAGGGACTCAAAGAACAAAGCTGAAGAGCTGCTGCCAGGGCTGCACGTCAGCTCTCTAACGTGCCTGTGCTCTAGGCCCCAGGGGTGGTGACTGATTCTCACCTGGAATCTTAGCAATGTGGAAGATGCTGGAGGCCCAGTCTTCAGGGGCATCCTAAGCTACACAGGGAGTCTGAAGCCAGTCAGGGCTCCACAAGACCCTATCTCAAAAGCAAAAGCCAAACTGAAAACAGAAAAGAAAGAACCAGAAGAAAGTATTTAGTTTGACTCCTAGTTTTAGGCATTCTGAAGGTTTGAGGCTTGTCTTAGTTTGGGTTTTATTGCTGTGAAGAGAGACCATGGCAACTCTTAAGAAGGAAAACATTTCACTGAGTCTAGCTTACAGTTTCAGAGGTTTTAGTCCATTATCATCATGGCAGGAAGCACGGCAGTGTGCAAGCAGACATGGTGCTGGAGATGGAGCTGAGAGTTTTACATCTTGATCTGCAGGCAGCAGAAGGAGGCTGTGTATCGCACTGGGTGCAGCTTGAGCATAGGAGACCTCAAAGCCCGCCCCCACAGTGACACACTTCCTCCAACAAGATCACACCTCCTAATAGCACCACGCCCTATGTATGGGCCAGGCATTGAAGCATATAGGTCTATGGGGACTGTACCTATTCAAGCCACCACAGTACTTTGACAGTAGAGACTTGCTTTGCCTAAGGCCCCAGGTTCTATTTCCAACACCAGAAAAAAAAATTGGCTTGAATTTAAACTTTGAACAATTTGAACTAGGAGGTGGGTTGTGGTGTCAGTGTGAATCCTGGAGATCCTGAGCTGTAAGTTCCTGAAAGTGCCTATGGTCTAGAGGATGTGCTCGGGTCCCATGGCCTTGCAGGGTAGGCATGAGGCAGAGTCCAAAGCAGACAGAGCTAGTGAGTGTACCAGAGAGTGATCCAAGGAGAACTGGGCTTTTAAACTTAGCCAGAGAAGCCCTCTGCCCTGGCAGGTTCAGGGCTGGGTTCCCAGTGTGAGCTCTGGTGGCAGCTGTCACCGGTAGGCGCTGGTGTGCCCTTTTCATTCTCCAGGTAGTCACAGGAAGCAAGAACTGCTGGGGACTTGTGAGGACAGGGAGCCACCTCTCCAGGCATGTGTCTTCCTGATTCAAAGCTAGTGTCTTCCACACATGGGTGGCACACAGTAGGACTCACTCACCTAGGGGTAGGATCCTTTCTTTTTTTTTTTCCTCGAGACAGGGTTTCTGTGTGTAGCCCTGGCTGTCCTGGAACTCACTCTGTAGACCAGGCTGGCCTCAAACTCAGAAATCCGCCTGTCTCTGCCTCCCAAGTGCTGGGATTAAAGGCGTGCGCCACCACTGCCTGGCTAAGGGGTAGGATCCTAAGGCAAAGCAATGAGCCTGGGAGGGTGGTCCAGGAGCCAAAAGAACCATCTGGGTGCAGAGTTAACTGTTCCAGAGATCACCAGGCTTAGGGAAAGCTGCTGACACCTGCCCCAGAGGACTGTGACAGTCCTGGGGTCACCACGAGCAAGGTCAGGTTGTCTTCATTCACTGTGTCCTGTGAGCCCAGATTTGCAGAGCCTGATGGGAGCTGATGGAAGCTGAGAGGAGCTGCGAGGCCTGCTTCTTATCCCTGTCAACTGTCATCTTTGGTTTGGATTCAGTGCCTCTGCCTTCTGGATAGTCATTTGTGCCTGTCAGAAAATAACTTGTGGCTTGAGTGTTCCCACGAGGGAGACGGGGGTTCCCATAGCTTCTGCTCAAGGACTGGATTTGAGAGTTCTCTCTCAAGAGCACTGAAATCTGGCTAGGACTGAGCGCTCCTAGGGCCCCACAAGAGACACTGCCAAGATGGATTTGTAGCAACAGCCGCAGCAGCAGCTGCGGCTGGCTGACTCCGCACTGGGGTGGGGGTGCTCTCTGTGTTCTACATGCATTTTTATTTAGGTTCATGTATACACACATACACATGTACCCACACACATACACACATTCGCACACACATGCACACGCAGTACATGTATATGCATGCATATGTACACGTATGCACATATACACACCCATACACACTCACACTGAAACCTCATACAGACACACAATCCCTTCCTCATATCTCTGCTGAGAAGCAGCACACACCTTGACTGTGTTCAACACAAGCACACATGCACATGGCACCCCACTTCTTAGGCCTGTGTGGGACTGAGGGCGTGGGGATGGATCCTGAACACTGTTTCTCAGGTTCTGTTCTGTGACCCATGGGTCCTTTCTCAGGAGATCTGGCTTTGCTCTGAGTCTCCAGCTGTAGCTCGAGTCTAGAAGCTTCTACAGCAGTTGAGAAGGTCCAGACTGGCTCAGCTAGAAGAGACGCTTCTTGATCCTTGATTTCTACTGGGCCTGGAGAGAGTGCAGGGTGTCTGCTCATGAGGCCTTTGTCTTCTCTGTGGTTTCTCTCATCTCAGGAACAAGTGGGGTGACTCTGGCCCTGAAGGCCTGGCTTTAGTTCTTGTGGCTCGTGGGACTTCCCTGTCCCCAGCCCATGGCCAGGGCTGCAGAGCAGGGGCTTAGGTGGGAACTGGTAAGGCATTTATGTCCTGTGCCTCCAGGTCTCTGCGTCCCTGTTTCTGAGGCCTTTCCATCAAGCTGTGAGGCTGTTGGTTAGATTTTGAAGGGCTGTGATTACAGCTGTTCTTGTGGGCCACCACAGAGGATTTCTCTGCAGGATTCAACAAGAGCAGAGACATGTGTGAGTAGCGTATCCTCACTCATTGAAAATGAGGCATATGCTGGGGACCAAAGACAGGTCTCACATGCTCTGATCCTCCTGGCTCTGTCCTTAGAGGCATATAGCCAGAGATTCAGTTTCTTCTGGACAGTGCGGGGCACTGTGCGTGTTTGTGTATGTATGTTCTAGTCTGTGTGTGTGTGTGCATTCTATAGCATGTGTTTGCACATGCCTGTCTATGGCACTGTGAACGAACTGTCCTGAAACCTGTCCTCAGGCCTGCAGGGGACCTATTTGGGACTTGATTGGATGGGGACATGGAGCTGTGACAGAGGAACAAGGAAGAATGCTGTGCCTCAGCATGGAGCCTGACAGCATGCCACACACTGTACTTGGGCCTCAGGTCCCTAGCTCAGTGGCTCCTCAAACATCTCTCCCAAAGATGGAGAAGGTGGGGGTCAGAAAGCTTTACTTTCCCCAGGCCACACAGCCCAGCTAATGAACTGCAGGCCAACGTGAGTGTGGCTGGAGTCAAGATGCATGTGCTTCTTAAGTGACTCTGGGCTTTCTCTTTCTTCCTCACACACCTTGGATGGGCAGAAGGGAGTCTGACATAGAGGGCAGGTAATCCCTGGGCCTCAGTTTCCCCGTGCATTAAAACAGGGATAGTGAGGGCTGGGGATATGGTAGAGTGTTTGCATGTCTACAATACAGGAATACTTGAGTTTGACACCCAGCATTACCTAAGCCAGAATGGTGGCCCATGTCTCTAATCCCAGCATTCAGGAGGAGGGTCAGAATTTCTAGGTTATTTTTAGCAAAATATTGAAAAAACCAATTTAGGGTGTATGAGACCGTGTGTGTGTGTGTGTGTGTGTGTGTGTGTGTGTATGAACAATGATATGTACCTTTTTTTTTTTGTTTTTTCGAGACAGGGTTTCTCTGTGTAGCCCTGGCTGTCCTGGAACTCCCTCTGTAGACCAGGCTAGCCTCGAACTGAGAAATCTGCCTGCCCCTGCCTCCCAAGTGCTGGGATTAAAGGCATGCGCCACCACTGCCCGGCTTGATATGTACCTTCTAAGATTACACAGATGAGACACCACCGCAGACTTGCTGGGTATCTGGCCAGACCACCCTTAATGAGTCTTTTTAGGGTTGTAAGCCCCTCCTTCTGCATGATTCAAGTCCTGTGGCTTAACTTTGGCTAAAGGCCAGGCCTGCAAAGTCTTTATCCTGGTCACAGCTCCCTGTGGAGGGTGCCAAGGACCCTCTAGATCTAACTGGGGCCAAGGCAGGTAGAGGCAGGTAAGGAAATATTCCTCAGTGTAGGGTGAGGGAGGGAGGTAGAGAGGGAGAGGGAGAGAGAGGGGGAGGGGGAGGGGAGGGGAGGGGAGAGGGAGAGGGAGAGGGAGAGGGAGAGGGAGAGGGAGAGGGAGAGGGAGAGGGAGAGGGAGAGGGAGAGGGAGAGACCACATAACAAAGAGGGTTTCCTGAGACCTAAGCAGGGGTGAGCAAGTGCACGAGGGTGACCCAAGGTCAAGGGTCAGGTAGCCTGCCCAGATGCTGAATCCAGAGCTCACCAGAGACCCCGGACCCACCACCACTTGGAAGCACTGGGTAGGGGTAGTGGGGCCGCTCCTCTTCCAAAGACTGGGAGCTGCAATTTTCCTAAGCCAACAGTCAAGCTAACCACCTGATCTTTATTTAAGGGGTTCATCCTTAGATATCTATCTGGAGAGGCTGTCAGATCTTTCCTACCTAGCTCAAGTGGCACAGAAGAAATGCTGATTCTGGAGTCGAGGAGAAGCAGAAAGCGGAAGCCCGGTGCTACAGATATACAGGGGCCCTGGAGTAGGGGAGGGGGTGTGGCGCCACCAGCCTAGGCGTTTTTCTCCAGCCAAGGAAGCTGGAAGCTGGCCTTGGGTATCTTCCAGAAGTAGCCGAGCTGACAAGGGAAGAGAAATTTGCTTCTCCCGCAGGTTCCCTCTACCCTCGAGTTTTCCTCCAGGCGCAGGGCGAGCGGACAGAGGAAGCTGACCCGGAACCGGGCCCTGTGGGAGCTGCGGTTGAGTTGGAGGTTTGGGGGCTTGTGCCTATCAGACCGTGGTGGGGTGAGTGTAGCTTTAAGTCCGCGCCCCCTCCCCGTGGGCGGAGGCCGAAGCTGCAGCGGGCGGGACAGGGAAGGGAGTGACCGCGCCCGCCCGGGCGTGGGGTGTGTGGGGGTATCCGGACTCGGGGCGGGGCTCTGGGGGTGATCCTGGCCTCGGTGGCCGCGGGCTGGCGGGGTCTGCGCCGCTTGGACCCGGCCGGAGCTGCCTCCGCCCCCGGATGGGCTGGGAGGTGGGCGGAGCCATCTGGAGCCCGCGCCGGTCGTGCCCGCAGCCCGCCTCGGCGCCGGCAGTCCCCGGCCGCAGAGCGCGACGCTCCCCCGGAGCTGCGGCTGCCAGGTAGGCACGCGTGGGCCGCGCCGAGGGAGGATGGGGTCCCTTGGTCTGGGGCGGAGGCGTCCGAGCCACCCAGGCCTGCCCCAGGCCGGCGCCACCACGCTCTCTCAAAGCCGGAGCTGCTCTCGGATCGTGCGCAGGTCGATCCCGGACTCAGCTCCTGAACTCTGGCTTCCCTCGGAGTGGGGGGACAACGTGGACTGGCGACACCCGCTCTTCACTGCCAGGTCTGGGTGTCCTCCTGGCCAGCTGAGCTTCCGAGGAAGTTAGGAAACAGCGGGGTTGCGATCCTGGCATAGGGTCCCCAGACTTATCTGCAGGGCCCTGGAGGCCCAGGGGCAAGGGAGCAAACTTAGGGGCCTGCAGGCACAGGCTTTGATTCACCGCTTGGTTGGGTCTCTTTTGAGGCGGGGTCTCCTTGGTGTGAAATGTACGTGCAGGGTGTGTACATTCATGTGCCTGTGCATGTGCGGTGTGTTCCATCTGTCCTTTTATCAAGCTTCAGAGAACCCCCCCGAAAAGACTTATTAGAAAAGGTAGTGTTTGGGAGACTGACTTTTCAGTTTCTTCTAGTGGCCGGGCTGCTCTTGTTTTGGAAATCAGACTCCACAAAAGCCTGGCCCGGGCTAGCGTGAGGCATCTCAGTTCTTCCAGCCAGAGAGTATGGGCTGGTCCTTGGCTGCCCACAACCAGTGACAGAGCACCTGTGGATGTGGGCTCCGGGCCATGCACAGACAGTGTGGGAGGTGGGAGGTGGGAGGACGTGGAAGGGCTCTGTCCTCATGTGGCTCTGCCCTGCAGGGGAAGACAAGAGAGAAACACTTGGCCAGTTCTCTGATAGAGAGTTTGATACCAGCCCTGGGCTGGTAGCCGGAGAAGAAAATGCCAGGAGGCTCCTCATGGGAATTGCAAAACACCGATGCAGCAAGGGTACTGGCTGGGGTGTCCGGAGACTTTGCAGATAGATGTGTCCTGGTGCAGGCAACCCCACCTTCCTTATTAGCATTACTAATCCGGAACTTTTTGCACCTCACCGCGGGGAGAGGGGGCAACAAGCATAGGAGGGCTGGCAAGGACTTCCTGCTTCTGTGTGTCCACCCCCTACCCCATATTTTGTTTGCTTGGGGGGGGGGTGTCTAAAGACCCATTTGTTTTCTCCAGTCAAATGGAGCACAGGTCTGGGGCTGCTGAGGTTTGAGCCAGCCTTATAGGAGGAAGCCCTGACTTCCTTTTTGAAGAGTCTCCATCGTGGGGGCTGGAGGGGATTGGCCAGACATGGTTTCCTGTGAGGGCAGACAGGCCTGAGGTGGCCCACTTTGCTCCCTTCTCTGGTATTGGAGTGGACAGGGTGGGGCTTGGGGCAACTCTGATTCTACTCTGAGGCTCTGTAGTATCTGGGACTCTGCTTCCTCCCTGTTGTTTCCGATACTTTGAAGGAGGTGGGAGTGTATCTGTGTCCAAGGTTTCAGGCACTGGTCTAGTGGGAGCTACCCAGGCACAGGAGGGAGAGCCATATGGGTGGGACATGAGCTTATATTCACGCGTATTCAGGTGGGCAGACACAGGGAAGAACTGGACATATTTACCTGAGAACAGACACAAAACGGGGTGGGTTCGCACCCCAGGAGCATAGACACGTGAGGGGACAGGTGTCTGTAGCATGTGCAGAAGTGCTAGTGATAGAAACAGACACTTGTGGAACAGAACAGGCTTGTGTTCCTGGCATTGCGGTTTGCTTGGGCAGCAGGTATGTAAATGGGCAGACAGGTGGACCCACCAAAGAACAGACATGCATTTAAACTGACACAGGCTCTCAAGGTTCTCAAGTACTAGATAGACAAGGAGCCAGTTGTGCACCCCCCTGGCGGGCGGGGGCACCCGCTAGTCAAGGCTAGGGTCTGGATAGCTGTAGATGCTGAGACATAGTCCCAGGTGTGGTTATGGCAGCTGAACCAGACATTGTCTTGTCCTGCATGGAGGGACAGGTACTCAGATGCTGTGTGGCATGGCTTCCTTCCTTCCTCATGTAGCCCAGGCTAGCTTTGAACTCACTATATAGCCAAGGATAGCCTTAGACTCTCGACGCTCCTGTCTCTACCTCCTGGGTACTAAGGTTACAAGCATATTCCACCACACCCAGTTTATAGGGTACTGGGGATAGAACCCAGGACCTCATGCATGCTCGGCAAACTCTCTACCTACTGAGCCCCAGCCTCATGGTAGATTTATTTCTAGCCCATGTTGGGGATGATTAGAAGACCCCGAAGGGCTCAGTATTCTGTTTTAGTCTGAAGGCATGCAACCTCCTGCCCCTTCATTTACAGGGCTGAGTGTCTGCCTGGGGCACCAGCAGAAGCTTCTTCAGTCTTTGATGGCATCCGTTTGTGTCCCCAGGACTTCTATGAACCTTCCTGCCACTTTGTGCCACTGGGCACTGCTTGACTCGGGGTTTTCCTGCTGAACCTCCCTAAGCCCTTGAGCCTTAGGTAGTTAGTTGTCTTTGTATACCAGCGGGAGACATGTGGAAGTCTGGGATGAGAGCTATCTCCCTCTTGTGTACAGAGCAGAGTCTCCCACGTTCTGCCTGTGCTCATGTCTCCTCTGCCCAGCCTGGCACCTTTGGAGCCAGCCCTGACCCTGATACAGCTTGACACCAAATGCTCTTGTGACCTTCCACAGTCATTTATTGTGGCAGTTACCTCATACTTAACCCCAGCTCCCTGGAGGGGTAAATGGAAGACAGTTCATGACAAGTTAGTGACTTTACATCAGTCCGCAGAGACCGGGACTGCTCAGAGTCTCTTTGGCAGCCAGGTGTTTGGCCGGGAGCCTGGACAAATTGGGGCATGTAGACACCGTATACCTCTATTGGAAGCGGCAGCCCCCTCTGTCCCCCCCCCATAACCCTTCCTTGGCCTGGGGTCTTCTGAAAGGGTCCGGAAGTGGCAGGCCTGTGGAAGCTTGGGCTTTCTGCCTGCTGGGCCTCTGGGTTCAGTGGTTCGCTAAGAATAGCCCCAAATCATGGCTCTGGCCTCCCGGTGGGCAGCGCTGCCTCTCCCTGCCTCTCCCATAGCAAGGCATTTGGAGACAGACTTTGCATGTTTCCTGTGGCCAGCATGGCATGGGATGGGCCTGGGACCTGGGAGCTCTTGACTGCAGCTGGCTCTGCAACTTTGCCCAGCCAGGCCTTTGTCTGGGACTTGGTAACTTTGCCCAGTCAGGCCTTTGTCTGGGACTTGGTAAAGAAAAAGTAAGTGAGGAACATCCTTGTCACTTGGAGATCTCCCCCACAGCATGCTCTGACAGCGCCACCCTTGTCCGGCTATCCTGACTTGAAGAATACAGTTCTGTAGCAGACCCTCACATCTGAATTCCTGTCCTAGCTCTGTGATCCTTCAGAAGCATACTTAACATCTCGGTGGCTTATTTTCCTTATGTAACAGGCTAGGGAGAGGGATTCCCCTGTAATCGTGTCTAAGAACGGAAGGCCGGTGTGTATGGAGATGGCTGGAGACTGTCTGGCTCACAGGATGTCCTAGAGAGACAGTGGGTGCTGCAGCCATCTTTAGGATTGCATTTTCCAGCAGAGTGGCTGTTGACACCAGGGAAGCCAGTGGTCGCACTGTGTTGAACAGGAACAGGACCAAATGTCATTTTGATTCGGGTTCTTCCCTGTGGATTCCTTCCGAAGTACGGAGGATCCAGCAGTCAGATATATGGCTCAGTTGGTAAAGTTGGGTCTCATGCAAACACATTGTAAGTTCCATCGCTAAAACCCACCAAAGAGCTGGCTGCAGTCTTGTGTAGTGCTGGGGAAATGGAGAGGAGAATTCCTGAGGCTTCCTGGCCAGCCTGCTTAGCCTAACTGCTGAGAATCAGGTTTAGCGAGACATAGTCTCCAAAAAAAAAAAAAAAAAAAAAAAAAAAAGTAAAATAGAAAGTGATTCAGGAAGACATCTAGCGTCAACTTCTGGCCTCCACGCTTGGCCACACACGCATATGCACACTCACATGTGCATACATTGATGAAGTACAGGTATCTATTTAGAAGTGGGTTTGACTCTGATCAGACAGGAGGCAAGCAAGCAAGGCACAGCCATGAATTACACCACACTCTACCATGTGCTGCCCGAGGTTGGAGCTGGAGGGTACCGTTTGCCTGGGTGGTCTGTCGGTCACTTAGGTAGGCTTAGGTGACTTATCCCAGCACAGGGACTGGTGAGGCAGAGGTGGCCTCAGCTGTTTATATGTTTCCTGGGGACTTTTCTGTGGCACAGGGATCCAGTCTGGCCTGGAGCTAGGGCAACTCTGTGCAACAGACATGTGGTGTCTGGGCTTACTGTGTGCCTGTGGTGTTCCCACAGGCTCTGGCCTTTGGGAACTGGGTAGGCCACTGGAAGGGACTCTGGGCTCCCAGCAGTTCCCAAAGAGGAGGGGACTTGGAAATGGATGACTGTGACTCTTGGAGAAATGGGTCTCCAGAGGCAGAATGGTGAGTGTCCTGAAGTGGCCTGCAATGCTTGATCGACTCACCCCACTCCCTACCTGCCTCTGGCCTCCCTTCCCCAAGTAGAGGACTGGGACACCGGGGTGTTCTGGAAGATTCTGTTTGGAAAGCGCAGAGGGGGAATTAATTTCCTCTCTTTTTCCTTTTCCTGGACTTAGTCCCCTCTCCCCTACAACTGAGTTACCCCTTCTCTTGCTGGTCACTAAGTAACTCTTGGTTTGGCATCGGTAGAACAGAGCCCTCCATCTTCGGACTCTTCTGCTTCCTTCCCAGGGGTGGTCCCCCCCAGTGCCTCGTTCTGGTGTAGGACCTGGAAGCCCTTCAAGCCAGCCATGATCTGCTGTGTGGGTTAGCCTTGCTCTGGCTTCCAGGTCCTGGGCCTGTCCTCTGGCCATGGCACCCATGGGGGCAAGGGCGGGGGCTCCTGGACCTTTAGAGCTTCGTGTGTGTGTGGCTCAGCCTGACTCCCCCACGGAGTAAGCTCAAGGTTCCATGGTAAAGGGCCATCTTGGGACATCAGCTACCAGGCTGTAGAGAAGTGTGCAATCAGGCCTCGCCTCTGTGGGCTCTCATGGGCTTCAGCTTGGGTGCTGGTCAAGTTGTTTGCCAGCTCTGATCTTACTGCAGAATGGGTGAAAATTACACACGCACGCACGCACGCACGCACGCACGCGCACGCATGCATGCACATGTGCCCCTGTGCTCAGGCATGAATTCAGAGTTCGAAAATAACCTCAGATGCTATTCTTTGGGTGTCCTTCCTCAGGCTCCACCCACCTTGGGTTTTTTTTTTTGTTGTTGTTTGTTTTTCCGGAGACAGTGTTTCTCAGCGTAAGCAGCCCTGGCTGTCCTGGACTCGCTTTGTACCACACTGGCCTCGAACTCACAGAGATCCACCTGCCTCTGTCTCTTGAGTTCTCGGATTTAAGGTGTGCATGCACCACCATGCCAGGCTTCATCTACCTTGTTTTTGAGGCAGGATTTATTACTGGCCTAGAGCTTCCCAAGTAGGCTAGGCTGGCTGGCCAGTGAGCCCCAGGAATCTGGCTCTTCAGCTAACACCACACACCACCTGGCTTCTGAGGATCCAACTCAGTTCCCGTGCTTGTAAGGAAAGTGCTTTATCAATGAACTCTCTCTCTGGTCTTGCCTTTTGTGTTTTATGTCTGTATCCCCCACCCCTGTGAGTGTGGGCAATTATGTCATGTTGCGTGCGTGAGCGTGTGCGTGTGTGCGTTTGTGTGCGTGAGCGTGTGTGTGTGTGTGTGTGTGTGTGTGTGTATTTGTGTGTAGATCAGAGGAAAACCATGGGTGTTGGTCTTTGGATTCTGGTTGTTTGAGGCAGGGTCTCTTTGTTGACTAGTAAGTGGGCGCCCTCCTTACAGGAGGAAGACTGATGCACATTACTGTGTCTGACTTTTACATGGTTCTGGGGATTTCGGACTTAGGTCCTCATGCTTATTGTAGCAAACACTTTACCAACTGAGCTATCTCTCTAGTCTCCTATTTGTTTGTTTGTTTGTTTGTTTTTGTTTGTGTTTTTGAGGCAGAATCTCACTTATTAGCCCAGGCTAGCTTGGAACTCAATAGTTGCCTAGGCTGACTGTTCCTGTCTGGGTAATCCTCCTGCCTCAGCCTTCCAAGTCCTGGGATTATAGGCATGTGCTCCTATTGGTGATATCTGAGATGGTACAGAGGGTAAAGGTACTTGCTCCAAGCCTGACCAGGTATTAGAATCCAATCATTTGCCCCGTAGACCCTGCTTGGTGGTGATTCACCAAAGCTGAGGGTCTGCGCAGATGTGCTCAGTCAGCAGCTACAAGCAGGCTTCTCGCCGCCCCATTTCTTATACTGGTGAAGTGTCACTAGGAGGAGCACGGCCCTGCGGAGGGCAGTTGGTTGGGTGTACAGAGAGCCTTGGGGTCTTCGAGGTGAAGGAGCAGGTGCGGACGGTTTCTGGAAGCCCCAGAAGCTGCTTGCTTAGCCAGCTCTCCTAGGAGCTTGGCTGGAGCATCCACAGCGAAGGAATGCTCTCTGGCATGTGTGTGGGAGGAGGGCTGGGCCAGCCCGCACCTCTGTAGGAAGGGGCCCTGCTGGCATGGATGGCGCTACCAAATCCCTGACAGTCAATTCTGGGCACTCTGTGACAATGTCCTAGATAGTGAACACAGCCCTGGTCCTTCTGACCTGCGTGTTCCTCTTAATTTAATAATTCAGTTTAGTGTCTTTTTTTTTTTTTTTTTTTTTTTTTTGGTTTTTCGAGACAGGGTTTCTCTGTGTCATCCTGGCTGTCCTGGAACTCACTCTGTAGACCAGGCTGGCCTTGAACTCAGAAATCCACCTGCCTCTGCCTCCCAAGTGCTGGGATTAAAGGCGTGCACCACCACTGCCTGGCTAAAGATTTATTTATTTATTATATGTAAGTATACTGTAGCTGTCTTCAGACATCCCAGAAGAGAGCATCAGATCTTATTACAGATGGTTGTGAGCCATCATGTGGTTGCTGGGATTTGAACTCATGATCTTTGGAAGAGCAGTCAGTGCTCTTAACTGCTGAGCCATCCCTCCAGCCCCCTCAGTTTAGTGTCTTAATGCTATTGTATGAAGTACTTTCCAGGCAGGAGTCCTGTTTAGGGTTGCACCCAACTACTTACTTAATCAGCCGCCTACTTACTCAGCTGGGTTGACTTATAATTTAGGAACACCTAATGGGGATGGGAGAGAGCTGTCCCCGAGGAACCCCACAGCCTGACCTTGCTTCACCTACGTTTTTGAGATAGAACCCTTCCTTCCTCCCCCCCTTCTTCTCTCTCTCCTTTTCCCCTCCCTCCCCCTTCCTTCCTTCCTTCCTTCCTTCCTTCCTTCCTTCCTTCCTTCCCTCCCCCCTTCTTCTCTCTCTCCTTTTTCCCTCCCTCCCTCCCTCCCTCCCTCCCTCCCTCCCTCCCTCCCTTCCTTCCTTCCTTTCTTTCCATAAGGTCTTGCTATAAGCTCAGGCTGTCCTGGAACTCTGTGTAGCTCAGGCTGGCCCAAAACTGACTGTGACCCTCCTGCCTCTGAGTGCTGAGATTTTAGGCATGTGCTGCCACACCAGCTTGAGAAAGATTCACACATCTCAGTGCACCCATCTGAGGTATTCAGTTCAGCACTTCTGTTTAATATTCCCAGATGGCTCACCTGTCCACGGGGTCTAACAATACATTTTCACGAACCCCCAAAGACACCCTGTACTATTTATTTATAGTGTCTACACTCCGGTCCATAAGTCCACTCTCTGTCTCTATAGATTTTCTGATCATAGACACTTCATATAAGGGCAGTTATACCATGTATGTTTTTGTAGGTTGATGCCCCGACCCCCACCAAGACAGTCTGATGTATATCAGGATGACTTTGGCTTAGTATGTAGTGGAGGGTGACCTTGAACCCCTTTTTCTCCAGCCTCCACCTTTCAAGTGCCGGGATAACAGGCACGGATCATCTTGTCCAGTTTATGCTGCCCTGGAGATCCAACCCCGGAGCTTCGTGCCTGCAAAGTAAACATTCTACCACTGAGTTACATCAGCCCAGCCCCAGATTCCCTTTCAAAGAGATTCCACCTTCACAGAGAGAGAAAAACACTAGCTGATTTGTTATTCACATTAGAGTGTAACTTACATATGCATAATAGACCCAAGTGCCTTAGAATCCAGCTTTATTTAACCAGCAAGCAAACATGGGGTGCTTTGAGTAGGGCTAGGTGGTAGAGCACTCGCCTAGCATGCACAGAGCCTTGGGTTCCTAAGAAGCAGAAATACAAAGGACACTAGCAAGCCATGGGCAGTGAGCCCTGCTGCTCCGGAGAAGTAGGGTCAGTCCCAGAGGTTGCCAGTGCTGGGCGGGTGGCAGAGCCCTGGGGTCCTGGCCTCTCCTGCCACACTGCTCCTCTTACCTACACCGTGGGCAGACTATGTATATTAGTGGCTTGGGGCTGGGAGTGTGGATTGGGGTAACCAGACCTCTGAGTTAAGCCCAATTACCCCTGAGTGACTGTGCATGTCTGTCTCAGTAGGTCACCCTTGATTCCTGGCAGGCTGTTTTGTTGGCTTCCCCGATAAGGGCAGAATAAAGGCCCTGTTGAAGTTGTTTGTAGTAATTCTTCAGCCCACTTCTTGTGGGAGTCAGGACTTGGCACTGCAGCGATGGGCTTAGCCCAGGACACACAGATGTTCTCCGCTCCACCGTGGTCCAGCCTGTTTGGAAACTTGACCTTCTCAGTCAGGCATGGCCATGCTCCTGTGGGGGTGAGGTGGCTTAGTTCCCCCTCCCCACTCCATGTTCTGACTTGAGCCACAGTCTGTCTTTGTGCTTCATGTGATGCTGTGGCCTTCCTGGAAGAAGGATTGGGCTAGAAGATGGGACCAAACCCCAGCCCAGACTGCACATCAGTACAAAGCGGTCCTTGCAATTAAGGTGTTCTGTTTTGTTTTGTTTTGTTTTTAATTTTTATTTTTTAATGTTTATGAGGGTTTACCTGTGTGTATGTCTATGCACCATGTGAGTTTCTAGAGCTCATCAAGATCAGAAAGGGCACTAGATTCATGGGACTGTAGCTACAGAAGGTTACGAGCTTCCATGTGGGTGCTGGAAACCAAACCCGAGTCCTCTGCAAGAGCAGCCACAAACTGGGTCTCTGTGTTCCTGGGGTGGACGCGTGCCTCATGTCTAAGCTGTGGACCTTGGGATAAAGCTGTCTTATGTCTTCTGAGGACCAGGAATGCTCACCTCTCTAGGAGAGATGCCTAGGAGTGAATTGCTGACTGATAGGCTGGAAAGCCTTGTTTTACCAAGAAGGAAGCTGAGGAGCTGGCAGAGGGCCTACAACAGGAAGTGAAGTGTCACTCAGTCTGTCCGACTCCCTCACCCCCACTGTGGCTGTAACTTCTAGGTCAGGCTGGAGTAGGGGAGGGGAACAGATATGCCGGCTCAGAAGTAGCCACCTTCCCAATGGTTGTGAGCCATTGGGTGTGTGTGCTTGGAATCAAACCCGGGTCCTCTGGATCTGGAAGAGGATCTTAACTGCTGAGCCATCTCTCCAGCCCAATGTACACATTTGAGGGTTGAATGAGGAGCCAGTAACAGGGAAGAGGGTGACAGCTGCTGTTACTTATCAGGTGCCACCTCTTCCCTGTGTGAACTCGCCTGCTGATGTCACCCAACAGGAGAGAGCCCAGCTCAGAAGTTCATAATGCAGCCAAGGTCCTATTGCTGAGCGGGGTTGACCGCATAGCCTAGGCTCTGTGTTACTGACCCCAGGGCAAGCTTTTAGGTCCCTGCCTGGAGTCCTTTTCATCACTTCTGCCATCTGTACATGGAGCCTCTGGGGAGCCAGGCCTATCTTTCCAGGCCAGGTGCCCCTACTTGGTGCAGCTGCTGTGGAAATCCCTTCTTTGCGGCAGGCTCAGCGCAAGGCAGGGACCTGCAGACACATGGCCCTCAGAGCCCCCAGCACAAGGCTCGCAGGGAAGCCCAGCCCAGAATGGCTATAATGCAGGATGTCCCTCTTGGCAGGACTTTCCCTGAACAAACAGTGCCAAGAGCTTCAGGATGGTGAGGACAGACAAACAGGAAGAGGAGAAGAAACCAAATCGCCATCTTCCCATGCTGCCTGGCGACCCTCCCTGCTGGTCTCTTGGCCCAGAGTTAGGAAGGGCAGAGCGAAGCTGGGGGACTGAGCTTAGCCTGTCAGGGCCTTTAGGGCCATGGTTTGTCTTGATAAGTGGGGTGAGCTTGGCATTAGGTGCCAGTCCAGTTTGGATTTGGTGCCAGTATGCTTTGCCACCCTTTGGCATTTGGTGGCCTGTGGGGTATAGGGAATAAGAGCACAGCAGCAGATGTGTGCGAAGTGCTGTCTATGGGCATGTAGGGGGGTCTGGCTGGGGTCATCTCAGCCTGGCTGGCCATCCCCATTATTTAATTTTTTTTTTTTTTTTTTGTTTTGGTTTTTTTCGAGACAGGGTTTCTCTGCGTAGCCCTGGCTGTCCTGGAACTCACTCTGTAGACCAGGCTGGCCTCAAACTTAGAAATCTGCCTGCCTCTGCCTCCCAAGTGCTGGGATTAAAGGCGTGTGCCACTGCTGCCTGGCCGGTATTAACTTTTTTATTATTTATTTTATGTGCATGTATTAGTCAGGGGTCTCTGGAGGAAGAGAACTGAAAGACTGAATCTCCGTCTCCATCTCTGTGTAAAGGGGGTTTATTGGAGTTGTTTACGGGCTGTGATCTGGTTAGTCTGTGGTCCAAAACTCCAATAGTTGTTCAGTCCTTAGGGTTGGATGTCTCAGCTGGGTATCAGTATACCTTGGAATTCTGAAGAAATAGGCTCTGTTACCAGTCAAAGGAGGAGCTTGCTGGCAAGAGAGTGGGGAAGCAGGCAAAATGCTCACATTTCCCTCTCCATGTCCTCGTATGCAGGCTGTCACTGAATCGGTGGCCCAGATAGAGGGTGGGTCTTCTGGCCTCAAATGACCCGGTCAAGAAAAACCCTCAGAGGTGTGCCCAGCTGCTGGGGTCTTAGCTAATTCCAGGTGTAGTCAAGTTAACATCCTCAAATAGCCATCGCTGTGTATGGATGCTTTGCCTGAATGTATGTCTGTTTACCGATGCTTGGGCGCTGGGGGGGGGGGGGGCGCGAAGAGAGCATGAGATCCCCTGGGACTGGAGTAACAGACCTGAGCTGACATGTGGGTGCTAGGAATTGAATCCTGGTCCCCTGGAAGAGCAGCCAGTGCTCTTAACCTCGGAGCCATCTCTCCAGCCCCAGGGAGCATTATTTTTGTCCAAGAGACTCTGGCCAGAAGGACAGTGTGCTTCGTCCTGGCTGCGAGGTGCTGGGGCAGAGGCTGGAGTCTAGGGGCCAGATCTGGCCGGTGTCGGGGTAGACCTGGCCTGGGCTGCTGTTGCTATGGGAATCCCTTTCTTAGAGCTGATGGGATGATATCATGAAGGGACCTAGCCTCAGGCTCCCCATTCCAGAGACATTTCGAATCCTTGCGAGGGTGCCTTTGCGCATGCTTCCTTTGCTGCATGGCCGCCTGAAGCTGACTTAGGCTGTGGCCATGCTTCCATGCTGTTGCTGAGCCTGGGCAGCACACCTCACCCACGGAGTGACACCTGACATCTTCGTACAAAGCCCAGGTCACTTGGGGTCCCCCTCCCACCCTCTGTTCTAGTCCCAGGTACCATGTGATTCCTAGGAGGCTCTAGACAATGCTGAGCATACGTGTGTGTGTGTGTGTGTGTGTGTGTGTGTGTGTGTGTGTGTGTGTGTGTGTGTGTTCCCTTCTGGGAACAACACCATTATTTTTCTTTTTAGCCTCAGTTCCCTTGCCTTCTTCAGGAGCCTTGCCTGATGGGTAGGTAACATCTCCTGCAGCTCAGGGTAGCGGGAAACATGCTGGCGTCTCTGGCCTTTCTGAGCCTCAGTTTCCTCATCTGTGAATTGGGATAACTAGGTGTTGGGGGTGGGGGGTGGGAGAGGAGAAAGCCTGAATTTTCTTCCATCAGCTTGTGTGGAGCTGGCCAGGACTTGGAGAAACATGGCCTTCTCAGGGTTAAGTCCCTTCCGTACCAGGGGCGGAAGCAAAGAGGACAGAGTGTGAAATGAAATCACTTCCCTGCCCAGGGGGCTGCCCTGTGCCTGGCTTTTGCAGTAAATCCTATTTCCTCTCTAGCTTCCATGTGTCCACACACTCCCGGCTCCCATGACCCCATGGGTCACTAGCAGGTGGGGGCTCCCGATGAAGTGCTGGCCTATGTCTTTCATCCGGCGAGTTCACTTCCTGTCTGAATAAGCCATCCACCTTTCCTGCCTGGAATTCCATCAGTGGGGGTCCATGAAACTTTGTGACTCTGGTCCAGGCTAGTGACAGGCCAGTGCCTGTGTGACAGGCCAGTGGTGTGAGGTGAGGAAGCTTCATGGCTCCCCTTGTGTCCAGTTTCTTCTGGGGACCCTGGGCTACCTTTGTGAACAAGAGTGTTGACCTGGACAGGACAACACAGAATGACCCCATTTAACCCTCATTACCCTGCAGGAAATGGGGTGCAGAAAAGCCAGGGCATGACCAGGCCTCTGGAGCAGGACAGCGCTGGCAGAGAACCCAAATCTTGCTGACTTTCAAGGTCCTGGTTTTTTCTACAGGAAGGTGTTTATGAGTCTGTCCACGGGATTCAAGGGCGGACTTGCTTCTGGGGGAGGTACCAGCATGTCCTTGGTTATAAAGTTGATAGTGAATTGTGGCTGCTTGTCCCAATGGCCTTACTGTGTATGGGGCATGTCTGTAGTAGGAGAGATGGAGAAAATAAGAAAGTAAATGGAACAGACTTTACCTTTGAATGCAGAATGTGAAGGGTTCATTCCCAAGCAGCACAAAACCAAACCAAACCAATTCAACCAATCAAACAACCCTCAAAAAATCAGAGATGATAAAAAGTACTTGGAAAGATGAGAAAACCATCTGGGTATCCCTGCCCCCAGATACCACACTCACCACGAGCATTTGCAAACTGTTTCCTCGCAGACGTGTGTTGTGTGTGTGCTCAGCTGGAGTGACACTGTGTCGGTTTTCCAGGCCCGTTCATGTCTGGCCCAGGGGAAGCCTGCTGGGTGTCCATTCTGGCTTTGTATTCAGCAGACTGTGATCTGCTCTTTGGTTCAAGTGCATGGAGAAGGCTCATCGGTTCATCAATTCCCGGGTGGAACGAGATGTTTTAGTCACCCGGGGACACTTTTCTTTGATACCAGGATATTACCAGCAGTGGATTCTATTTATTTATTTATTATAGATCGGGTCTCACTATGTTGCGCTGGTTGCCTGGAACTTGATAGGTAGACCAGCGTGCATCTGCTGGGAGTGAGCTATGGTGTGGGCACAGAGGTTAGAGGGTTACTTTCCAAATTTGGTTCTTTCTACTTTCTGGGTCCTGGGAACTGAACTTAGCTTGTCAGGCTGGATGTCAGGCGCCTTTACCCAATGAGACATTTTGTTGGCCCAGGAGCAGATGCTTAGAAGTGAGCAGAGAGATCTTTCTCTGTTACATTTTGAATGGCTTTTCTGTGACTTTGTAACATCAGGTGCAGGCCATTGGGGAAACTCTGGCTTACTAGGCATGAAGAACCACGCCAGGCAGGGTTTCTCTGTGGCTTCAAACTCAAGAGAAATCTACCAGCTACCTCATGAGTGCTGGGATTAAAGGTGTATACACCATCACACCAGGCAGATCTTGTAGCCCAGGCTGGCTTTGAATTCCCTGTGTAGTCAAGGATGGTCTTGAACGTCTGATTCTCCCGCCTACCTTTCAGATTCCAGACTTGTATCTTGTATCACCATACACAGTTTTTGTGGCATCGGGGATTGAACTCAGGACCTTGTGCATGCTAGGTAAGCATTCTACTGACTGAGCCAGCTCCCCAGTCTGTGGATTACTGCTAGCTATTGCATTTATTTCCTAAATAATCTTTATGCCTTGAGATTTTGGACCCAAAAAACTCATACCCAGCTCTGGTACAGCGTTCTTTCAGAACCTTCTCACACTGGGGCGGGCGGCTGAACTGGGTCGCATACAGATACCGAAAAGCTGCAGTTCTGGGTAACTTTCACTGCCTTGCCGAGGACACTCTTAGATGACACAGGTATATTTTGTCATAGTGAGCTCATGTCTATGGGGAACACAGGCTAGCCCATGTGGGACACTGCCTTACTAAATCTACCATG
Organism: Uromys caudimaculatus; assembly: GCA_028551405.1. Lineage (NCBI taxonomy): Eukaryota > Metazoa > Chordata > Mammalia > Rodentia > Muridae > Uromys > Uromys caudimaculatus. Next base: position 24,389,882 of record CM052720.1, on the reverse strand, counting down.
GCTGTGACATTTTTACCCATGGTGGCTTTTGCATCACAAAATACCATTCCATCAAGGAAAGCAGTGTGCGGTCATGTGTGTTCCCATCTGGGTAACCTGGAATGAAGATGCTGGGGACCCGGGACCTTGAGAAGCATGCCTACAGAACTGCAGTCCTGTGATAGGTGCTGGCCTTAGCTATCTTAGGGACTCCACATCACCTGACCCTTTTTTTTTCCTTCAGGTTTACTAGTGTCAACCTCAGTACCAATGTAGATGTTTCTTGCCTGTGAGGTGCATCTGTGTGGAAGTCAGAGGCCAGCACTGGGTGGCTATCTTTCTCAATTGCTCGCACTGATTGAGGCTGGCTGGCTGGCTAGCAAGCCTCAGGGATCTGTGTCTCAGTATCCCTGGGGCCAGGATAAAAGGTGCACCAGGCTTTTTCTGTGGATGCTGGGTTTTGAACTCAGGTCCTCTTGAGTGTTCAGCAAGCACTTTACCCACTGAGCTGTCTCTCCAGCTCACCTGTCTTATCCCGGCTCCTACCAACCCAGCTAGAGCACAGTATACGGCCTAGAGTTAAAATTTTGTTGTTTGGTTACTTGGGGTGATGCAAAAGTGTAATCCCAGTATGTAGGAGGTGGAGGCAGGAAGATTGGGAGGTTAAGGCTATCTTTGGGTACATAGTGAGTTGAAGGACAGCCTGGGCTACACAAGACCTTGTCTTCAAAACAAAACAAAACAAACAAACAAAAAACAAAATGAGGGGCTGGAGAAATGGCTGAGCGGTTAAGAGCACTGTCTGCTCTTCCAGAGGTCCTGAGTTCAATTCCCAGCAACCCCATGGTGGCTCACAACCATCTGTGATGGGATCCGATGCCTGGTATACAGGTGTACATACAGATAGAGACTTATTTACATAGAACAAATAAATAAATCTTAAAACAAAAGCAAACAAAAGCCAATCAGGTTCGAGGAGAAGATCAGTGGATAAAAGGCTTGCCACTATAGATATGAGGTGAGGATTTTGAGTCCCCAGCCCCAATGCTGGGTGGCTGGACTGGCTTCTTGGAAAAGAGTCATGGAGCTTCTGGAAAAAAAAGTTGGCTAAGGAGACTGGTCAAATCAAGAGCTCTGGATTCAACTGATAGACCCTGAGCCAATGGATACAGATGATTGAGGAAAAGACCTGGTGTCTGTCAGTGTCTGTCTCGGGTCCCTGTATGCACACGTGTGCACGTAGACACACCACACACGTAGACTCTTGCAAACAAAACACCTCTTCCCCAGATACACACACACACACACACACACACACACACACACACACACACACACACACACACCCCAAGACAACAACGGAAAGATTTGCTTGAACTTTTTTTTTTCGAGACAGGGTGTCTCTGTGTAGCCCTGGCTGTCCTGGAACTCACTCTGTAGACCAGGCTGGCCCTGAATTCAGAAATCCACCTGCCTCTGCCTCCCAAGCGCTGGGATTAAAGGCGTGCGCCACCACTGCCCGGCTTGCACGAACTTTCAAATCCTGCTCGGAGCCTTCTACATCTCTGGTGGGTATGGATGAGGGTGTGCATGTGGAACTTGGAGCTTGGCCATTTTCCTGGCCCCTCTGAGAGAGAGAGGAGGGGTGACTCAGAAGAAGCTCAAGGGTCTCAGGCAAGCTGCTGAGACACATCTGTAGGTGGGGTGTAGTCTCAGACAGAACACCTAAACCTCTATTGTCCACAGCTTCTGGCCTCTGTGATCTTTCCTCACGATCCTTTTCTGTGTGGGATCCAGGGCTGAGCACACCTCTGCTTGTCACTTTCAGTGGATAGTTACATGAGGGAGGTGAGCCTCGTAGTGTTTCCCCCCAGAGGCTAAAATCATCTTGTGTTGTCTTGATAATTCTCATGAGAGACTCCTATGAGTCTAACCTTCTGTTCTGTAAAAAATTTTCCAGCTTTGTTTATTCAAGTGACCCCTTTGCGCCAAGCTCTGGCCAGGCCCTGAGATGTACCCGAAGGTTAATTAGCCCCAGTCTCTGCCCACAGGGATTTGGGGGACTTTCTGGGGGAGGCTGTAAGCTTCCCTCTGTCTGCATGGGGGGAAGGGGAAGGGGCTGAGCAGGAAGAGTGAAAGCAAGACCAAGAGTGAGGTAGGCTGGCGAGAGGCCCCGGGCCTTCCAGACTAGCTAGGCCTGCCAGCAGAGAGGCTGCCCATTAGTGACTAGAATTTCCAAGACTCCATTCCGGCCTTGTAGTGAGATGTTCTTCTGCTTCGTATTTCTGTTCTTGATGATCTACAAAGGCCCATTGATATTGCTGTTCCTGGGACAGTGAAGAGCGCAGTGCATTGTGGGTTCTGGGAGTCATAGTCTGGAGGAGGCAGTTGGGCCGGCTCAGGGAAGTTCTTCCTTGAGCTTCCCCCCAGTCCTTTTGATGGAGACCTGTTCTCACCACTTGCCAGAAACAGATGTGTATCCCATATCAGGGCCTTCCCTGGTTCTGAGCAAGCAAGCAAAAAACCAGAGAGGTGCAAGGGACAGGTGGGGAGGAGACTCTTGGTCCCATCCCGATGCCCACTGTTTGTGAATGCGGGCAGGTCTCTGGCCACCACCGGGCCTCAGTTTCCTCTTCCGTACCAGAACAGAATGGAATCTCTAAAGCACCTTTGGCTTCCATTCTAAGGTACATGTTGGTGTCTGAGGGAGGTCCAACTCTACTGAGGGGTCGACACTTGTGTGTTTCTGCCTGTGTTAGGCACTGTGGGGCAAGGCCTGGAAAGGAATGGTTCAATCTGAGCTCCTACTCTAGGTATAGACCTGAAAGTGTGTGTGTACACGTACACACGTGTGAGTGTGTGTACATATGTGTGAGTATATGTAGATGTGTATTGTTGTGTACAGGTGTGTGTGTGTGGACTAGAGTCAAACGTGTGTGTGTGAGAGAGAGAGAGAGACAGAGAGAGAGAGACAGAGACAGAGACAGAGACAGAGACAGACTGAATCATCTTCTCAACACTCCCTCCCAGGCCTGAAAGTTTTCTGAGTCCAACCCTCTGGTCCCGCAGCAGGGGAACCCTGGAGCGTGGTGATTTCCCTGTATTTGTTCTGAAGCTGGGGCAGATGTTTCCTGCAGCTGGCCACTCACTCAGCCACTGTCCTCAAGATGGATCAGCCTATTTTTAGCTCTATTGTTAATGCCTGGGCATCTGCTTCCAGGAGCACGTGGGAGGCTGTGGCTCTGGGAAGGACACTGCCCCCCCCCCCCCCATCATGCTCTCTGCCCTCTGGCTTCTCTGTGTCCGGTGAGAAGCTAAGTGGCTTTTCGGAGGGAACTCTGCACCTTAGTTTGTCCTACCCACTGAATGGGACAATAGCCCTCTTCCTTACAGGGCTCTGGAGGGGCAAGAAATGTGAAATTCACCCAGTAAGAGATGTTTTGAAACTACGTGTATCAGAGGTTCAAATCTGTGGGCTGCTGTACTTAGAAACAACACATTGACTGTGTGGGGGTTGGGTTGGGGGCCTGTCATAGGTACTGGAGCACGGGCTGAAAGTGGCAAGGCTTTTCTGGTGGTTTTGGGTAAGAGGGGTGGAGGGGGTGAGGGCAGGGGAGGCGATTCCAGGTGTGGAACCCAAGAAGATCACAACACAGAAGCAAGGAAGAGCCTGTGTCCTGGGAGACCTGTTAAGGAAGATAACCAAATATGATCTGTGTTAGTTAGGATTTACTGCAGTGAACAGACGCCATGACCAAGGCAACTCTCATAAGGACAACATTTCATTGGGGCTGGCTTACAAGTTCAGAGGTTTAGTCTATCATCATCAAGGTGGGAACATGGGGGCTGGAGAGATGGCTCAGCGGTTAAGAGCACTGACTGCTCTTCCAGAGGTCCTGAGTTCAATTCCCAGCAACCCCATGGTGGCTCACAACCATCTGTAATGGGATCTGATACCCTCTTCTGGTGTGTCTGAAGACAGCTACAGTGTACTCATATACATAAAATAAATAAAATCTTTAAAAAAAAAAAAAAAAAAAAAGGTGGGAACATGGCAGCATCCAGGCAGGCATGGTGCAGGAGGAGCTGAGAGTTCTACATCTTCATCTGAAGGCTGCTGGCAGAATACTGGCTTCCAGGCAGCTAGGATGAGGGTCTTAAAGCCCACGCCCACAGTGACACACCTACTCCAATAAGGCCACACCTACTCCAACAGGGCCACACCTTCTACTCCAATAGGCCCACCACTTCCTGGGCCAAGCATGCTCGAACCATCATATGATCCAACACCAGATTTTGAGATTTTCTTTTCTTGTAAATAAATTGCACAGTTCAGGACAGTGCCCCGTTGTAGATGGCAGCTCTATGTCCCAGTGCCATCTACAATACGTGTCGGTATGGTCTTACAATTGTAAGTTTTAGCTTGGACACCCTTGCGTAGCTCCTGACAATTCTTCACCCGTGGTCCAGAGAAGCCAATAAGGTTGGCCGTCATGCTAGAGTCTCTTCCAGGGAGGGTCTCTGGAGCAGGTCTGGGGACAGAGGCTCTGCAGTTCTCCCCTGAGCAAGTGAGTGAGCACTGCACTGTCAGGAAGTCTTGACCTGCCTGAAGGATTCTGCTGCCAGATGATTGACAGCCACCCATTTGGTCCATCCCTTCACCATCCACACGGAAACAAAGATAGCCCACAGAGAAGGTGGGACTGACCCCAAGGCATGACAAGAGGTCAGGGCTAAGGGACCAACAAGATGGCTTAGTGGGTAAAGGCAGCTTCTGGTAATGATGCCAGGACCCACTGGTGGAAGGAGAGAACCAGCCCACACAAATTGTCTTCTGACCTCCACATGAGCACCACGGCAGGAAAGTGCCCCCCCCAATAGAATAAATGTTAAAGAAATTTACTTGGATGTGATGACACACACTTTTGATCCCAGGTAGAGACAGGCACAGAGCTCTGTGAGTTCAAGGCTAGCCTTGTCTACATAGAAATTTACAGGAGAGCCAGGCAGTGGTGGCATACACCTTTAATCCCAGCACTGTGGAGGTAGAGACCGGTAGAGTTCCAGGACAGCCTGACCTACAGAACAAGATCCAGGACAGCCAGGGCTACATAGAGAAACCTTGTCTTGAAAAATTAAAAAATAAAATAAAGATAGAAAGAAAGAGAGAAAAAGAAATTTCCAGGCCAGCCAGGGCTACATAGTGGGACCCTATCTGAATTCAACCAATCAATATTTAAAAAATAAATAAAAGTAAGTCAAGGCTGAGAAGGAAACTATGGTGCTTCTTCTCCAGTTCTGGGGAAGCTTGGTTGAGTGTGGCGTTGCCTAAAATTTGGACATGGGGGAGGTGTGTGTGTGTGTGTGTGTGTGTGTGTGTGTGTGTGTGTGTGTGTATGTTATTTTATTGATTGATTTTTTTTTTTTTTTTTTTTTTGGAGACAGGGTCTTATGTAGCCCAAGCTAGCTTTGAATTTGGTATGTAGCAAGGACCACCCTGAACTCCTGATGTTGGGATTCCAGATGTTTACTACCACACTGCTCTGTGTGGTGCTGAGGATGGAACTCGAGGCCATGGTGTGCTAGGTGAACACTGCTCACTGGCTCTCTAGCCCTGGAAGGGGAGATTTCAGTGCTAGACAAGCAAGTTTAGGTTAGAGGCCATGGGGCTGGGGTCCCTGCAGGGTTGCTGGATTTGCAAGTGAAGCTTGTCTAAGTCGCTGCTGGCCTTCTGAGGCCCAGGTAGCCCTCAGGAAAGTGGGCAGATGGTGCCTTCATGGGTCCCTAAGAAAGTCTAGGTTCCTACTGACTGTCAAGAATCTAGACTGTCTTCTCCCTGCTTGCTGAGGTCTCCAACATGTTTGTTCAGGACTCATGGGGGCTGCAGAGGACAGAGGCCAAGGGGACAGCTGCTTCTCTGGAGTCTCTGGCTCTTCTGGGAAACTACTGCCTACTAGCTCTAGCTGGAGCAAACCAGCTTGGCTTGGGGCCTCTCTCTCCCTGATGACCGCTTCTTGCCTTGTGGGGACTCTCATGACTTACAGGGGCTCCTGGAGGGACAGAGAGGCACTCACTCTCTGAGCTCCTCTGCCTTTGGGAGCATCAGAGGCCAGGTTCTGCAGTGGGGAAAGGGATACGTGGTTCAGAACTTCCTAGAGCCTGCAGCTGGAGGTAGAGATGATCTAATGGTAGGTTCTTGTCTGTCTCCTCCGTTGCTCCCAAGATCCTGGTGTGGGTCATGTGTTCTGTGATCACTCACTGCTGTGACTCCGTCCACCTCATACCCTGAGAACAGACTTTGTCCACAGCGTAGCCTGTCTACCAGCAGGAAAGGTTGACACTGCCTTGCAAGAGAGGAAAACTTTCATTCCTGTGACCATCTGGTCTGCGGTCACTGAGGGTCCAGCCTAAAAATAACAGGGCACATTAGTCAGGATTAGATTCGTCTGTAAGTAATAGGAAAAGGCAAATAACAGGAGTTTACACAAGATGGAAGTTTATTTCTCTGCCGCTATCCAAACTCAGGGCTTTGTCGACTGGGCCTGCTGTGGTGGTGGCGCTCTTCCATGGTTTCTCTCAGGAACTTGGATGGCCACCATGGTTTCTCTCAGGAACTTGGATGGCCACGGTTCCTAGGTTGCAGCTTCACCAAATATGGCTGCAAAATGTCTGCTCTCATATCTGTGTCCCAGGACACAGAATGGGGGAAAGGAGGAAACGCTCTCATATGGAAGAATTCTGCAAGTCAGCATGTGCTGCTGCTTACATCCTGATAGCTAGAATTTAGTCACATGGCCCAAGTATGTCCAATGAAGATCTTGGTCCTGGCTAATGTGGTGTGCTTTGGTAGTCATCCCTTCCCTTTCTGGGGGAGTAAGTCATTCTGGCATTTTAAAATAATTTAAAAATATTGTTTATTTATCAGAGAGGGGGAGGGGACCAGGGCGCACAGATAGCATACCTGTGGCACTCAATGGACAACTACAAGTAGGTTCTCTTCTGTGTGGATCCCGGGACTCAGAGTCAGGTCCGCAGGCTTGGCAGCAGGTACCTTTATCCACTGAGTCATCTCATTGGCCCAACTATGGGCAATTTTTTGAACTTGAGGGTGGTTCTAGGCCAAGAACCTGGGTGGGAACCTTAGGGAGCCTTATATTTCTCAAGTAGGTCTGTCTTGCTTTAGAGGACTAGCAAGCCACATGCTCTCATGTTCCAGGCCAAGAAGGAATGTCTCTCTCTAGCTGACCATGAACTTAAAAGGGTTTGTTTGCTTTTTAGATTTATTTATTTTGTTTTATGTATTTTGCTCACATGCATGCATGGGGCCAGAGGTCCGAAGAGGCTATTAAATTCCTTTGAAACTAGAGTTGCAGATGGTTGCGAGCCACCATGTGGGTGCTGGGAACTGAATCCGGGTCCTCTGCGAGAACAGCAAGTGCTCTTAACTACTGGGCGTGCTCTCTCTAGCCCCTGACCATGAACGTTTGATCCCTCTGCCGCCACCCACCATGTTTTGGGATTTCAGGTGCATCCCACCAAGCCTGGTTTATGCAGTGCTGGGGTTGGAACCTAGAGCTTTCATAGGCTCTAGGCTCAACCTCAAGATCCATAAAAACACAAACCAGAAAGACAAAACAGTTAGGAAGTAGTAAAGGGGCTCTCTCCTTCCCAACCCCCCCAGAGGTTGCATTTACGTTTGTGATTTAGTTACATCGTCCTGGTTTTAAAGAGAAAGGGGTGGGGGAAGGGAATTCCAGGGACACATTAGCAGACTTAGGTGCAGGACAGACAGGACCCTCCCTTTGCTAAGCTGAGTTACCTGGGGAGTCCCTCTTTGCCTGCTCCATTGTTGCTCTAGAAAGCACCTCCTAGGCTTCCTTGCTGGTGGCTGGAATGTCCACTGGACTGTAGCAGTGGCCTACTGCAGGGGGATGGTCCTAGAGGGACACAGAGCTGCAAGAACTGGTGTAGTGGGGAAGGTGCCATGACCTGTACCTAGCCTTGAAACTCGAACTGTAATCAAACTTAAAGAAAAGAAAAAAGTTGGGGCTGGAGACATGGCTCAGTGGTTAAGAGCACTGACTACTCTTCCAGAGGTCCTGAGTTCAATTCCCAGCAACCACATGGTGGTCGCAACCATCTGTAATGGGATCCAACATCCTCTTCTGGTGTGTCTGAAGACAGCGACAGTGTACTCATATACATGAAATAAATAAATAATTCTTAAAAATCGTCATTCCTGAGGGAGCCATGTTAGGTTGGGAGGTTTAACAGCAGTGGACAAGTGGTGTTGAAGTGAGACTCCAGGGTTCCGTGTCTGCTTATTGCTGAATGCCAGTCTTGGCAGGATGGACAGCGATGGAGAGGCTCTGCCCTGCCTACTATGAGCTGATTCCTTTTGGGGTCAGTTTGGTTTTCTGCTCCTTTTTCGAGGCAAGCAGCTGGTCCAGACTTGGGAAAGCTGTGTGGCGGCTCCTGCTGGGAGCAGTGAGAAGCGGCTTTTCGAGTGCTGTGGGAATTCCGAGGCAGAGGCATGGAGCAATCAGGGAGGCTTCCTGCAGGAGGTGGGCATCTGTGTGTTGTAGGAGCACCTCCTTCCACCTTGTGGAAGGCTAAGCTGGCTTGCTGGCTCCTGACTGCAGGTGCTGGGAGCACAGCGCTCACTGATCATGAAAGTTTCCTTTGCTGGTGTCTGCTGCCCGGCTGCTGTTCTGGACGAGCCAGGTCAGCTCTGTCCTCCAAGGTGCACTGAGGCCCTGTGCACCCCTGACCCCTACACCCGACTTTCTTTAAGATCCTGTTCCTGCCTTTTCTAGATGGCCATGTGCTGCCTTGGGTGGACAAGAGTTGGCCTTTGGGGCCTGGCTTATTTCTCTTCGTATGATGTTTGTGACTCTTATGGCCATGTGCCTCTGCTGTGCCACTGTTGCTGAGCGCACTCCTGTGACATAGATGTGTAGCAGTTTGTTCCTCTGTCTGTTAGTGGATGGGCGTTAGTAAGGTTGGTCTCAGACACCGGCCCTGAGTCCTGAGGCTCCTGAGGCTATCCAGGAGCCATCCCCTAGACTTGTTCTCTGGTAGAGTCTTTCAAGTGGACATGTTGAGTCATGTGACAGTCATGTGCTTCCCTTGGTAAGAAACTTCAGGACTTCTGGGTTTGGGGTGGCTTATGACTTGATGTGGGAGGAGGGGCTGAGGTCACCATGGATTCGTCTGGATTACATAGTGAGTTCCTGGCCAGCCAGAACTACAGAACAATAAATAAATATCAAACAAACAAACAAAAATACAGAACTGTGTTTTTTTGTTTTTTTTTTTAAAGTAACCACAGGGCTTCACTTGACCAGCTGTGTGAGAGCCTGGGAATTCCACTCTTTTAAAAATTTATCACTGAAGATAAATGAGCACAGTCATCTCAAGTGCTTGTTGGATGTATACAAGTCCTCACATCTCCTACTCACCTTTTTTTTTTTAAGATTTATTTTATGTATGTGAGTACACTGTCGCTGTCTTCAGACACACCAGAAGAGGCCATCGGATCCCATTACAGATGGTTTCAAGTCACCATGTGGTTGCTGGGAATTGAACTCTGGACCTCTGGAAGAGCAGTCTTATTCGCTGAGCCCTCTCTCTAGCCCTCCTCTGGCCCCTCTTTAAGCAGTTCTTTCATGTGTGTAAACCTCATGACAAATTCCCAGCTGTCTGGAGAGCCACATATTGGCACGCCCCTCCACCATTCTGGAGTTTCTGCTGTTCCAACGGCCCAGAAGCTATGGCGCCGACCCTCCATTGAATGAGTCTGTAGACCAGAATGAACCTTTCCCTTTGCCAGTTGATTACCCTCAAGTATTTTGTTATCCTGTCTTGTTTTGTGTTGTTTTGAGACAGGGTTTCTCTGTGCAGCCCTGGCTGTCCTGGAACTCTATGGCCTTGAACTCACAGAGATCTCCCTGGAGTGCTGGGACTGGCATGCTCCACCCTCTGCAGCCTGTATTTTGTTCTAACACACAGCAGGTTGTTTACATACCTAGGCTGATGGACTGCTTAAACAACCTTGTTACATGTCCGTGCTCTGGTCCACCTCCAATATTGTCTCATTAGAGCCCCAGGAGCCCGCCCACAACCCTGCTGCTGTGCTGACCACTGTGGTCAGCAGTGGTATAATTACCAACCTTAGCAACCTGCAGACCCTCTTGTAATAGGAACCTCAAGGAAGAAGCTGTCTGTGTCACGGGAGGAACGGCCGTTCCCAAGCCGCAAGGCGCACTCTGGCCGGGTCGAGAGGGGGTTTTGGATGAGGGCTACTGCTGAGGGCCCTGGGCTTGCTCCCTTGTCTGCACATTTTTTCAAGGCTCGTTCAGTTTTCAAAGGATGCTGCCCACCCTGGCTGCTTGTCCTGCCAGCTCTGTGCATCTGTATTGTCTGCTGGCTGCCCTGGCCGGCCACCAGTTGGTGCAGGTCATTGTCTATGAACCCCAGGGAAGGCGGAATAGAGGCACAAGGTGGGTGGGGTAGAGCTGAGCTGTGGGAACGGGCCTGCACTTGGCCTGTGGCAGCTGTGGCCAGCCGGCCGTGGATACATGCCCGTTGTCCCTTCTTGGAGCTCTTTTTAGTCACATTCCTTTGGCCCAGGCTTCTGGGAGGAGGCCTGGGAAACGTTGGTGTGGAGCCTGGCACCTGGAGAGGCTGCAGGAGAGACAGTGCTCTCTCTTTGGCCCCTCAGCTGGGGTCCATGAGAAGGCCCATTTTGCTTTCCTATCTGGCAATATAAAAGGTTCATTCTTTGTACCTGGAGGTGTGGGGGATCAAACAATGTATCAAGAGCCAGGAAGATGTGTTCTACATAGGCGTGGGCAGTTCACCCGGGCTGCCCTGAGGCTCCTGGGAGTTTTCAAGGATGGCAAGGCTAAAGAAAAGGGGAGCCCTTTCTGTGTTTCTGTATGGGATAGGAACCACCAGTGGTTAGGGAAGGTTCTAGAAGGGCAGAGAAGATGGTCAGTTTCTCTCTGAGTGTCCAGGCCAGGAGACAGCTCTGGGGGTGGATCCTCTGTATATGGCGTTGGGAGGCATGGGAGAGTCTACTTGAGTGCAGTGAGCTCCCAGTCAGGCCTAGGGACCGCAGACTGATTGGCCTGCCTTTTTGCTGACCCCATGACCCCACTGTATACATCTCTGGGTGCCTCTGCAGTGATGGGGAGGTGGTGGGGGGGTGAAGGGTGGGAGTGGGTGGTCAGGAGTAGACAGGATTCATGATTTACAGCTGGAAGAGTTGCCATATTTTAGAAGGCTACATAGTGGGCTTCCTCCCAAAGGGTAAAAGAGTGTGGGGTGCTACCAGAATTTGCTCCCTCATAGTAATATCTGTGCCATGTGTGAGGTCTGTGGTCCCTGAGTTCCTAGAAACTCCCATGATCCCCTCTGCCATGTCTGCTACTCTCCATGTGGGACACCCAGCCTTGTTCTTAGCAGACCCGAGCTCTAGCAAGCCTACTCCCCCAGCTCTTCCACTGTATCCCGGATATTTTCCTTTACTTGCTTTAAACAGGTTTTAACTTTAACCTCAGGCTGGTGATGCCTAGCGTTCTTTGGGCGAGGAAGCGCCTCCCCGTCTCCCGAGGGCTCATGATGCTGATCCGATGTTGGTCTTGGTTTCTGTGGCAGCTGTTTTCTTTGAGCGTGCCATCTGATGGATACTCACCTAGTTTGGATGTCTCTGGACTCATTGTAGGAAACTCAAGGGCAGAGTGGTTTCCTGTATGTCTGCTTTAGCGGAATGATGCGGAGGAGATGACCAGAGCCTCGGTGCCAGGGGCACTCCCGGGCCCTGCAGCCCATTCCCACCCAAGCCCTCTCTACCCAGCTGCATCTCTTACCCTGAGCCGGGAAGTCCTGAACCATCATGGCCTCTGTGGGTGGCTGACCCTTCCTGACCGTACCCTGTCTTACTCAATGATAAATGCTCTATGGCTGAGCTGCACCTCTGTCCCTCAGCCCTTTTTCCTTTTTTTTTTTTTAAAGAATTATTTATTTATGTATATGAATATACTGCAGCTGTCTTCAGACGCACCAGAAGAGTGGATCGGATCCCATTACAGATGGGTGTGAACCACCATGTGGTTGCTGGGAATTGAACTCAGGACCTCTGGAAGAGCAGTCAGTGCTCTTAACCACTGAGCCATCTCTCCAGCCCCTGCCCTTCTTCCTTTTTAAAAAAATATTTTCCTGGGGCTGGAGAGATGGCTCAGCGGTTAAGAGCACTGACTGCTCTTCCGAAGGTTGTGAGTTCAAATCCCAGCAACCACATGATGGCTCACAACCATCTGTAATGAGATCTGATGCCCCCTTCTGGGGTGTCTGAAGACAGCTTCAGTGAGTGGGGCTGGAGTGAGAAGAAAAAGTGTCTGAAGACAGCTACAGTGTACTTACATATAATAAATAAATAAATCTTTAAAAAAATATATTTTCCTGAACCTGTTAAGGCTTTTAATTTTTATTTATTTTTCTGTATATGTGTATTTTGTCTGCATGCATGTGTCAGTGTACTACATGTACCTTTGGTACCCATAAAGGTCAGAAGAGGGCATCAGGTCTCCTGGGACTATAGTTAAACAGTTAGAAGCTGCCATGTGGGTGCTGGGAATTGAACCTGGCTCCTCCGGAAGAGCAGCCAGTGCTCTCTTAACCTCTGAGCCATCTCTCCAGGCATTAGTGACCAGCACAGCCCGCTCTCCCCTGTACCTGCTGGGATCCAGGCCCCTCTCCTCCCTCCTCTTCTTGGCTCCGGTCCTCTTTAGAGCACACAGGGAACAGAGATGGTCCCAGGAGGCCCTGGGAGAAGCCCCTCTAAGTAGCTGGGGGTGGTCCCTGTGCTTCTGTATAGAGAACTCTACCACGGTGTCAGCAGGGCAAGGCGTAAAGGCAAGTGGCCCCGAGAGTGTCTGCGTCTACAGCCGTGGTAGGAATTGCTTCTTCCTGGGTGGAGTGGCCAGGGTCCTCCCGCTTTGGCTTTTTTCTGTCCCTCTGAACTGTGTACCCTCTTACCTGCAGGTCTGGGGTCCTGAGGCCCCTGGCAGACTATGGGTACAACAGCAAGCACAGCACAGCAGACAGTCTCGGCTGGCACGTCCTTGGAGGGCCTGCAGGGCAGCAGCAGCATGGACGGCCAGCATTCTCTCAGTGTGCAGTCCTTCCATGCCACAAGTCTACACAACAGCAAAGCCAAGTCCATCATCCCCAACAAGGTGGCCCCTGTTGTGATCACGTGAGTATCAGAGGACATGTGATTTGTGATCCTGAAAGACCGGCGTTGGGGGGAACCTGAATGCACCTACTATTTACAGACTGCCTCCGGTTTTGTAGATTAAGCTCTCCCCTCCCCCAGCCTCACCCTGAGAGTTTAAGCAGTGTTTCTGGAATCATAGGTTCAGAGGTTCACTCCATTATCATGGCGGGAAGCATGGCAGCATCCAGGCAGACATGGTGCTGGAGGATCCAAAGGCAGCCAGGAGGAGGGTCTCTTCTGTACTGGGTGGAGTTTGAGCATAGGACCTCAAAGCCCACCCACAGAGTGACACACTTCCTTCAACAAGGCCACCCCTCCTAATAGTGCCACTTCCCATGGACCAAGCATATTCAAACCACCACACACAGCAAGCAGGTAGCAGGGCTGAGTTTCTGGGCCCATATTGCTTACCCATGTGTGGTAGCCTTAGCTGGTCTAGGACTTGCCATGTAGACCAGACTGTCACAGAAATCCACCTGCCTCTGCCTCCTAAGTGCTGGGATTAAAGGTGTGCGCCACCACTGCCCGGCTCATAGTAGGTTTTTTTTCAGGCTGGTGAGCTGGGAGTTCCTCTTCCATGCTCAGGTTGGGGCCTTTAGGAACCAACCTTTAGGGAGTGAGGAGGCAGAGGTTTGTTTTTGTTAGCATGTTTTGGTCACCTGGACACATAAGCATCCAGGAGGACCGGAAGGGTGGGCATCTATGTGTGGATGAAGGGATGGGTGCTTCTGAGAGCTAGAGATGGGAGAATGGAGGGACCCTGGGTCTGCCTCCTGGGGAGCTGGAGCCTCGTTCTCATCTCTGGGTCTTTCGGGAATGCAGGAAGAAGAATATGCTCCGAACAGGGCGATGAGTTTGGCAGAGACTTGGGAGATGGGCCTTCTGTGTAAAGAAGCCTGCGGGTGGGGTGACCCATCAGGCTGCTAGCCATGGGGCTCTGCAGGATAGCAGTAATTACTTGGGATAAAGGCAGAAAAGCAATGTCCTGTTGAAGTGACTTGCGGACATTGGAAGTCAGTTTGGGTTGCTGGGTGGTATAGTGGCACACACTTTTTTTTTTTTAAAGATTTATTTATTTATTATATGTAAGTACACTGTAGCTGTCTTCAGACACCCCAGAAGAGGGCATCAGATCTCATTACGGATGGTTGTGAGCCACCATGTGGTTGCTGGGATTTGAACTCAAAACCTTCGGAAGAGCAGTCAGTGCTCTTAACCACTGAGCCATTTCTCCAGCCCCAGTGGCATGCACTTTTAATCCCAGCACTTAGGAGGAAGTAAGTTAGAGGCCAGCTGGTTAAACAAAGTTAATTCCAAGCTGGCCAGGGATACATAGTAAGAACCTGTCTCAAAAACAAAACCACCAAAAACAACAAAACAAAACCAGAAAGGGGGGGGGGGAGGAGAGAGAGAAGGAAAGGGAGAGGGAGAGGGAGAGGGAGAGGGTGAGGGAGAGGGAGAGGGAGAGGGGTTAGTAGTTTGGGCATTGAAGGAAGCCTTGGGAAAAACAGGTCTGGGGCCTGGCTCTGCCTCCTTGCTCTCTGTGTGGTCTTGGTTTCCTCAGCACCATAAGCAGAGATGGCAGGGAAATGTGGAAGCAGGTGGTGTGGCTCTGACGTTGCTGGCCCCCTGGGAATGTACAGCATCAATGGGCTGTGCTGACCGCCCTCCTTGGGTTCCAGAGTGTGTGAGGTGGAGAGGACCTTACAGGTCATCCAGTCGAGGCACTGACTTATTGCATCCTGGGGGTCAGATCTGGCCCACTACCTGGTGATGTAAATAAAGTTTTATTGGTCCACGGTTAGGCCTGCCCACTTTTACATCACCTGCGGATACCGAGTGCTTCGATGGCAGAACCACCAGGCTGTAACAGAGCCTGCATAGCCCTTCCACAAAGCAGGAAACATTTGCTTTCAGTCCCTTGCAGGAAAGGTTAGCAGAGCCCTGATCATGGCAGATAGATCTGAAAACTGAGTTAGACAGGAAAATGGGTTTCAGGGACATGGAGGGTGGGCCACCATGATGTGTCAGCAGGAGCCAGGCCCCTTGCTTGTGCAGCCTTCTTCCATCCCACCCATTCAGCTCCCTACTTTCCTATTGGCAACTGTTCTGTATGGTGCCTGAGCTGCAGCAGGCAGGTCTCATGCATTGGTATAGTGGCAATGTGGCTTTGTGTCTGAGTACATAGCATCCCGCTTCAGTGATTGTGCCTTACCTGGCTTACTGTCTACAGAAACCTCCATGGGCTTGTTTTAGTAGCTGGTGTGTGATCAGGCCTATTGTGGTAATAGTAAGGTCCGAGGAATTGGAGCACTTGAAACAGCCAGGGTGGGGACACACCATTCACATCTTGTGGGATGAATTGCACTAGACTCTGGAATTGGAAGTGTGGGGACTGTTCAGTCACAGCCTGAGGGGCTTTGGGTTAGACCACCGTAACAAATTATTGCCAAGAATGCTTGAATTGAGACAGATAGTCACCTCTCGTTTGGGTGTCCAGGCTGGTATGGCAGCCCGTGACCATCCATGCTCCCCTAGTGCCTTGCCTCAATTCATCAGCATGTGCCTCTGTCTTTTGGGATGGCTATTCTACTTCTTCCAGGGACAGGGGAAGGCAAAAGACAGACTAAAAGATTTTCCTTTTAGGAATGGCCCAGAATTTGCTCCTCCTCACTTCCTCTCATATCATTGGCTAGAGCTTAATAACAGGACTGCTGCTAGCTGCAATGGGAGGCTGGGAAATGTGCTAGCTGCAAGGGAGACTGGGAACTGTAGTTTGCAGTGGGGTAGCCCAGGTCTCAGTTGTCTTAGCTCTGGTGTTCTGGGTATGAGGATGAAGGAGCAGCTGCATGGGTTGGGGTGAGATGGCTTTGCTGTGTGTTCTGGTGACAGTGTAAGGGACCAACAGAGGTTGTCTGACTCCAGTTTTCACTATGCAGGTACAACTGCAAGGAGGAGTTCCAGATCCACGATGAGCTGCTCAAGGCCCATTACAGGATGGGCCGGCTCTCAGATGCCACCCCCGAGCACTACCTGGTGCAGGTGAGGGCAACCCCATCCCCACCCTTCTCTGCTTCTTTTCTACTTCTATCTTCTCCCATTCTATCTTTGTCTCTTGGTCCTTCTTTGGACGGCAGGGCATTTTTCATATGCTAGGCAAGCATTCTACACTGAGCCATGTCCCCAGTCCCTCGCTAATGGTTCTAGGCAAGTAAGTACTGCTGAGCCACGCCCCAACCCCTCAGTTCTTAACCACCCTTGGGTTCCAGAGTGTGTGAGGTAGAGAGGACCTTACAGGTCATCCAGTCGAGGCACCAACTTACTGCATCCTGCAGGTCAGATTTGGCCCACTACCTGGTGATGTAAATAAAGTTTTATTGGTCCACTGTTAGGTGCTTCCACTTGGACATCACCTGCTGATACCGAGTGCTTTGATGGCAGAACCACCAGCCTGCATGGCCCTCCCACAAAGCAGCAAATATTTGCTTTCAATCCCTTGCAGGAAAGGTTTGCAGATAGATGTAAAAATTGAGTTAGATAGAAAAATGAGTTTCAGGGACACAGAAGCTGGGTCACCATGATATGTTAGCAGGAGCCAGGCCCCATATATCCCTCAATTGCCTCTCCCTTAGGGATCCTGGCCCCAGATTCTTGCTCCTGCTCTCCATCTCTGCCCTGTCTAGTATTCTCCATCTTCTTTAAGAGTGGTGATTCTCAACCTTCTTAACTCTGTGATCCTTCACTACAGTTCCTCATGCATTGGTGACCCCCCAATCATAAAATTATTTTTGTTACTACTTTATAATTGTATTTTGATGCAGTTATGAACCGGAATGCAAATCTATTTGGAGACAGAGATTTTCCAAAGGGGTCGTGACCACAGGTTGAGAATCGATGTTTTAGACTCTAAAAGTGTCTAAACCCCCAAATTTTAGAATTTCAGAGCTTATTTGGCTTAGCTTCTTTTTGTTTCTCTACCCCTCCCCCCATGTTTCCTAGGGGGTAAAAGTTCACAGACCTGCTATTTCTAAATCTGTGTTGTGTGCTACTGTTGTCCCACAAGTGGTGGTGAGGGCCATGTAGCAATGAGGAGGCTTTGGATGACTACTGACTGGCTGGTTGTGTGACAGTTATTGTGGGGATTTCTGGCTTATCTGGGAGTACAGGTCTCCCTCCTTGTCTGTCAGGCAAGGATCACAGGGGATTACCCAGGGTTCTGGTTTGCCCAGGAATGAACTCTTGACCAGCCAGTATTCTGGCCCCTCCATCCCCTGTGGTCACTGTGGGTCATTTCACCCATCTGGAGTCCTTGGGACTGGTGAGTGTAAAAGGAATTATAAAATCTAGCAAGCCTGTATAAAAGACACACAATCCAGGTGTTTTATTTAGAAGCTATAAGCCTAGATTGGGCAGGTTTTTGATCTATTCTAACTTATATCCCAGCCATATGCTCCTTGTTACTTGCTGTTTCTCCTGACCATGTGCTCATGGTCCATGGTGGCTTCCTCCTCTCTCCTCCATGTCCTTTCTTCTCCTTCTCTACCTGTGATCCCCGGCCAAGTAACTGAAAACCCACCTACCTCTATCTATTGCCCAATTATAGGCTTTTATTGGCCAATTAACTTGGGGAGAGAGGTTTACATAACAAAGGCTGGGTGAGGATCCACTCCATCTTGGAGCAACCAGATTTTGGGGTACAGAATTTAGCATTTGGATACAAGCAGCACCAGACCAACCCCCTACAGGTGGGGCTCCAGGAAGGAGCTGGCCTAATTATCTTCTATCTCAATCTAGATGTGACCTTCTTTCCAAGAGCCTAGCTTTGGCCGCAGTTCCAATGTCTGCTCTCTTCAAGGCCTGGCTGGCCCTAAGGCCACCTTTTATATGAAGCTTTCTCTGGTTCTCTTGAACCAAACACTGTTGCCATCACAGATGTCTGTTCCAGGAACCTGCAAGCAACTTGAGGGCGTGTCTCCAGCCCCACCCCCCACGTTCCTGCCTCCCTATTCCCTAGAGCCCAAGACATACTTCTGTCTAAGGAGAAACCTTTGAGTCCCTGATTGATCTGCTGTGGTACTCTCTGTCAGGGTCGCTATTTCCTGGTGCGTGATATCACCAAGAAGATGGACATACTGGGCACCTTGGAGAGCTGTGGGGCTCCCAACTTCCGGCAGGCACAGGGCGGACTTCCTGTGTTTGGCATGGGACAACCCAGCCTCTTGGGGTTCAGGAAGGTCCTGCAGAAACTCCAGAAGGATGGGCTCAAGGTGAGCTTCCCAAGAAGGCTGGCCCTCCGTGGCAAGAGGTGACGCCGAGGCTCTGGGGTGGTCACCTTGGGCTGGGGAGGGGAGTGTGGCCTGGGCTAGGCTTGGAACTTCAGAACAGAAACTGGAGAGTGTATATTGCATTGTCCTGTTGGGAGGTGCCCAAGGTCAGAAGCTTCTGGTATACCCCATTCTTGAGAGCCTCAAAGGGACTGAGAGGGGACAAGGGAGCTACTTCCCAACTCCAGAGACTGTCACATGATGGACTCTGTGCTAGGTATTATGGGCCATGGAAAGGACTAGAATGATTCTGCCTGGGTGTTGTGTAGTCTCACCAAAGAGAAAAGACAGACCCTACTGACATGCTAATACTTGTTAATACACATGTTAATATAATACTTGTGAAGATAGTCACCCTGAGAGGAGAATGGAAAGATGCATCCTCACCCTGGATGAAGGAGGAACTATCTAGGCAAAGGCCTAGTGGTTGGACAGGGGGCAGGTGTCCATGTAGAACCAGGAACAGGTGTCTATGCAGGACATGGATAATGGCTTCTTTTTCCAGGAGTGCATCATCTTCTGTGTGAGGGAGGAACCTGTGCTGTTCTTGCGAGCTGAGGAGGACTTTGTGTCTTACACACCTAGAGACAAGGAGAGCCTTCATGAGAACCTCAGAGACCCTGGGCCGGGGGTCAAGGCTGAGAATCTGGAGCTGGCCATCCGGAAAGAGGTGAGGGCCTGTGAGTGGCGACCGAATGAGAGTACCTCTCCTTAGCTGGCCTCAGGTAGCTGAGCCAAGACTCCAGCCTGCAGTCCGGTTCTTCAGACATGCCCCTGAAACCATTCTGGGGGTGGGAGCTAGCTACTCAGCTTTCTCTGGCTCACACTCCCTTTATGCTCTGCTGGGGTGAGTGGCTGGTCGCAAAGTTGACCCCTCGGTCCCAGCTATATTTGTGTCCCTCTCTCATGCTGTTTCTCCTTTGCTCCCCAATCCTGGTTTAGGGAGGGGCGAGAAGAGATTTAGGGTAGGAGACTGTCTTAGTTAGGCTTTCTATTGCTGTGAAGAGACATCATGACCATGCCAAGTCTTAAAAAGGACATTTAACTGGGGCTGGCTTACAGTTTCGAGAGGTTCAGTCCATTATCATCATGGCAGGAAGCATGGCAGCATGCAGGCAGACATGGTGCAGGAGGAGCTGAGAGTTCTACATTTTAATCTGCAGACAGCAGAAGGACAGTGTGTGTCACTCTGGGTGGGCTTAGCTTGAGCATAGGAGACCTCAAAGCTCACCCCCACAGTGATGCACTTCCTCCAAGGCCTTCCCCCCTAATAGTGGCCACTCGCTATGGCCAAGCATGGGTCTATGAGGGCCATATCCATTCAGACCACCACGGAGCTCCACAGCTGAAGTTTGGTTACTCACTTGTTAAGTGGGGCCCCGAGGAATCAAGTGTGCTGGGCCTGTTTCTGAGAATCTGGGGCTTCCTGTGTGTCTCTCCCATGACACACAGGCTTGGTGGGGGCTCTGAGACAGCAACTCACCACAGAGATGTGTGAATGGAATTCGGGGTCACAGTGCTTCAGACACAGGTGCATGAGGGAAGGTCCAGGCCTTGCTGGTGACCAACTTCTCCTTATCTCTCTCACTTCTGCTTCCACTGGCCGAGCCTCACCCTGCCCTGGCATTCAGAGGCCTCAGTGCATTTCTGCTGATCACTGGGCAGAGCCCTCCGGCTGACCTCCATGGAGGTTGGCTCATGCAGGTCTGGCTGCTCTCAAGTGTGATGCCTGTAGGCAGGGCAGAGAACCTTAGGCCTTGTGGTTCCCTCTCAGAGGAAAAGACATGCATGTACAGCCTCCGTGTGGCGTGCTCACTAGAGCTGGTCAGGGACAACCAGGGAGGCCTAGGAAGCTCGTGAAATGCCTCTAACCCCTGCATCTCCCTCTAGATCCATGACTTTGCCCAACTGAGAGAGAACGTGTACCACGTGTACCACAACACAGAGGACCTGCGCGGGGAGCCGCACACCGTGGCCATCCGAGGTGAGGATGATGTGCACGTGACCGAGGAGGTGTTTAAGCGGCCGTTGTTCCTGAAGCCCACCTACAGGTACCTGGAGCTCATGTCCTCTCTGGGCTGGCTCTCCAGCTGCTACCTCAGTTTCCCCCATCTGCACATCAGGCCTGTGCTTCTTGGGAATGAGGGCTTGAGCTGCTACTCAGGATGGCTGCCCGCCTCATGGGCTGCCTTCTTGTCCTGGCAGATACCACCGTCTCCCCTTGCCAGAGCAAGGGGCCCCCCCAGAAGCCCAGTTTGATGCTTTTGTCAGCGTTCTTCGGGTGAGTAGGACTGAAGCGGGTTCTAGGAGTGGTGGGTAGTAAGAGGTGCTGCTAGTTGATCTCCATGGAGATGCTCAGGGTGGGTGTGGCCTCTGGCCATCTGTGGAAAGTTCTATCCATGCTTTATGTGGGGTCCAGTATATTGGGGTGTGGGGTTGTGTCTGTGTCCTAATGTGCATATAAGCATCCTTCTGCAGTGTGTCCATGTGTGCACCTATGCATATGGGTACACAAGCTGCAGTTCTGTCATGCCAAAGTCCAGCACTAATGCCTGTTCTAGCCATGGCTTGGCTGTACAACTCACTGTGTGGTATTGGAGACTTTTCCTCCTCTATAGCTCTCTCCTTCCTCTCTTCAGTCAGACTTGAGATTCTTGCCCTGGAGATCTGTTAGCTGATATTTATTGGGTTTCGGGGGAGGGTGGCTTTCTGTCTCAACACATTTTGGGATAGTTCCTCAATTTGTATTTATAACGGGGAGGGGTCAGGTCAATGTAGGGCCTGGGACCTTCTGAGTAGCATCTACTCTAGACCCCATGCCGTTCCTGGCCTGTTCTCTTAGTTCCCCTGGGTTCCTGCCCTGGGTGGGAGGGGATGGGTCAGATCTGGTTGTGAACTTGACATCAGAGGCCTTGCTGTTTGTCTGACCCAAGCTTGCTGCAGATGTCATGAGCTTGACTGGGGGGGCCTCAACTGCAGGGTTTTCCCATACACTGTTGTCTGATGGTCTTTCATGTTCCCTTCTGCAGGAGACCCCCAGTCTTCTGCAACTCAGAGATAACCACGGGCCTCTCCCTGCCCTCCTGTTCAGCTGCCAGTCAGGTGTGGGCAGGACCAACCTAGGCATGGTCCTGGGTCTTCTCGTCATGTTCCACTACAGTCGAACCACCTCCCAGCTAGAGTGAGTGGCCGGGGGTCCTGCCGGCCAAGGGGTTGGAAGGTCAGGAAGTGGAGAGGGTGAAGCTGCCACAGATTGGTTTGATGCGCTGGAGAGAGGCCACTGGACCCTTCTGGGTCTCCATTTCCCCAGTAGAAATCAGAAGTGATCTGATGCCTCCCAGTGGCTGATGGGTGGCCTCGGGCTGTGTAGCAGTCCCCGATGACACTCCTGATTCTCACCTTGTCAGGGCAACCTCCCTGCTGACCAAACCCCTGCCCATGGAGCAGTTTCAGGTGATCCAGGGCTTCATCTGCAAGGTGCCCCAGGGGAAGAAAATGGTGGAGGAGGTGAGTAAGGGGCCAGGACATCAAAGGTTGGGATGGGGCGGTTGCTCCTGTTACTCTGTGTGTGTGTGTGTGTGTGTGTGTGTGTGTGTGTGTGTGTGTGTGTGTGTGTGATGGTTCTTCCTCTCTACATGTCTTCTCTCTGAAAGTCCTCTTCTCTGTCTCTCCCATTCCCTGTCCCCCTGCTGTGGTCCTAGGTTGATCGAGCAATCTGTGCCTGTGCAGAGTTGCATGACCTGAAAGAAGATGTCCTAAAAAACCAGAGGAAGCTGGAAGGCTTCAGGCCAGAGAGCCCGGAGCAGGTGAGGCCGGGAGGAGCATGGGGGGCTCCGCTTGGGACTGTTACTTTTTTTCAGCCTGATTGCTTCTCTGTCAGTACAGTAGTTTCTGGAGGGGGTGGGGTGGGGGGTGGGGAGTGGGCAGCTGGAGCATCGGGAAGGACAAGGAAGAGGGAAGTTTATTTTTTCTGAGCAGGTTCCTTGGCTACAGAATAAACAGGACGAACAGGGGCCTGCTGAGACCTCTGGACTGACATGTTTCCCAGAACCTCCCATTAGTCAGGATAAAGAGAAAGCTAAGAGTGTGAGAATCAGCTTGTAGAAAAGGAAAGGCCAGCCAGGGGTGATACAGGCTTACAAACCCCACGGTGCTGCAGAGGCTGGGGGACTATGGGTTCCGGGCAGTCTGGGATGCTTGGTGTGTTTCAGGTCAGCAGGGAGAGAAGGGATTGGGAGAGGTAGAGGGGGAAGGGGGGGAGGAAGGAGAAGAGAGTCCTTTCCCCGTTGCGAGGCCCCCCTCCCCTCTTTGGAGTGTCTGTGGTTCTTTGGCACTGTTCTCCTGGTCAGCACATTATTGTGGGCGTGTGTTTTGGGATGGTACCTCTCACATAATGAACAGAGGACAAAAAGACAGGAAAAGGCATCCGGCATCCTGCAGTCACCCAAGTTCCTGCTTGGCTCTGCCTCTTAAGGAACCTGTCACCTTCTGACAGTGTCACCCCAGGATCCAGCCTTTAATTCAGAGATCTCTGGGGGGGCTTTCAGGATTCATACAGAAGCTCTTCCTGGTCCATTCCGCAGCTTCAGGAGGAGGGCTGGGCTGGCTCACGGCTCCTGTCTTGAGTTCTGGTGAGAAGATGGGGCTGACAGTGTTTGTATATGGTGTATGGGAAGACTCAAAGCCCTTAAAACCTTTACTTTGTTTAACACTTGAAAAAACAAGTCCTTGAGAGCTGTGTTCCACGATGGGACACAGAAACGAGAAACAGGAAAGGCGATGCTACCTTGTGCTGGCAGCTGCCTGAGCACACGGACTTCTTTTCAGCGGTGTGTGATTCTCCACATAGCCGCCCACGCTTCTAGTTTTAGTGTGAACCCTTAGATTTTGTCATTGAGAAGATTTTTTAATGGCTTTATCATTTAAACTCATGACCAGGTCAACCTGCCTGGGCCTGGTGAGTCAGAGTTGGGGGCTCCCGACCCAGCTGCTGGTCACTGTCCTGGTGGTGTCACTTATGGGGATGAGGACTTGGGTATCTGCTGTGTAGATTGCCTTCATTGACCTGTTTGCGAAGTGGGGCACGCGATGATAAGTAGCTGTAGGGCTGTTGGGGGTAAGTGAGGAAAGACAAGTGGAACCCTTAGAAGAGGGCTGAGTGTCACCTGCTGCTGTCACTGGACAGGCCCCAGTTGTTGACACATGAGCTGCTTCAGGACCCCGTGCTGTAATTGCGTTTGTCTGGAGACACTTCATCTCGCCTTATCTGGAGTCCTCTCTTGCATCTGCAGTGGGGACATCAAGGCCCAGGGCTATCCCCTAGTCTAGACCAGGGGTCAGGGGCCATCAGAGCAGGGCCCAGGGCTCAAGCTGGATCTTTGTTTCTCTGGCATCGTCTTGTGATTAGCTCACGTGTC
This sequence comes from Uromys caudimaculatus, assembly GCA_028551405.1. Lineage (NCBI taxonomy): Eukaryota > Metazoa > Chordata > Mammalia > Rodentia > Muridae > Uromys > Uromys caudimaculatus. The sequence continues at coordinate 24,365,880 of CM052720.1, read as the reverse complement.
TCTGGCAGAGCTGTCCTTTTGCTATGGCAACACAGAGGGGTGTGGCTGAGACTGTGCTCCCTCCCCCCTTCCCTCCAGCAAACTTACTCTCTGGCTTTCTACAGAAAAAGCTGCACAGTCCCTGGAGGTGCAGAGTCCCAGGGGTGGGAGTGGAGTGGACCAGCTTTCCCATAGGCTCTGACCCTTCTCTTCAGTTCAGATCTCACTTGCCATCTAGGTTACTGACCTGGCTAGAGGGTCAGGGGTGGGGCATGGGCTCTTTCTGACACCCCACTGCCTGGAGGAGGCTGGACTGGGGTAGGGAGAGAGGGAATCCTATTGTTTGCTATCTATTTTTTCTCTATGAATTAGGGGTAGTAATAGTCCCCTGGGATATTGTGTGTATGTATATGTATGTGTGTGTTTGTGTATGTGTGTGTACGTGTTTGTGTGTATGTGTGTGAATATATGTGTATATGTACGTGTGTATGTGTGTGTATGATGTGTGTGTATGTGAGTGTATGTTTGTGTGTATGTGTGTGTGTTTGTGTTCCTGGATCTTAAAGGGGGGCCTCCCTCAAGAAAGGAACTGGGTGGTGTTGGCACACACCTTTAATCCCAGCACTAGAGAAGCAGAGGCAGGCGGATCTCTGAGTTCAAGACCAGCCTGGTCTACAGAACTAGTTCCAGGACAGACAAGGCTACACAGAGAAACCCTGTTTCAACAAACAAACAAACAAATAAACGAAAGACTCAACACAGAGAAAATGGAACGTGACAGAGGGTAGTCATCCTGTTTTCTCCCCACCTCTGTCCCTGTCCCAGGACTGGGAACTGGCCTGGAGAAGCAGCATCTGCACTAGAGCCACACATGCCCAGCATGGTCACCACAGGGTTCTATATTACGCATGACCAACAGTAAATGGGATAGCCACACGGAAGGCTTCCAGCCTGACAGAACTGTCTTGGAGCTAGGGAGAGCGCCTTCTGGGACTCGCCACTCTTCTAGACACAGCTAGGGGCAGCCCCATGTTTAACACCCCATTTCTCCCTTCCTTCTCCCTGTCCTCAGGAATGTGGTAGTCAGCATGCTGTCCAACAGAGGGCGCTGTGGAGCCTGGAGCTGTACTTCTATCTGATCCTATTTAACTACTATCTGCATGAGCAGGTGGGGCTGAGGGAGCGCCAGACCTCCTACCCCAGCCACAGGGACCCCATGGGATGGGGAATAGAGGGAGATTGTGTGTGTATTGGTCCCTGAGAAGGGTTGGGAGGGCCAAGAACGGGTCCAGGTGAGTGTTTCTGCCCCCGCCCCCATTTCCTCGCTCCCTTCCCAACCCAGGCCTAAGCTCTGTATCTCGGTCAGGGCAGAAAACATCCTGTTTGTCCCTCTCCAACTCGTTCTCCCCTGGGTCACAATGATACCTTTCAGGGCTCCCTTTCTGTAGCTAGGCAGGGAGGGCTCAGGGTGGCCCCACACTCCTCAATGCCCCATCTCTCTTGGCCTCGGGCTGCAGTACCCCCTGGCCTTTGCCCTTAGTTTCAGTCGATGGCTGTGTACCCATCCTGAGCTGTATCGTCTGCCGGTGGTGCTGAATTCAGTAGGGCCCTTGGTGCCTGGAGACCTCATTGCCAAGGGCTCCCTGGTGAGTAGCATCTGTGGAGTGGGCTGGGTTGGCTGGCCCCACAGAGTTCTAGATTCCTGTAGGGCTGGGGAAGTATTGCCGGGGGGGTGGGGGGGTGGGAGTGGCAGGCTTCTTGTGTGAGCAGAGTGTGCCATGCTCTGGCTGTTATCCCGCCACCTTTTCCTCAGTTTCAAAGCCCAGATCTTTGACACAGTCAGACTAGACTGTAGGACATCTGAGCTGGAGCCTCTCTGGAGGCTGTGCCAGAGCATCAATAAGACTGCAGGTGTCCAGCTATGTATGCCCTGTACCCAGTAGGACACTGTTTCTCTCCAACCTCAACCCCACACTTCCCACTGAGACTGGGTGGGATATTGTGGGTGGAATATGGTCACCATCACAGGATATGGCAGGTGACTGTAGACTTCAGATTTGGTGTCCTCTTTCCTACAGGAAGCAGATGATCTTACTTCCCTGGATGCACTCAGCACCATCAAAGAGATGGACGTAGCCAACTTCCGGCGTGTACCTCGAATGCCTATCTATGGCACCGCCCAGCCCAGTGCCAAGGTGCCCACTCTCATGCCCGGGATTCAAACATGGGGGCAGGGAAAGGAGAGCCCTGGCCCTGACAGCTCCTCGTCCCCTAGGCCCTAGGCAACATCCTGGCCTACCTGTCTGATGCCAAGAGGAAGCTACGGCAGGTGGTCTGGATTAACCTGAGGGAGGAGGTTGTGCTGGAGTGTGATGGTCACATGCACAGCCTGTGGCCCCCCGGACCAACCCTGGCCCCTGAGCAGCTGGAGGTAAGGTTTCTGGCCTTTTGCATGGTCTGCATGGGAGACACTCAGGGGTGAAGGGAGACAGAGCCAGAGGGCCAGCCCTGTGTTCCAGTTGTATGGATGGAGGAGCTGAGGTTTTAGAGGACTTCTATTTCTGTGTCCCCATGTCCCCATACTCCCGCAGCTTTTCTGCCTCTGCGGTGTGGTTCTCTCCTGAGGCTGGGGCTCTTGAGTTCTGATCCATGGCTCCATCGGGCTCCTGCCTCTCAGACCTGTCTCAGTGGCCTCTGCCTTCTGTCCCGCCCTTGTCCAGGCTCTGGAGGCGCAGCTGAAGGCCCACCTGAGTGCTCCTGTCCCCAACAGCAAGAACCCTACCACCCCTAGGTTCCAGAGGTGCCTGACCACACAGGAGGTCTTCTGCCAGCACCAGGGGACCTGCCTTGGCCTTACCTACTGCCGCATTCCTGTGCCAGACTTCTGTGCCCCTCGGGAGGAGGTGAGGGGCCAGGTCTCTGGGCACCAGATCTCTCTTCCTCTTCTCTGGCCTGGGAAAAGCAGCTCAGCTCCACAATGGGGCCAGGGGTTGTCTAATGGGGTCCATATGAGGCCTCAGAAGTGTGTTCCCGTCCTTTCTATGTATGTGTGCTTATGTGCACGTGCACAGGCCGTTCATTGTGTATTCCACCTTCATACGCTTTGGGTTGTGGGGCCAGTCTGTGTGCCATATGTCGCAGGCAAGGGCATGTGCTCATACGTCTGTGGGAGAAATATGTGATACATGGTGCTGTGGTGGTGTGGGGTGTAGTTCCCATCGGGGTTCAGGGCATCTGTCTTGTGTTTGTGGGCTGTGTGTAAATGATGCATTCACGGAGTGGGGGGATCCTGGAGTGACCTCAGTCACCTCTGTGTGACTGAGGTGATGTTTGTGTGGCAGCTGTAGGTCTGTGACAGATGTATGTTAGCAGCTGTCTCTGTGGTTTGCCTTTCAGGGACTTGGTGTATCTGTGGGCTCCGTGTGCCTGGCCTGTGGCCTGTGGATGTCGCTATGAGAGTTGTCAGGGGCCTTTTGCTTGGCTGGCTCTCTGTTGGCTCATAGTCAATGGAGTGCTGCCCCCTGGTGGCTGCTCAGGCAGGGACACAGCACCAGACGGGAAACTTACGGGTGCATGAGTTGGCATACCGAGTCCCAGAAGTGTGTTGTGTCTTTTTATATGCTCAGTCCTGGATGCCTGGGATAGAGATAGTTATAGGTGTATACAAGAACACGGCTCTTCACACATGCATGGTCTTGTATGTAACCTAAGGAGCTGTGTGTGCACACGAACTACCTTATGTGTATGATAAGTCACGGGGGGACGGAAATCTGGGGTTACCATTTGGATGGCAGTCCCCACTGTGAATCTGGACTGCCAGTGGCACCCCTGGACTCAAACCATGGCCTTGTCACCCCAGGACTTTGACCGGCTGCTTGAGGCCCTGCGAACCGCTCTCACCAAGGACCCAGGCACAGGCTTTGTCTTCAGCTGCCTCAGTGGTCAGGGCCGGACCACAACTGCCATGGTGGTGGCCGTGCTGGCCTGCTGGCACATTGGGGTAGGTGTGGCCTTCTGCGTGAGGTCAGAGGTCGTCCCAGGCAGGGGTGGGTACTGGCTATGGTTGAGTGTGACAGGGCAGAGTTCATGTCTGATGTCATCTAGGGGACCCTCTTCCATCAGTCCTGGCAGACCCTCAGCAGGGTTTCTGCGTGTGGTGTTGGGGGAGGGGGATAGAGTGGGGAGAGGCTCCATCTCAGCTCTGTCATCCCTCAGGGCTGCCCGGAGGTGGGTGAGGAGGAGCTAGTGAGTGTGCCTGATGCCAAGTTCACCAAGGGCGAGTTTCAGGTGGGTATGCCCCTCCCCTTCCCCCCAGTGCCCTGGGAATGCTGTGCAGGTCAGAATTCTTGGGTCCTGCTGGCAGCTTTGTGGGGTGGGGCTGTCTGTCTGCTTCCCAGATGGGTGGACTGAGGCTTAAAACAGTTTGACTCTTGAGCCTCTGCCATAGTTGATGGGGTCTGGACCCTTCCCTACCTGGCTAAGTAATCTTGGTATCATCGGTAACTACCTCATAGCTGCTTGAGACTCAGCCGTGGTTCGTGCTCCATGGAGACCTGCAAACTACTCTGCTCTCTTGGTCCCCCTGTTTCAGCTCAGGGGCCCCAGCTGGGCAGCCATTAACATTCAGATCCAGTTCTCTGTCTCCTGTACCTGCCATATGTCATGTGACATCTCAGCCGTGTGACACCTCTCTGCACACTTGGCTTATAGCTGAGCAGTGGCTGGCTTCACGGTCAGTTTCTGCTCACCTATGCCACATGCTTGCCACTTGCCCTCCTGGCACTCCTGCTGCCCTGATCTCTGAGAGAGGTCAAGGCTGTCAATCACAAGGTGCCCCTGGGCCCCTGGACATGCTCGTCTTTCGACACCCTTTTTCCTTTTATGTTTGATGGTCATCCTTCTTTTTCTTTACTTAGCCTGAGGAAAATAAGCTAACAGAAATCAAATTCTAGGCTATATTGTAACTTTCAGGCCAGATAGGGCTACACAGTGAAACTTTGTTTCAAATAAGTAAGTAAGTAAGTAAGTAAGTAAGTGTAACTCAGTGGTGGAGTGTTTGCCTGGCGTGTGTTCAAGGCTCTGGACTGGATCCCTACCACTGCAATAGATAAGGAAAAAACAAAGCAGAGGAAATGAGGGGCTGTGGGTGTGGCTCCGGGGGCTGTTGAGCAAACACAGGGCCCTGGGCTCAAGCCCAGCATCGGGTCCTCTGATCGGAGTGGTGGCTCATACCTGTGATCCAACGTTTGGGTGAGAGAGGCAGGAGGATGAGGAGTTCAGGGTCATTCTCTACTGCATGGGGATCCTGTCTCAAAAAGCTGGGGTGGGGCAATGAGCTAGCTGGGTAGGTAAAAAGCTTGTCCGACAGCTAGACAATAAAGCGGAAGATGAATCTTCGTTAGGAGCCTCGTCGCCTAAGCTTTTGATAGACTCTGAACATTTCAAACCTTCCTGTGGCTTACTGGCATCGTCTCCCCAGCCCTCCCACTGCTTCCCTGGCTCTCCTGTTGTCTCCCTGGTTCTTCTCGTCAGCACCATGTATGCCTTCTGTTGTAGGAGTCTGAGCATGCGACTCCTGGGTAATACCACAGCCCCTTACTGCCCCGAAGTGGGCAGGAGGGCTCAGGCTGCGGTCCCCCCTTGGCTTTCTGTCCACTCGCTCCTCCTCTGGCCCCAGGTGGTGATGAAGGTGGTTCAGCGGCTGCCCGATGGCCACCACGTGAAGAAGGAGGTGGATGCGGCGCTGGACACTGTCAGCGAGACCATGACCCCTATGCACTACCACCTTCGGGAGGTCATCATATCCACCTACCGACAGGTGAGCGTGGCCCTGCGCCCCTGGCTCTGCAGGATGGGCTGGGGCTCACGGGGAGTGAGGGGAAGGGGAGGTTGGTGGTGCAGGCTTCAGGGGACAGTAGATCCTGTGGGCCCTTCCTAGGGTTTTTGGTGTGTTTTTTTAAATTTTGTTTTGTTTTGTTGTTGTTGTTGTTCTGTTTTTCAAGACAGGGTTTCTCTGTGTAGCCCTGGCGGTCCTGGAACTCACTCTGTAGACCAGGCTGGCCTCGAACTCAGAAATCCGCCTGCCTCTGCCTCCCAGGTGCTGGGATTAAAGGCGTGCGCCACCACTGACCAACTTTGGTGGGGTTTTTTGGTTCATTTGTTTGCTTTTTGTTTTGGTCCCATCTCTTAGAAAGGCACATGGGCCTGGAGACAGAAATGGAAGCAGCCCCAAGCTACTCCCACCTGCTCTACACCCCCCCCGCCCCAACATACATATCAGAAAGCTGCTGTAGGAGGGGCCATGTAAACAGGAATACCCAAGACCACTGTGGGATGGGATATAATTCTAGTGTGTGATCCTGGGATCCCAGGGGCCAAGCAGAATCAGGTGGGTGGCAGTGTGACTGACGGTCACCAGGGGTTAAGGTCAGTGCTGCGTGGTGCAGCTGCTGTAGCCTAGGATAGGTTCGTCTACACTGCTTGGGGTGTGGGTCTGGTCTCCGTTTAGATGTTTGTTTGCTCAGATAAATATTACTTTATTTTACATATATTTACTTACCTGTGAGCATACAGCATGAGCGTGGGGGTCAGGGACAACTTGTAGAAGCTGGTTCTCCCCTTCTACCATTGGCTTATGGGGGAATGTATCTGGGTGGTCAGCCTTGATGGGAGTCACCCTTACCCACCAAGCCATATTGCCAGCCCTCCAAAGTTATTCTGTCTGTCTGTCTACCTGTTTATCTATCTATCTATCTATCTATCTATCTATCTATCTATCTATCTATCTAACTGTCTATCCATTTTTGGTTTGTTTTTTGGGGGACAGGGTTTCTCTATGTAGCCCTGGCTGTCCCGGAACTTGCTTTGTAGACCAGGCCAGCCTTGAACTCACAGAAATCCACTTGCCCCCGCCTCCTGAGTGCAGGGACTAAAGGCATGTGTCACCACCACTTGGCCCACATTATTTTTTAATAACTCATTAAATTGTAAAACTAAGGTCTTCAGAACGGTTCAGATTTAACAGAATCTGGGGCTTGCAGCTATTTAGAAAGAATGTGTTGTTGAGTCTGCCCTGGTCTCTAGTGTTACCTTCTCTGCCTGACTTCGGACCTGAGGGCTGGGCAGGTGGTGGGTTTGCAGCTTTGGGACTTGGGGGTGTGGGAATTGGGTTGGTCATGGGAGCAGAGGGCCCGTTTCTCAGCCTGGAAGCAGATGTGTAGGGGCGATGCTGCGTGGCATCAGTGTAAACCGAGGCTGGGTGATTTTCAGGGCAGCGTCTGCTCTGTGGCTTATAAGAGAAAGCTGTATCTTGGGCAACATGTTCAGTCTCCAGCTGGGGACACATAAGCAGAATGATCCAGAACAGCCTTGGCTTGGGGTCTTGGGCTCAGACCTGACTGGGTCAGAAGGTAGGTCCTGTTTGGGGGCAGGCTAGGCGTGTGGGATAAGACTGGGGGAAAGTCCAGACTGGAGGCTGCCCTGCGTGGGGAGGAGATGACGGGTCAGGAACTTCCGAGATGGACAGGGCACACATTGGACGACACAATGTCCCTGTGATTAAGATCCTATCGCCAGGTTCCTTGAGTCTCACATTGTCTTAGGGTTTCTATTGCTCTGATAAAATGCCATGACCAAAAGCAACTTGGGGAGGAAAGGGTTTATTTCATCTCCCAGCCTGTGGTCCACCATCCAGGGAAGTCAGGGAAGCAACTTCAAGGCAGGACCCTGAAGGCAGGAGCTGATTCAGAGGCCTTGGAGACATGTTGCTTACTGACTTGCTTCTCAAGGCTTGCTTGGCCTGCTTTCTCATAACAAGGCCTCTTCAGGGGTGTCGCCATCCACTGGACCCTCCCACATCAATCATCCATCCGAAAAATGTACCACAGGTTTGCCCAAAGGTCTATCTGGTGGGGACATTTTCTCATTTGTGATTGGCTCTTCTTAAGTGACACTGACTTGAGTCAAGTTGGCATAAAACTAGCCAGCACAAGCTCACTGTCACAGTTTGGAATCCCTGTTCAGAGCACGAGAGCTAAGGCCTCTAGGTTCAGGTAGCTGGAGGCTTAGGCAGAACTTAGACCTGCTCCAGAGGATGTGGGCCAGGCCCTGCTAGAGCCTCTGTCTCTCCATCCCAACTCCAAAGCTCACAGGCCCTCAATTTCTGTACCTGGATGTATGTTGTGAGGGCAGAAAGAGAGCAGGAAGCCCCGGGAGCCTGCGCTGCAGGGAGAAGCTAGAAGTTGGCTTCAAACAGCCCAAGACAAAGTCACTGCAGGCCTCAGGGGCCACACGGGCAAAAGCCAGGTTTATAGTGAGTTTCGAGGCACTGGAGGCCACATGGTAGCACTGTTGTCACCAGAAGTGAGATTGGATGGGTGGCTGGCTCTACTCCTGGGGGATGAGGTGGCAGGGATAGGGGAGGGAACTGAGCTGTATTTTAGGGGTGGTAGCTCTTGGATGCCTTCGCAGGGGCGTGTTTAGTGGAGGAAGTTGAGCAAGAGAGGCCCCTTCCCATCTCCCCACCAGGACTCCCCTCACATTTCCGAGGCCAAGTGGTGCTGACTGCATGAGATGGAATCCCAGGGTCCATGCAGAGGATCAGAAGCTAAATACAGTTACTCACCAGTGTGGCCACCAGGTGGCCCTAGTGAGCTAACTTAGGGTACATTCCTCCCCATCACTTTCCCATTGAACCTAGGGCCTCACTGTTCGGTAAATTAGGTGTGTGTGTGTGTGTGTGTGTGTGTGTGTGTGTGTGTGTGTGTGTGTGTGTTTTATTTTTAAAGTAATTTTATTTACATTAGTGTGTGTATGTCAGGAGGGGATGCATGTCATAGAGAGCATGTGGGTGTCAGAATGTCTCTCCTCCCACCTTTAAGTGGGATCTAGGGATTGAACTTGGACCGTTTGCCTATACAGCCAATGCTGTTACTGGCCAAGCCACCTTTCTGGCTCCTCCCACCTTCTTTTGAGACGGGGTCTTTTGTTGGCTAGATTGCCCTGAGTTTTAAGACATTCTCCTGTCTCCACCTCCCCATCTTACTGTAGGGATGCTGGAATTACAGGCAAGAGCTACTATATCCATCTGGTTTACTGCAGGTTCTGGGCATTCAAACTTGGGACCTCACACTTGTGTGCAAGTACTTTTCCATCTGAGCCATCTCCCCAGCCCCTAGGACAAGTTCTTTTTAAATAAACATATCTAAATAAATTATTTTAAATTATATATATAATTTTATGTACAATGGTGTTTTCCTGTATGTATGTCTGTGTGAGGGTGTCAGATCCCCTGGAACAGGAGATACAGATAGTCATGAACTGCCATGTTGGGAATTGAACCTGTGTCCTCTGAAGGAGAGGAGCAGCCAGTGCTCCTAACCACTGAGCCATCTCTCCAACATCCTAGGGCAAGTTCTTAAAGGTACCTTAGAGTAGGGGGTCCTGAGACTCCCAGAGGATTTTCATCTGTCTGTACAAGAGGTAAATGGGGGAGCTTTTAGCATCTGGGGCTCGAGTGCTTCCTAGAGTCCACCACAGTTTGCTTCGTGCCCAGTGTGTGATTCCAGGTTTGAAAATTTGCCTGGGTGAGTCCAGGGTGCAGCCAAGGCTGAATATCACCTCTAAAGAGCTGTGGTACCTCAGTACTTCAGATTCCCCTGTGGGCTTGCCAAAATGCAGATTGCTGGCACAGATCCAGAGTTTCTGGGGGCTCCACAGTGCTGAGACGCCAGTACTCATGGCTTAGAATTGGGATGACATGGGGCCTGGGCTGTCCCAGAAATTTGCTCTGTCGCAAGCTTATGGAGATGCAGTTCACATACTGACTGATGCACATGTTTAGATACATTGGTCCATGGTTGCCATGGTAATGGGAGAAGTTGGAGCATGGTCAGAAAGAAACCTCACACCCTTGGTCATCGGTCCCCGGCCACATGTAGCTATGTGTTTCCTGATGAGTCTTTGGGTTTTTGCAGAGACAGCAGTGTGTCTAACATGTCTCATAATAATGGAATGATGTACTTATTTTTGTGTTGTAGATTTTCTTTATTTTTTTAGACAGGGACTCATGAAACTCTGGATGGCTTGGAACTCACTCTGTAGACCAGCCTGGCCTTGAACTCAGAGATCCACCTGCCTCTGCCTCCTAAGTCCTAGGATTAAAGGCGTGCGCCATGGCACCTGGCTCTTGCTTTCATTTTTGATCTAGGGTTTTCTGTATCCTGGGCTGGCTTGGAATTCCATATGTATCTGAGGATGACCTTGAAGTTCTGACCTCTTGCCCTACTTCCTGAGTATTGGGGTGATAGGTCTGCCTTGTTGCATCTGCCTTATGCAGTGCTGGAATGGGACCTGGGGTTTTGTGCAAGCTGTGCACATATTCTACCAACAAAGCCACATGTGCAGGCCCGGGCAGATGCTCTCATTTACCTTGACAGTATGCCATTGTGTGGGGAGGCACGAGGGTGGGGGGACGGGGATCAAACGCAGTCTGTTTTTGACTCTGCTCTCAAACCACAACCATCCACAGAGACCACTGTGATCTCAGAAGCTGTAAGGGGAGTCAGGGGATCTCATCCTCTGTGGTACCCACACACATGGCATAGATGCACGCACGCACACACACACATAAGTGAAACTAAATCTTTAAGGAAGGGAAGAAGTAGAAATGTTAAGCGTCAACTCTCATCTGAACTGTTGGCATTTCATAACAGAAGGGATGGTTAGTGACCAGGAAGTTGAAAGTCTGTCAGCTCTGCTTGAAGGTTAGTGCCAGGAAGATCTGCATTCATGATTTCTCATGGCCCTGAGGTTTGAGGACGGCAGCTTTTGGAGACCTGGATGTTCCCTCCATTAACAAGAAGGGCAGTCCTTCCTCCAAGGTCTTCTGCATGTCTCATTGTGGAAAGGCCTGGGGCCTGAGATCATGGTGGGCTGAGCTGTCCTCTGAGCTGTTCCAGATGCTCAGCTCAGAAGCCCAGAGCTCAGGCCAGCTCTACACATGCGCAATAGGGACTCCGGCCAGGTCTACATATGCGTGAGAGTTGAGGGTTTCTGTAAAGCATTTCCAAACTGTGAAAAGTCACACCGTTGCTGCCCTATGGAGATACCTATGATAAGAGTGGACAGCGGATCGGCTCTGTTCAGTGGATACATAGAGGGACAAGTTCTATGGAAGAGCTGAGGAGCCAGAACAGAAGATCAGGTGGAAGATGGGACGTAGATGTTGAAGGAGAGGATTTTTCTGCCTCTGACTGTTCATGTCTCCACCTGCCAGGCTGAAGCATGCTTCTTCCGGGGGCAGTGTTTGGAAGTCTTCAGCCTTTATACTTATAGGGCTGGGCTCAGTTTTGGGGTTCAGGAATCTCCACACAAACCATACAAACACTGATCTGAGTTAAGCAAGAATAGTTACTGAATGCACACCTCAAGACTGATCGATCAGGACCAAAAAAAAAAAAAAGGACTCAGGAGCCCAATTTTTTGGTACCAGCCTATTCTCAGAGCAGGCTTATAAGAAAAAAAAAAAAAAAAAACCCACAAAAACCACAACCCACTCATACGCGGGTGCAGGAAGTGCTGCCCAGTGGTCAGCTCTGACTCAAGCCATTTTAGATAACAGTTCATATTGACCTTTAACTTGATGAGTCCTGTGCAAAGCTTTGTGGGATTTCTTAAGGCAACCTCATACAGAACATAGAGAACATAACAGGGAGTGTGGTCAGCAGGACCCTGCTCTGAGCCAAGTCACTTCTCTGTGTCAGTGACTGGCAGGCATGTTACAGCAACACTATGAAATAGCTGCCAGCAAGCATGGGACAAAATGGCTACAGCTATGCTGGGGTTGGTGGTGGGTCAGACTTCAACATTCCCTCCTTTGAATTGATCCAGTGAGTCAAATGATTGACTCAACACTCTCTCTGAGGCCAGGGGGACTAGCTAAACAAACTTTTATATCAGCCTTGGTTGGCATTTTGTTGGCTTAAACATTTGAAATCTTGATCTCCCTTAATAAGGACTGCAGCTCTCATGCTAGGGGACCCTGCTATGGCCAGTTACCCAGGGAACCAATGTTTTATAGCCCCATGTAGGAGAAAAGTTACATATCTTGTCCCCCACAATCAGAGTCTCCATTTGAGGGCCAGACATATATCTGAAGGATGGCTAAACTATTTTCCATACTCTGGATCCCATATCCAAAAAGACCCAGAGATGACTCCTAGAAACTAGCAGTTGGGTCTTACCTTCAGTATCTTAAGTTTTAGTCAAGCCCCTGCCTTCCGGTTTTAAACTGGAGATCCATAGCTGGTCTCTGCCAGAGCCTGGCAGCTTTGCACCAAGTAAGCCAATGGGCTCTGCGTGGGGGTGGGAGATACTGCTCAGCTCTGGGTGGAAGTGGGCCCAGGCTCCATCTGGGGTGTACCTCCTCCATCAGACTCACTGCCTGGGAACGTCCCAGTCAACATTCTACCCATTTCAAGTTTTCCCTTGATCTTTTGTCCATCTCAGGGTCTCCTAGCAGAACGCAGCCATGAGTCTGAAGATGCCGATAGCTGATAGATGATAACTTGGCTTCTACACCTCACCCTCTAGGACCAGTCATTCCCAGCCCCCTGCCTGCTTCAGCAATCCACTCACACGTGAATCAGAAGTCGTTAAGAACACATAGCTAGCATTCGGCATTGGGGCTGCTTTGGGCAATAAAGTAACCCCAGGGCTGCAGAGAAGCAGGAAAATGGGAGGTCCCTGCTCTCTCACGGTGCAGAAAGGAGCAGTCTGTGTGTGACCCTCTGTGTGTTGACATTAGCATGTACAGCAAGGAAGTCTGTGTGTGGCTGACTTGTTAGATGTGGTATAATATAAATGGCCCTGGGGTACAGAGGGGCTCCCAGGGCTTGCTGAGCTGAGCTGCAGTGACTTTAATTTTAGCTTTTTCATTCTGATCTTTGTACATGCGAGCTCCCCTTTCCTCACAGGTGGCACAGTGTAGGCTCTGAGTACTCAATGGGCTGTGTCTGAGGCTAGCTCACTTGGCGTACTGGATGGTTTTGTGTCACCTTGACACAAACTGGAGTTACCACAGAGAAAGGAGTTTCAGTTGAGAAAATGCCTCCATGAGATCCAGCTGTAAAGCATTTTCTCAATTAATGATCAAGGGGGTAGGGCCCCTTGTGGGTGGTGCCATCTGTGGGCTGGTAGTCTTGGGCTCTATAAGAAAACAAGCTGAGCAAGCCAGGGGAAGCAAGCCAGTAAGGAACATCCCTCCATGGCCTCTGCATCAGCTCTTGCTTCCTGACCTGCTTGAGTTCCAGTCCTGACTTCCTTTCGTGATGAACAGCAGCATGGAAGTGTAAGCTCAATAAACCCTTTCCTCCCCAACTTGCTTCTTGGTCATGATGTTTGTGCAGGACTAGAAACCCTGACTAAGACACTTAGCATGTGATGACGCTGTCAGACCAAGGAGAAGGCCATGGTAGGCTGTGTTCTAGTGAGGTCAAGAGAGGCCCACAAATGCCTGTCTCGGTTCCTGGGCAGTTCATGGTGGTGACTGAGGGCCCTACATACCACTGTGACTGATGTTGTGTGGTGTAAGGCAAGTGGGAGTCCTTCGGGGGCAGTCTTATCCATGTCTGCCGTCACCTCAGTTGCCTGGCCTTAGAGGCCTAGCCCAGCCATGCGTCTCTATTTTCCAGGGCAACTATGAGGCTTTGTCTAGGCCTGGTTGCTGTGTGTGCCTGTGCGCTCACATGCATGACAGGGCCTCTCTGTTAGCTTTGGCTATTCTGGAGCTCACTCTGTAGATCTCACAGAATCTACTTGCCTCTGTCTCTCAAGTGCTGGGATTAAAGATATGCACCACTACCACCTAGCTGTGCTCACGGAGTTTTAAGAACTGCCTCAGGGACTCAGTGAGTAAAGTCACTTGCCACCAAGATTGGACCTCCACGGTGGAAGGAGATGGTAGAGTTGTCCTCTGACCTCTTTACATACGCACGCATGTCCACACTGTGTGTGGCTGGCTTGTTAGGCGTGGCATGATATAAAAGGTCCTGGGGTGCAGAGGGTACACTGGACTTAGTCACAGGGTCAATTCCAGCACACAAATAAACATTTTTAAAAAAACCTGCCTCATGGGGAAATAGAAAAGGAAAGATGGTTTCTTGAGATGAGCCACTTTGTGAGGTTGGAGTGGACCTGAGGCGGCTGAGAGCGGCATGAGAAATCTGGACCACTGAGGTATCCCAACATGACCGGCAGCCCCAGGTTGACCTAGCTGGCAATTAGTTGTTTCCTTTTGGACTTGGAAAGGGGAAAGTATTTATGACAGAAACCAAGGTCCGGCTCTAAGGAAGCCCTGCTAGACACATTAATACCAGCAGACACCTCCCTTGGCTTTGGCTGGCGACAGTTGCTCTTTCTCTTTTGTATTTAAAGTGGTCTATCATACCTTCCCTCATTCTTGCAGAATGAGTTTGAGAAAAAGCTGAGGTAAAGCTGGATGCAGATGCCCTGTGCAGAGTGCTTTGCAGAGACCACACTGCTTTGACTTTCTGAGAACTTAGAGCCAGTCCGTTCCAGAGCTCAGCGAGGAGGGAAGGAAGTCAGGGCAGGTTCTATTAGACTCATGTAACTGAAGAAGAGACTGAGGCCTCTGGGAACTCTGTGCCAGGCTGGAAGCAGGGTCAGAACCTTATCTTCCATTTGGCCTTATATTCCTGTCTCTCCGTGGTAGCACCAGGACCCAGGGGACAATTTCATGGTAACAGAGGACGGACGGGTTGAGGGGGAAGCCACCCTTGCTTCTGCACCTCGCACTATCTTGGTTATTTGGAATAGGCCTATTGAACAAGAGCTGCCAGGAGGCAGAAAGATTAGCTCAGCGCCCCAAGGACTAAGGCCATTTCCTAAGAAAAGCAGAAACTGAACTTGCTCAGGCGCTGAGCCCCTGGCAGGACAGTCTTTCTCAGCCTCTCTGAGACTCAAGCCAATGCTGTCCCCAGAGCCCTCATTCCAGCAGGTAATGGGTCTCCAGGGCCCAGCCCCTGCAATTAGAGTAGCCTCGGAATGTTGTAAGCTGTCATGTAAGATATGACAGGAGGAAGGGCTGTTTCCTTAGGCCCTTCATGCCCAGCTCAGAATGGAATCAGTGAATTGGTCCCGCACAGGCACCCCAGCAGCAGCTGAGTCCTTGCTCCCCTTTCTTCCCACTGCTGCTGGCCTGGAAGCCTTTGGCCCTACAGGGGACTTTCCTGCTGCATCTGGCATGGTCTCTGTGCATCACTAGACTTAGAAGGGTCACAGGGTCAATTCCAGCATGCCCTGGCCCTGGTATCATTTCACTGAGACCTGCCTTTCTGGGGAGCAGCTTGCACTTGGGGGTGCCTGATTCATTGCGTAGGCCCATTTCTACAGCCCAGCTCCCAGGACCCTGCCAGACCCAGCAGTGCCTTATGTAGTGAATGGGCGGTAGATAGCAGGTAGAATAAATATTTGCATAAATAGGAAAATCTGCCTGCTTGCCGTCCACTCTGGCTTAGTCCACTGGGACTGGTTCTTCAGGACAAGCTGTTCTTTAATGAAGGAAAGGGCTCTGGGGCATGGAGGTAGGCCAGGCGGGGACTGTCATTGGTGGGGGGGGGGGGGGCTGGGAGCACTTGATGAGGGGAGGGGAG
>CM052720.1:24302207-24350130 GCA_028551405.1 Uromys caudimaculatus | reverse complement strand
GAAGGGGTGTCAGCAGGATTTCCTGTTGAAATGTGAATGTGGAGCCAGAGTTTCTCCCTAGCTTGAAGAAGGTGCTTGTCGCTCGGATGGCACACTTACGGATCTAGCAGTTTGGGGGTTGTGCTCTCAGGAAACTGTTAGGGCGTGGGTGATGAATTTGGGGGTACCTGAGATAACCACTGGAGTGTGGTACAGACACTTGTATCAAAGCATAGGTGGGGTGGGGGTGGGGTGGGCTGGGGGTGGGGGAGCCTCTCAGCATCTTTCTAGAGTCTAGATTCTCAAAGCTACTGGAAACTGCCTCAGGAGGAGACTGCCTGGGAGAGAGTTGCTCACGGGACAGCCAAGTGCCCGCTCTACCCCAAGCTCTAATGCAGACCTTTTGGGGTGGGGATGAGGGACAGAGAGGCAGAAAACTGATGTCAACTCCCCTGCCCACCCCAGACTTCATAGCTGTTTGGGGAAGGCCCAGCCTACCACAGTGAAGCACTTAGAAACTCTGTCTTAATGAAAAGGTCCAGACTTGAGAGCAGAGGAAGCCAAGGGCGGGGAGATGGAGGGGGCCTAGATGCCCAAAGCAAGCTGTGGGGAGTGGGGCTTGTCCTGAGCCTGGAGGGACAAGATGACTGTAGTCAGGTGGAGAGGAAGACCATTCAGGCAGAAGGAATAGAGTGGATGAGGGCACAGAAGCTTAGCCTCAAGTTTACTCATGGTGGCTCAGCAAAGAGCTTCCAGACATACTGACAGAGCAAGACCTATGCCCATGCTAGTCGGGCCTGAGGTATGAGAAGCCTGCGGTTCCCACAGCTCTGGCATCTCCCCTGGGGCTCTTGAATTTCAGGTTTCAATCCCAAGGGTCCAGGAAGCCTTTGTCCAGCTTCATGGCAGCTAATGACAGCCTGGCCTGCTTGTCCACTTAAAAACAGCTTGTCTATTTTTACGTACAGGACATGGCTGGGTGCCCCCTTCCAGAACTGGGCCAGCATGGGATGCTTTTAAGGAAAGTGCATTGTGACAGGCAGAAGGAACATTGTCTCAAATCACAGCCCTGTGGCCAGAGTCAGGATATGTCCGTGGGAACCTCTGGGGGTGTCGGGTGTAATCTTCTCACAGTGTCTGAATTTAGAGATAATTCTACCCTTGAAAGTCTCTCTCTGTCTCCCACCGGATGTGCCTCAGACCTCATCCTTGCTGGTGTCTTGGGACAGTGCTGGTGTGGTGTGGCTGTAGCCAGGTGAGAGCTGGCCATTTCTCCTGAACCTTGGTGGAAGCAGTTCTAAATGGCTTTACCAAGGAGCACTGGGTGACTCCTGCTCTTCTGAAAATACTCCAGGGCCCGGCAGGAGATAGGAGAGGAGAAGCAGGCTAAGCCTTGGGGGCTACCTGACCCATACAGTCAGACCAGCTCACCATCCTGTGAGACAACAGGACCTTGCTGTGTTGGCCAAGTAGCCACTATGTGGCCATTTTTACATTATATACACTTTTATATATTGTATATGTTTATATGTTATATAATTTATCATTATTAATATATTATAGAAATAGATATTTTAAATATTTTAACATACAATATACAATAATATTAGTAAATATATAAGTATTTATATTGCACATACTATTTATATATGTAATATATAATATATAAAAATGAATAACATATTATTACATGTATTTATATATTAATATATTTTAAATATATTTTTAAAATATATATATACTTTTTTTCTTTTTCCTTTCATCTGCTGCCTAGTTTCTAAGCAAAATTGATTTCTTTTTTGAGCACAAGATGCTAATTCTTGAAAGAGTATGCAGTCCTCAAATACCCCTGCAGTCCCTGCTCTGGCCCTTTGTCTGTAGGACCCTCTTGTCTTGGCTTCTTCCAAGCTCTGAGCCCATGTCTTAGCTTCTCTTCCTACTTCCATGATAAGATTCCCAACAAAGGTTCTTAAGGGAGAAAGTGGCTAATCGGCTCGCGGTGCCAGGCTATAGTCTACCGCTTTGGGGAGTCGAGGCTGCAGGAATTCAAAGCAACCGGTACCGTCCCACCCACAGTCAAGACCAGAGAGCATTGGATTAACACATGGCAGTGCCGGCTGGCTCTCCTTGTGCAGTCCAGGACCTAGCCTGCGATACGGTGCCGCTAACATTCAGGGTGGGATTCCCCACCACAAAGAACTCAACTAAGAGATTTCCTCACAGGCACGCTCACAGGCCAACCTGATCTAGACAATTCCTCATTGAGGCTCCTTTTCTAGGTGATTTCCATGTTGTGTCAAGTTCACAACAATCAAAACTAAGCAACTGCCTTCCTTGTTTCTAATCCGACTGTCCAAACTGCCCCCTTTTCCACCTTGGGGACACACCTTCTTCCTGACCCCAGCCTGCCTCCGGGTGCCCACTGCCTTTTCCTCACCCACCGGAAAGTTACTTCCTCTTACTACTTTGTAGTTACTGGAGCCTCCTAGAGGGCAGGGTGTGTAGCTCTCAACATCATGGCTTCTGACCTGTTTGATCATTACTTGGGGCAGTGTGGCTCACAGGTGCCTTCTCACTGGTTCTTTAAAATGTGGAGGCCAGGAGGCTAATGGCAAAACCACCTGCAGCCAGTTTGTGAGTCTGGCTGTCTCCCGGGGAGCTAGAGCGCTGTCCCTGTCCCCAAGCCCTTTCTGGTACAGCCTGTTGTCCGCTCTCCTCGAGTTGCCTCAAAAACCAAACTGGCGCTGTGCAGGCTCTCCAGCTGTGAGTTTTATGGGCTGGGCCATGTCGGGGGTGGGGTGACCCTGGAGTTTTCCGAGTATGTAGGCCAGCACCGTGTGTGTTCATGGAAGGGCTTCCATCTGCAGCCCAGCTGTTGGGAGAACAGCTCTCACTGGCCCTTGGGGCTCACTGTGCCCTTCCACAGATAGTGCCATCGCTGGAAGAATACCCCCACCCCCACCTCACTGGTGCCACGCTGTTTCTGGATCAGAGAGGTGCCGTGGGTCTGGGTGGAGGTCTCAGGGTGGTGAGGTGAGATAGTTCAGATCTGGGATTCACTTTTGAGTGTGCCTGGCATGTTTCCCTGCCCAGGAGAACCTTGCAAGCATTTCTCCTTACAGTCCCCTGTCTCTTGAACACGGGTCCTTCTCTAACAGGCTGCTTGCACTACCAAACCTTCAATGACTTCCAGTGCTGCATCCCATGGTGCTCAGCGTTGGCTCTGAGTAATCCCAGTGCCCACACCCCACCCTTCTGAGACTCTCATTGGCTGATCTGAGGTGAACCCGGGCACTTGCATTTTAAGGTGACACTGGTGGCATCCTCCTTCCTCCAAGGCTAGCAGGCCACAGCTCCCTCATACATTTGTCACTGTCCTTGTTGCTACCCCAAGTGGGTGCACCTTCTCTCTGTCAGGTCCACGAGGTCCTTGCTGCCCACCCGGACTCCCTTCTTCCCTAGAGAGCTTCCTGTTTTCCTATTGCCATCTCCTATTCTCTGGCATGTGACCTGGGATGGTACCATTTCCAGAGAAGATGCCTGGGGGGAGGCTCTGGTGAGAAAGGATGCTAAGACCGACAGGCCTGGGGCTGATGGGCCTACAAGGTGGGCTGACCTTGAGAAAGTCAGAGGTCCCATGCTCCACTCAGGCCTTTTCCTCTCTCTTATCTGTCCCCAAACTTGGGTGGATCTCTAAGGGCGGAGTGTCCATCCCTGCCACCTTAGATCCAGGACTATGGAGAAACAGGCAAGAAAGTCAGAGCGTGGGCAGGTAGGGTCAGATGCCAAGATGGGCTTTCTCCCTTTCCACTCCGAAAGGAGCTGGGCTGAGGAGGAGGTTGTAGAGGCTGTCTCCTCAAGTCAGAGCTCTACACCATTGGTCCCTGCCAGGCCATGATCAGAGCCTCATCTGCCTTCACAGGAATGCTAGGGGTACTGGGAGAGAGGAGACAGTCCTGGGAGACTGGGGACTATGTTGTCAGGAATTAGCAACAGGATTTTTCTTAGGGGACTGTGAGCTGGGCATCTTACCCTCTATACCTCAGATGTCCTTAGCTTTCCAGCAGACAGCCTGGCTTTGGAGCAGCGTGGTCTTCAGAGAGGAAGTAGAGGCCTTTCTTCTCAGTAGGAAGTGGGTTTGAGACCCCCCATTCCCCTGGGAACTGGTGGGCCCTGTGGGTCTCCCCTATGTCCAGGCTGGGCAACACCCTGGGCCCTGCTACTGAAATCACTCTGCTTGGGTGTTCAGGCTGTGAGTGGGCATGTCTGTGTTAAACAGTGGGTCTCCTTGATGACACCGTCCTCCTTGTCCTCCAGGCAAAGGCCACCAAAGATGCACAGGAGGCTCAGAGGTTGCAGCTGCGGAGCCTGCAGTACCTGGAGCGCTACATCTACCTGATCCTCTTTAACGCCTACCTTCGCCTGGAGAAGGCAGGCTCCTGGCAGACACCTTTCAGTACCTGGATGCGGGAGGTGAGAAAGGATGCTAAGATTGACAGGCCTGGGGGTGGTGAGCTCATAAGGCCAGCTATATCTTTCCCCCTGGTCCCTGAGTATGCTCTCTAAGTCTCAGGTGATAGGCTCCCATATGGAATCCCCTAGTTTCCTAGGGGATTGGCTCCCACTCAGCTATTGTGTTTCTTGCCTAGTGTCTCACTAGGTAGACAGCTGGTAAGTATGGCAGCTGAGTAATTGAATGATGGGGGAGGGAGAGATGGAGGTGAGACAGACACTGCTAGGAGCTTGCTCTGTGTGTCTCATGGCCAGCACTGCCTGAACACCTGGACACTTTAGTCTGTTATTCTATTCAACTTCCATCTGTCCTCTATGAAGGCCAAGGGCAAGGTAGATTGTCCTGATCCTATGTCCTTCCAACCACGACTTTGGATATGGACAAGGTGGCCAGCCTTGTAAGCAGTAGAATAGTGTGAAAGGTGTTGGTGGCCTCTCTGTGACATATGTGTAGTGCCTCTGCCAGACCAGGTAAGAGGGGTCTTTGCAGAGGTTCTGGGACTTCTTTACAATTGTCATGGAAACGGGTTATTGCTTCTCTTTTCTTGGGACCTCTGTGATCCTTCTCTGCTTGGACTTCCAATCTAACCTCGTACCTGCCAGTCAAGAGAGAGGTCTCTTTCCTCCCAGGAAAGCAGCCTGTAATTACCCGTCAGCCAGGAAGCTGGCCCCGCTGACCTCGTGTTCATCAGTCTTTGTAATATGATTTCAGGTCCACAGTTAGCTACCAGGATGTGAGTGGGTGGGGGGCCGGAGCCTGGGAACTCAGCCACAGTGGGTATAAGACAGGTGCCAGGGCTCAGGATGGAGGCACGTTCAGAACTGCAGGGAACAGAGCCAGAGAGGCAGGGAAGCAGGCTGCTGAGGATGCGCCTTGGTGCTGGTCTCGGGTGTCAGTGTGGGGAAGCGTGTGAAGTGAATCTTTGTGTTTGAAGGTGCGTGTTGAGTCAGAAGATCTGACGAGGGCTATATTGAGACCACCCTGGTGAGCAGGCCCAGGCTTAGCTTCCTCTTTGAGCCCTGGGGTGAAATGTAGGTAGGAGAGTCTCATGTAGCCCAGGCTGGCCTCAAACGCACTATGTAGCAGAGGATGGCTTCTGATTTTCCTTCCTTCACCTTCCTGGGATTGCAGGGACTTACCGCCATGCCCAATTGGTTTATGTTACTGGGGTTCAAACCCAAGGCCATAATGCTTGCCAAGCAAGCATCCTGCTCATGGCTACATACCCAGCCTGGGGACAAGGGCCCTTTCTGCTTGAATTCTGCTTAGATTGTGGATCTCAGGGAGAGTCAGGGCTGAGGGCATGCTTGTTTTTGCTCTCCAGCTACTTCTAGGACTAGATGTAGATAGATATCAAGGGAGAGGTGCTGGCTTAGGCAGGAGTGTGACTCTAACTCAGGGGACTTCAGCCCCTTTCCTGGAATGGACAGAGGCAGGGGTGAGCACGCCTGGAGACAGCAAGGACATCAGCTCTTTTGCCCAGGTGGAACTGTTCCCAGTGAGGTGTAGGGGTAGTTGGAGTTTGGGGCCAAGGCCCAGGCTACTTGGCTACCAGCGCCATGTTGAGGGTCCAGAGAAGAGAAAGCCAAACTTGGGCTGGCCTCCCAGCCAAAGGGAAAGGCTGCTGGCTCTGGCATCCATACTGCTTCTGCAGTCTCCCTGCCCAAATGTGGTTTGCTGGACTGGCCAACCAGTGCCGCTGAGGTCTCTCAGGCATGCCCAGTGCCCCATGTATTTGCACAGCATGCTCCATGCAGCACCAAGAGAGAAGTCTGTCAAGGAGCCTGGGACAAAGTGGTTGTAGATGGACATGCAGGTTTGTGGTAGCCACTGAGCTGGCTGACAGCTCTGGGCCCAGACTCACCCAAATGCCCCCAATCTCAGCAAGGGGAGGGTGGTCTGAAGACAGTAGGCCTGATGATACCTCCACCCCTGAAGCTCTGCCCTATCTCTGCCCTCTTCAGGTGGCAACCAAAGCTGGCATCTACGAGATCCTCAACCAGTTGGGGTTTCCTGAGCTGGAGAGCATGGAGGACCAGCCCCTGTCAAGGCTCCGCTACCGCTGGCAGGAGCAGAGCCGAGACCCAGAGCCCTGTGATGCTGGGGACTTCCTGTAGGCCTTCTTGCTCCTTGCTAGGCAGGTTGGGGGACCTGAGGGTCTCATTGCTTCAGATGGACACTTGCCAACTTCCTGGTGAGACTTGAGGGGCTGAGAGCCTTTGGAAAGAAGATTTTTTGTAGGATGCATAGATGGCGCCGCCATTTTCTGTCAACCCTCGGGGTGCGTAATGGCCTCTGACAAGGCCCAGCGCATGTACCTCACAGAGCAGCTGGCAAACAGCCTTCAGGGAGCTCGCTCCCCAAACAGCCAGTCATCATCTCTGTCCCCTTTTCACTGTTGGTCGTCAGACTGCCTGGGTGGGCAGCAGGCTGGTCATGTTTGTATTTTCACTTCCTTCCTCTGACTGGCTTGCTCTTGCCTCTCTCTTAGTCTTTCAGCCCAAGCAGCTGCCTGAGGTAGGTGAGGATGGCGAGTTGGGCAAGCCCGTGTGAAAGGCAGCTCTGCTCGGTTCCTTGTGGCTCGTGAGTGTCACTGGCCTGGAAGACTGAGGGGGTGGCCCCCCTTCTCTCTTAACCCGTCTTTCCCCAGTTTCTTCCCTAAGCTGGCAGATGTGCCCAGGGAGTTGGAAACATTGGAGAGATCCTCTCAGTGTGGGGAAAGAACTCCCAGAGACCATTGACACAGTGAAGAGGCGGGATCGTGTGTTGGAAGCCTGTTAGCAGGATCAAGGTGACTCTTGGGAGAGAGAGAGACTCTCATGGACACAGGCTGTGGTGGCTTGTCAGACCTTAGAGTCCAGGCTCACCCCTGCCAGGATCCCTGGGCTGCTTTTGCTGGGACACGCTGCGACACCGCTGAATGACAAACAGCTTTGTTCACACAGTGGGAAGAGGGGCACAGAGGGCTGTGTGGTGAGTCTCTGCTGGCACTGAAGTTTGCCACAACTAGTGGTTGAACATCCGGGAACCTGGCTACAGATCTTACTTCTTGAATCTCTGGGTTCCCGTCCTTTAGGAAGGTGCAAGGACCTGTCAGCTGGTAGCCGTGATATTTGAAGAGGCCAAAGTCGTTTGCGGCCTGGGGAAGTGGTGACCCTCTTAGCTGAATTCTTTTGCAAGCTGCTGTATGTCTGTCCACAGCTTCTCAGGTTCGATGGCGTCTGTTTTGTGCAAGTCAGTTCTTTTCAGAAAAGATCTAGCCAAGGAGTCAGAGACCAGAGAGACCCTTCACACTCTCGTGGTTGACACTGACTTGGAGATATGCTGGGACCAGTGGCAGATTACTTTACCTCTCTGCCTCAGTTTCCCTGTCTGTAAAATTGGAGAATAATACTTGCCTGCCTACCTCACAGGGGTGTTGTGAGGAATTCTTTACGGTTTTCTGTTTTTATTTTTTTGTACAGAGCTTTTGAGCATTAAAAACAGTATAGACGTGCTGCTGTGCTGATTGGTCTTTAGTGTGAGGCAGACATGGAAGTCATGCGGATAAGTGTGTCCCCCAGAGTAGGGGTGGATGCAGGTGAATGGAATGTCCTTGTTACCAGCACCCCTGATGTTTAGAGGCTGTGGGTGTTATAGACGTCACTTCCTCCTCCTTGTCATCAGTCACAGCCTGCCATCTTATACTGGATGTCTAAGGTAGTCATGCTGATCCCTGTTTGAATAAACACCATCAACTGTCAATCAAGAGAATGTACCAGAGGCTTGCTCTCAGGCTAATCTAGTGTGTGTGTGTGGGGCGGTGTTCCCTCACTTAAGGTTCCCTCTTCCCAAATGTCTCTAGCGTCTGTCAAGTTGACATAAAACTA
The DNA here is from genome assembly GCA_028551405.1 of Uromys caudimaculatus. Lineage (NCBI taxonomy): Eukaryota > Metazoa > Chordata > Mammalia > Rodentia > Muridae > Uromys > Uromys caudimaculatus. Next base: position 24,341,769 of record CM052720.1, on the reverse strand, counting down.
ACCAGCGCGCGCACGCACGTGCGCACACACAGAGAGAGAGAGAGAGAGAGAGAGAGAGAGAGAGAGAGAGAGAGAGAGAGAGAGAGAATCCAGTCCCAGGTCTAGCCTTGTGATGGAGCAGAGCTGGAGATTTTATTTCAGCGTGGAGTTAGGGCCTCTTGAGGAGGGCAGGCTTCAGCCGCTCGTCCTCTGCAGACACCATGAGCCCTGCCCAGTGCCCCCAAGTCCCCTTCTCATTCCCTTTGTGTTTATACCATTTTGGTTTGGATGTCAAACATCCCCCATTGGCCCATGTGTTTGAACACTTTGTCCCCAGTGGGTGGCACTGTGTGTCTGAGGCTTGCTGATGTACACCCGCCACTGGAGAAAGGGTCTTGCTGGGAGCAGGCCTTGGGGTCTCACGGTCCAGCCTCACTTCCTGTCCATTCTCACTTTCCTGGCTTCCAACTCTGGTCATCATTACCACATCCTTTTTTTTTTTTTTTCTTTAAAGTTTTTGTTTTTTTGTTTTTTAAATATTAGTGCACTTCAGCTGTCTTCAGACACACCAGAAGAGGGCATCGGATCCCATTACAGATGGTTGTGAGCCACCATGTGGTTGCTGGGAATTAAACTAAGGACCTCTGGAAGAGCAGTCAGTGCTCTTAACCACTGAGCCATCTCTCCAGCCCCTAAACAACCCTCTTTAAGTTGCTTCATGTCAGGTTGCTTCGTGTCAGGTATTTTGTCCTGACAATAACCCCTTTGAGGGTTCTGATTTGGGCTTTCTGAGGCAGCCCCTATACCAGATTCCATGAGGCCATACTAATGAACTCTTTTCTCCACACTCCAAGCCAGGCTTTTTTGTTATGTTTTGTTTTTGTTTTTTAAAAATTTACTTATTATATATACAGTGTTTTGCTTGAATGTACACCTGCAAGCCAGAAGAGGGCAGATGGTTGTGAGCCACCAAGTGGTTGCTGGGAACTGAACTCAGGACCTCTGGAAGAGCAGTCAGTGCTCTTAACCTCTGAGCCATCTCCCCAACCCCACCAGGCTATTTTTTATCTCTGTGACAGTTGCCATCTTTATAGCTGCTAGATGACATTTCCCTGTGTTGTGAGAATTTCTTCCCTGGGAAGATGTAAACAGTATCTGGTTACTTAACAGTACGCAGGAGATGAGGGGTTGCCACAGGATAAAGGGTGACCTCCCCAAAGCAGCTTCACTGAAAGTCTCACCCCAGCATGAATGTTGGCTTCTCTGTAGCCGCTTAGATGGAGCCCCCCACTTGACTTCATCTTCCTGGGGCTGTATACCACAGCCCCACCCCCACCCCAAGCCTCAAGAACACACACAGTTATGGCAGAACTGCCTTCAAATGGTTTCGAGGAGCAGCTGAACCTCTGGGGAAAGTCCAATTAGCCTCCCCATCTTCTAGGAGGGAACGCCAACAGGCATGGTGGGCACTTAAAATCAGGTGGTTTGACTTTCATATCACTAGGGGTCCGTGATATTGACCAGTATTCCATCTACTTATCAGCTGACTCACATACATACAGACCTTGAAACAAACGTCAGAGAAAAGGGGAGCAGGGTAGAGACTTAGCAACCTTTGGAGGTGTGACCCGAGCCATTGAAATGGTCCATATGGCTCATGTTGGGACAGCGAGGTGAGACGCTCCCTTGTGGAGCCTGTACAGTTGAGCATGTCTCACTTCTGGCGAGTCTCTCTTAGAGAAGCCATGTCCTTGCCTCAGTAAGCTCTTAGTCCTTCCTTGAGCGCTTTTCTTTCTTGAAATCTGTAATAAAATCTCCAATTCTGCTTTATCGTAAGGCTAGTCCTAAAATTTTTTCTGTATGAGTGTATCTCGTGCTGGCTAGTTTTATGCCACAAGCTAGAGTCATTTTGGAAGCGGGAACCTCACCTAAGGACATTTCCCCACTAGATTGGCCTGAGGGCAAGCCTGTGGTACATCTTCTTGATTGATGATTAATGTGGAAGGGCCCAGCTTACTGTGGGTGATCTCACGCTGGGCTGATGGTCCTGGGTTCTGTAAGGGCACACATTGAAGAAACATGGGAGCAAGTCAGCGAGCAGAACCCTCCATGGCCTCTGCACCAGCTCCTGCCTCCAGGTTTCTGCCTCGAGTTCCTGTCCTGACGTCTCCAGATGATGAACGGAAAGCAGTCTTACCAAGCTGATTTATAAACCCTGTCCTCTTCAGTTGTTCATGAAGTCTTATCACAGTGATAGAAACCCTAAGACAGATGTGTGTGCAGGTGTGAAGGGGTGTGTGTGTGTGTGTGTGTGTGTGTGTGTGTGTGTGCACACCTGTAGGTGTACCTGTTCTTTCTTTTAAAAAAAATTTTTTTTTATTTTATGTATGTGAGTACACTGTCACTGTCTTCAGATGCACCAGAAGAGGGCATCAGATCCCATTACAGATGGTTGTGAGCCACCATGTGGGTGCTGGGAATTGAACTCAGGACCTTTGGAAGAGCATTTGGTGCCCTTAACCCCTGAGCCATCTCTCCAGCCCATGTATACCTGTTCTTATGAAGGGGGGTCTCTTGCTTGACTTGAATTAGGTGGGGCAGCAAGCCAGTCCTCATGATCCTCTTGTCTCTACCCCACCCCTTCTGTGTGCTGGGGTTACAGGTGCACGTGAGACTATGCCCAACTTTTTTATGGTTTTCAAAAGATGATTTTTAAAAATCTCCTTTTTTATCTTGTGTGTGTGTGTGTGTGTGTGTGTGTGTGTGTGTGTGTGTGTGTGTGTGTGTGAGAGAGAGAGAGAGAGAGAGAGAGAGAGAGAGAGAGAGAGAGAGAGAGAGAGGGGTGGGTATGTATGTAGGTGCCCACGTGCTACAGCTCATATGTGGCAGTCAGATGGTAACTTAGAAATTAGTTTTCTCCTTCCATAATGCGAGTCCTAGGCTTGAACTCAGGTCCTCAGGCTTGGCAGCAAGCACCCTCACCCACTCAGCCATCTCATAGAACCCAGAAAGTGTTATGGTCTCTTCATTTACATGTCAGCAAAAACCATTCCTCAATACCTTTGTGACTCATTTTTTTTGTTGTGTAGCTAGTTAGTAACTTCTCAAAATCCTTTATTCTAGGATATTGGGGTGGGGCATCATCAGTTCATTTGCTGAGGTTTTTAAAATCTGATTTGCTTTTTAGCCCAGGCTAAGCTTCAACAGATTCTCTTCCCTTTCCCTCCCAAGTGTGAGGATGACGAATGAATACCACTGGACTGTTCAGCATCTTGTAGATGCAAATTCCTACAGGGCACAAGCCGAGGGAGAGAGGTAGCTTAAGTGGAGTTAATCTTTAAAGTTAAAACCTGTGTGTAGTATGCTCTTGCCTAACCCCAGGAGGACCCCACTTTAATTCCCCAGAAGCACCAGAAAACAAACAAAAACTCCATCCTTGAAACAGCCTTATAAACAGCATCTCCTAGACTAACTTCAAAGCCTCATTTTGTGGGGGCAATAATTAGAACCTGCCGAGTTGAGTCTCTGAGGCAAGGCTCCAGCTAGCTTAAGTACAAAGATTATCCAAAGTATGGCCAGGAAGGGGACTCTGGGAACTGAGCAGCAGGGCCTTGGGGCAGTGGGAGTGTGGTCTAGAAGGCTGTCCAGGGAGCTTGAAGCTTCCTCTGTCCTTCCAGGGCACTGTTCAAATGCAAGGACTGGCCGTGCAGAGCCAGTGACCTGTGTGAGCATCCTCCCCTCAACCCTGTGCCTGGTTCATGCCGTTCCTACCCAGCACTGTCCACCACGGGCTGCTCCGAGCAGCCACTGGGTACTCAGAATACACAGCCGGGCTCTCCCAGCGGGCTGTGCCAGTTCCTCTGTCTCCTGGCTGGGCCATCCATCACACAAGCTGAACGATGGCCTGAATTACAGTACAGCATGTGGCTCCCCTTTCCTCTCTCCATGAAGGCGCCTGACTGGCATCCCAGCCTGGAGCCCTTCCCTGACCTTGTTGTGTGCTTGGACACTCCGTGGTGCAGCTCTGAGGGCCCTGCTGCGGAGTCTGCAGCTCTGAGGGCCCTGCTGCAGATTCAGCACCTCTGTGCTCTTGCTGCAGAGGGCGACCCTTCTCTGGCTCTGCTTGGTCAGAGCGACTGCTTGGTGGGTGTCCAACTTCATATATGACCTCTGCAGTCAGGTAGTGCCCTTCCCCCAGTCTCAAGTGAGGAACCAGCACTCCAGCGGACTCCCAAGAGGCAGGGAATTGTTATCCTCTGGAGGGGTGGGAACACTGGAGAGGCTTTTAGCAACCACTGTTTGAAGATGGCAGTGTCAGTGACTTATCAGATCAGCAGATGCCTACTTTTAGAGATCTCCATAACCATCTTCAAGTTGTCCCCCCTTCAGCAATGGCCTCTGAGCAGTCTCACGCAGCGGTGAGTGCTGTTCCCTACCTTGGCTACTGCTGTCTTAAAATGTTCTTGCCAGGGACTGGAGAGATGACTCAGAGGTGAAGAGCACTGACTGCTCTTCCGGCGGTCCTGAGTTCAATTCCCAGCCCCCACGTGGTGGCTCGTAACTATCTATAATGAAATCTGGTGCCCTCTTCTGGTGTGTAGGCATGTATAGATGTAGAACACTATATTAAATGAATAAATCTGTTTTTAAAAATGTTCTTGTCAGGGACTGGGGATGTAGCTCAATGTAGGGCTTGCAGTGTTTGGGAACCCCAGCACCAAATAAAAGTGGACAGGTTGGTAATACCAGAACTCCGAAAGCAGAGAGGGGAAGATAGGAGTTTGGGGTACATAGTGAGACCCTACCCTAAAGAAGGGAAAAAAAAGGAGAGATTTTAAGCCCTTTGGCAAGCTGGGGTGACAGGAAGGGAACTGAGGGGGGAACAACTAGCTTAGAAAAGCCCGTCAGGTTCCTGGGGTTCAGACTTAATGATGGTTGAAGCCCTGTGTATTTTCAAGTGGTCCCCTCCACACCCAAGGGGCTTTTATTTGGAGCCATACTGATGAAGTGTCCTTTGCACTGCCTCTCAGTAGATTCTTGCTCCTCCCACAGCCACCACAGTGAACGCCTCTGGGCTGGCCCAACCACTCTCCTACCTGGAAGTGACTTAGTGCTTGCTCTGAGCTCAGTGTGCAGTCTCTGAACCCTGCCCAGCACCAGCCACTTAGGACCCAAGGTCATAGTCTTTAATTGCTGTCAGTCTGATAAGGAAAGCAACATTAACAAAACCCCAAACCAAGGGCTTTTATTTTCTCTTAATGTAACTTTCCCAGAGTGCTGTCAAGGCTGGGACGTTCTCTCACGTATTTATTTATCCGCCATTTGAACAGATGCTTAGGGAGTTATCCAGTTTCCGTTGCCTTTGTTAAAGTGGAGAGCTAGACATTGTAACACAGCCCGTTTCTTGAAGAGATAGATGATTGGCAGGCAGATAGATAGGAAGAAGCCAGGCCAGTCCTTCTCCCGATTCGTCTTTCTCTGTCCTGATGTTCTGGGTTTGGAACTAGGGCATCCATTATATATGCTAGGCAAGCATTCCCTCACTGAGCCAAGTTCCCGGACCCTTAGATTTCCATTTTCATTTGTTTTTGTGTTTTGAGTCAGTCTTACTGGATAGCCCAGATGGGTCTTAAACTCCATAGTAGCCCAGGCTGTTCTTGAACCCACATTCTTCAGACCTCACAGTTTCCTCGAGCAAGATGGAAGGTGTATACCAGCATGTCCTGCAAATTATTTTTTCAAGTTCCCAGTTTTTCTTCTTCCTTTCTCACCCCCACCCCCATACCACTTTCTTCTTTTCTTTTAGAATAAGTTTCCACGTGTCCCAGGCTGGCCTTGAACTTGCTATGGAGTTGAGGCTGGCCTTGAACTCTTGAACCCTCTGCCTCCATTTCCCAAATGCTGGGATTACAGGCATGAGCCATCATACAGGTTTCTTTTAATGTGGTAATATTGGAATATACATGAACAGAGTTTTCAGTGTTGATCATTGTTGTGACACTTGGTCTTTTAATGTTTTATTCTATTTAGAAGTTTTATGTCTATTTTTTAAAAAAGATTTATTTATTTATTTTATGTGAGTACACTGCAGCTGTCTTCAGACACACCAGAAGAGGGCATTGGATCCCATTACGGATGGGTTGTGAGCCACCATGAGGTTGCTGGGAATTGAACTCAGGACTTCTGGAAGAGCAGTCAGTGCTCTTAATCACTGAGCCATCTCTCCACGTTTCTTCTTGTCATTGCTTTCAGTTTATTGTAGGTTATGCCAGCCTTATAAACGTGTGAGACACCACACATATTTTCAGCTTTTAAAACAGGTCATATAATCATGATTTATCTGCTGCTAGGAGGTTTCCTGGAACTCCTATACTTGACCTGGCATTGATTATTTTTGTATACATTTTTTTCAGAGAAATTTCATTCCTTCTATATATTGGCTTTTTCCCCCCCTTGGGTCAATTTTCCTAAAATGCTATCAGTTCCCAGAAATGAGTGAGGGGACCTATGAAGCCAAGAATAAGAGGACCCCTCTCCTCAGGGTCCTCCCTTCCTCCTGTTTACCAGAGGCTGCCTAGGGAGTCCCTCAGCAGCATGCCCACTGACTTTTGGGCAAAGCCTTTGATCCCTTGGCTATGGACAGACCGGGTAACAGTTTTATGATTTTTCCCCCCAGAGAAGACCTGTTGGAGAGACTTGCTGGCCCAGCAGGAGCAGGTCCCTTACAGGCATATGTCCCTGCAACATGCAAAGTGGAGTCCCTGAGTGCCAACTGACTGTTTATTGAGCATCTAGTATATGCCTGACACATCCACCCCCTGCACCCTGCACCTTCATATCTCAAGGGAATGGAGAGAGCTTTCTCCCAGACTCAGTGTTGCTTAGCCCTCAGTGGATCTGACCTGGATAGGCGCCACTCTAAGCAGAATTCATTCCCCATGGAGTGAGTTCCATCCCCACACCTTCCCCATCACGATGGTTAACGTCTATTGTTGATTTGTCAGGCTTTAGAGCCTCCTCAGAGGCTCAGCTCCGGCATGTCTGTAAGAACATTTCCCTTTTTTGTTAACTGAGGAGGGAGATCCACCCTACATGTGGGCAGTGATCTCACATGTGTGGGACCTACCTGCTTTCTTCAATTCTTTCTGTTCTTTCGAGACAGGGTCCAGCCCGGCCTAGGTCTTTACACACAGATAGCCTAGGCTTCCTCTGAATTCGTGACAGTCTTCTGAAGACAGTGTTCCCGTCTCAGCTTCCAAAGGACTGTAATTATCACTTTGTGTCAGACGGAATCTTGTCCAGTTTTGTTCGTTCAATAAAGGGAATGGCGCTTTTAGAAATGGTGGGCACAACAAAAACAAAAAACAAAAACAAAACAAAAAAAAGCAACTTCAGTTGTGAAAGATTAAAAAAGAGAAGAAGAAAGAAAGAGTTGGCGCACCAGGTAAGAACGAATCGTTCGAGCCTTTCGAACGAAGCCGTTTTAGAATGTTCAGACACATGGCTGAAGGCAACAAAGTATAACCTCTCATGCCGCCAGCAGGGCCACAGACCTGTAAGTCACAGGTAAGAGGCATTTCCCCTGTTCCTGGCTCAGGGGACAATTCCCATGTTTTGCTTAATAAATAAGCGTGATGAAAATGACTTTAATTGGAAGCATTTTGGTTTATTTATTTTTCTTTCTTTTGTTTTGTTTTTCTGAGACAGGGTTTCTCTGTGTAGCTCTGGCTGTCCTGGAACTCACTCTGTAGACCAGGCTGGCCTCAAACTCGAAGATCTACCTGCCTCTGCCTCCCAAGTGCTGGGATTAAAGGTATGAGGTTGTTTTTTTTTTTTTTAATTTTCAATAATTTATTTTAATTTTATGTACATTCTGCCTGCACGTATGTTTGTGTGAGGGTGTCAGATCCCCTGGAAATGGATTTACAGACAGGTATGAGCTTCTCTGTGGGTGCTGGGAATTGAACCTGGGTTCTTTGGAAGAACAGCCAGTGTTCTTAACTGCTGAGCCATTGATCCAGCTCTCATTTTGATTTCTTAAGAAAGTCATGTAGCGTTGACAAGATGGCTCAGCAGATGAAAGCTGTTGCCACAAATCCTAGTGACCCAAATTTGATCCCTGGGACCCTATAAGGGTAGAGAGAAACAGTCCCTGCGAGTTCTTCTGTGACCTGCACATGTAAAGCCACTTTAGAAACAGAAAGTTGTGTAATTTCCTACCAACTAGTTGGCCCCCTCAACTGGTTCCACAGCTCTTGTTTTTGTGTGTGTGTGTGTGTGTGTTTTTTTAAAAGATTTATCTATTTTATTTATATGGGTACACTGTAGCTATCTTCAGAAACACCAGAAGAGGGTGTCAGATCCCATTACAGATGGTTGTGAGCCACCATGTGGTTGCTGGGAATTGAACTCAGGACCTCTGGAAGAGCAGCCAGTGCTCTTAACTGCGGAGCCATCTCTCCAGCCTTTTGTTGTGTTTTTAAGATTATAAACAGATGTGTGATTACACCGCCAGTTACAGCATAACCCAGGCCTTTCTGCTCTGCCTGGTTTGCTATACTTGTGGCGGGGGAGGGGAACCCAGGCTGGACACCTGTCCCAGAGCCACTCAGGGGCTGCCTTCTGATGTCAGGTGTGGAGAGGACCCCCTTAGCAGTCACCGTGAGTCTAAGGAGTTCTTGGATGGAAGGGGGAGGGGCTGACTGCTGGGGAGGGGCCTCTGGCCAGTCTGTGTGAACTAGAGTAGACTGCCCTCCTTCCTGCCAGACCATGGGATCCTCACCAGAACTGAGGGCTCAGTGGCAGAGAAGGTGGCTTCCCAGACAGAATCCTCTGTAGAGACCTGGCCTCCCTATTGTGGGGAGACTATAAGGGAAAGGTGGGGGAGGGAGCTGGCGTCCCCATGCACCTGTGGCAAGTCTGCACCCGACAGGTGGGATTGTGGCCCAGGGAAGCTGTCTAGTGGTTTTTCGAAAGCTCAGAACTCTCACATGAGCCGCAATCCCACTTTGAGGCAGGAATCTAAAAGCAGGGGGCTTGGACACTTTAACACCAGTGTTCATAGCGTTACTCAGGCACAAACGGAATGCCGTTTTGATCCAACACAGCTGGGCAGTGACAGAAGCCAGACACAGAACATAAGATTTGGAATTCCTCAAGCACACCCAGTACCCAGAGCACAGTGGACAGAATGTCAGAGGGTAGGACAGAAGTTTCTAGAGCTGGGGTTATACTATTGTGGGCTCTTGTGAGCGATTGTTCCCTGAGTCAAGCAACCACCATCTTGGGGAGTTCAGCAGTGCCCCCTTACCTAATGATTGTCCCAGATAGGTGTGTTATGAGACCCTCATCTGAGTATCCAGCAGCTCCTATCACCCTTTGTATGCAGCTCTGCCTTAATTGCATGTGCACTAGGGAGGGGCTAGGATATCTATGTGGGAAGAGCAGGAGAGGCGGACAGAGAAGCTACAGAGAAGCCGGCATCTTTGTTGGGTAAGGCTTTTCAGGTGAGGTCTCTTAGGTGGGGAGAGGCCTCTCCCCCTTCCATTCCATGAGTGTCTTAGTTCTGGTTTTCCTGCTGTGAAGAGACACCATGACCAAGGCAACTCATATAAGGACAACATTTAATTGGGGCTGGCTTACAGGTTCAGAGGGTCAGTCCATTATCATCAAGGTGGGAGCATGGCAGCATCCAGGCAGGCATGGTGCAGGAGGAGCTGAGGGTTCTACATCTTCATCCGAAGACTGCTAGCAGAATACTGCCTTCCAGGCAGCTATGGTGAGGGTCTTAAAGCCCAGGCCCACAGTGACACACCTACTCCAACAAGGCCACACCCCCTAATAGTGCCACTCCCGGGGCTGAGCATATTCACACCATGACAGTAAGTAACCCCTCATCTATGCCAATAAACTCAGTTCCCCAGAGTGAACCTAGGAGGAATTGCGCCTCTGTGTGTCATTGGTCCCTTAGAAGAGTGGGGAGATGTGGCTTGCACTGACCTCCACCATGAAGGATTTTAGCATCATGGGCACAGCACTGTTTTGAGGAGGATAAAAATGTTGGGGTCTGCTTGTCAGCGATGGCTATGAACTATTGTGCACTCATTGGATGCCACAAGATGGTACATGGGCCAGAAATATTACCTTATACGTGCTTTGTCATGTTTTTAGGAATGACAGAGTGGCCGGGACACATTGCTCCTGGAGAGTGTGTCTTTTGGTGAGTCTGCTACAGCCACTGACGGCACTGATGGGAGACAGATTCCTCAGTCCAACCCTACTTCTTCGGGTGTTTCATGTCTGTCTGTTAACCAGTAAAAGATGCAGAGGAAAGACTCTGTTGTCCCGTTATCTAAACTAAGGCACACAAGTCATAAATGTATTGCCTGTCTTGACTTAATTGACTATACTTGCAACTTGTCCACTCCTTTGTTCCCTTATCATCCTAAATTCCAGACCAGAGTCCAGGAGGGGACCTGGCTGCAAAAGTGGACCTGGGTGCAAAACCTGGATAAGGCCCAGTCACCAACGTTTACTTCCTTGTGTCAAAATATGATTGGTCAATGCAACAGCCCATCCCATGTCCCTTTCTTTGTGTTTCCATCCTATAAAAATATACAACCTGTCTTTGAGGACTAGATTCAGATCCTGAACTGACCACCCCACCCCCTCGAGAAGAAAATAAAGCTTCTGTCCCTGAAGTGAGTTTTCTCGGCTTCCACCCTGAACCCAGCAGCACTAGGAGTGCACGGGGTATGTGAGGGAGGGCCCCAGGGATGCTGTGCATAAAAACTGTAAGTATACTTCCAAGGTCTTGTGGTGTCTGTAAAGTTGAGGGGGAACGCTGTGGCTTTATGGGTGACCCTATTTCTTTGATGGGGAGACCCATATCTACCTTACTAGGCTATTGAGAAGGTCAGAGAAGTTAAAACCTATCCAATGCCTAAAGCTTTACAGTCCTCAGGAAAGGCCACCGGGAAGGGAAGAGAGGGGGGAGGGGCGGGGGGGAGGAGCGGGGAAGGGGCAGGGAAAGCAGCGAGGGCTCTCTTCCCATTCTCCCACTAGGAAAAACATTTTACAAAATGAATTCATATGGTGTCCTAGAACCCACCCTGGGAAGGGATACACATGGGCCGTGATGATGCCCTTGCTTGCTCCATTACTGCCTGCTGCCCTTTGCAGGACACTGAGAAAACTTCCTGGAGCTTAGTGGGACTGAATCGTGAGGGCATTGAGGGCAGAGAGGGCAGAGAGGTGAGGCTGTCCTCCTTGGGACAGCCTTATTTCACGATCACAGGGAGGCTAGGGTTCCCAGAGAAAAGTTCAAGGTCCCGTCAGAGTCAGAAAGCTGACATCACTGTTCTTTTTAAGACCAAACCAAGAACCAGATGTTGGGGAGAGTAACAGTGAGTCCAGATGTGCCACTGAGGCCTCACAGTGAACAACAAAACCTGATTATAGCCTGCAGAACAACAGCAGCTGTTCCGGTCTGGGCTAGCTGGAGTTGGGCTAGCTGTGGGAAAAGAGATACAGAAGGATTTGGGCGTCTTCCAGGCTCAGGGATGGCGGTACCTCATGACGGACACCTGCCCTGCAGATTGATGAGGTTACATTGCACGCTCTCGGGGTGGGACGATTCTGGAATCATAGTTGAGACCCTCTGAGCTCCAAAGCTGCATAGAAATCTCTGTTCTGGCTCCTTGGCATCACAGCTGGGGACACCTGGGGTTGGAGGAGCAGTTTCATGTGGTTTCAGTGTGTCTAAGAGAGTTGATAGAGCCTAGGTGTCAGAGCACAGACTGAGTCTGGGTCACGTCTTTGAGGAGAGAATGGAGGTCTCTTTATTTGTGAAAGTCATTCCTTAATTGCTTTTCAGGGTCCTTCCTGTGGCTGAGGCTTGTCTCTATGTAAGTAGCCCAAATCCTAACCTCCAGTGAGACCCTCGACATGCATGACCTTGGTCTCCAGCAGCTCTGGACACAGCCCATCACTGACACCTACTTGATGTCAGGACTGTCCTGACTCTGGGGAGCTATGACATCTTTAAGTGGAAGTCAGTTCCCAAAGGAACTATTCAGACAGCTAGCTCACTGAAGGGGATGAAGAACAAGCTGGAGTTGATCTCCCCACTGTGGGTACGGTGCCCCTTGGTTTGGTACACCCACATAGTGTTCACAACCATCTATAACTTCAGTTTCAAAGGATCCAGCAGCCTTTCTGACCTCTAGGGGCATCAGGCAGGCATGCCTACACTTACAGGTAGGCAAGACACTCATGCACATAAAAATGAAGTGTGTGTGTTTGTGTGTATCCATATGTGTGTATATGCATGTGTATGTGTGTGTGTACATGTATGCATGTCTGTGTGCATGTGTATGTGTGTGAATGTGTGTATGTGTGTATGTGTGTGGTATGTGTGCATGCATGTCTATATACTTGCATGTGTCTATGTGTATGCATGTGTGTGATGTGTGGTGTGTGTGTATGTCTAAGCATATACATACATGTATGTGTGTGTACTTGTGTATATGCATGAGTGTATGCATGCAAGTGTGCTTGTTTGTGTATGCATGTATGTAGTGTATACGTGTGCTTATGTGTATATATGCATATGCATGTCTCTGTGCATGTGTGTGGTGTTTATGCATGTATGTATGCATGTGTGTGCATGTGAATGTTTTATGTCTGCATGTGTGTATGTGTACATTGTATGTGTGTATAAGTGCATGTGTCTGGTGTATGTGTCTTTGTATGTATGTGTGGTGTGTGTGTGTCTGTGAATGCATGTGTAGAGATTGTGTATGTGTGTGTGTGTGTGTGTGTATGTGTGTGTGTGTGTGCGCATATGTAGAGGCCAGGGGACAATGTCTGGTGTCATTCTCAGAAACAAGTTCCACTTCCTTCAGACAGAGTATCTTACTGCCCTGAAGTTCACCAATTAGACTAAAATCGCTGGCCAGTTTGACTCAGGGCTGTTCTTGTCTCTGCCTCCCCGGCACTGGGCTTTCTTACAAGGTCAGCACTGTATGTGGTTTCTGCGATCTGAGCTCGGGCCCTCAAGCCTTCCAGGTACAAACTCAGTTAACAGATGCATTTTCCAGCCGGAAGGAAGGGTTTTCCATACAACAATGACGTGGCCCGTGTGTACGGTAGCTGGTTTCCCCAGAGGCAGATCCAATGAGAGGCCTTTGAGAGCAGGCAGCACCTAGGGGAGGTGCCTCCGGGGAAAGCAGGCAGGAGTGGGGAAGACAGAGGGGAGGGGCAAAGTGGAGGAAGCCTGTCTGGTCCTGCAGGTCATCACTGATGGCTGCACAGAATTGGGTGGGGTTGTGCCTGCCTGGGCATGGGGTCAGAGTTCATGTCTGCCTGGAATCCCGAAGGCATGGGGCAGAGTTCATGGTCTTCATTGGCTACATATCAAGTTTGAGGCCAGACTGGACTACAGAAGACCCCGTCTCAAAATACAAATAAATAGGGGGCTGGAGAGAAGAAGCCTCATTGGTTAAGAGCACTTAACTGCTTTTGTAGAAGACCTACGTTCAGTTCCCAACATCCACATGGTGGCTCACAACTGTCCTTAACTCTAGTTCTCTCGGATCTGGCACCCTCTTCTGGCCTCCATTCATATCTGAAGGCAAAACATTTATACACATAAAAATAACCAATCTTTAAAAAAAATACAAATAAACTCTCCTAAGTTCTTGGCCTCTCAACACTGTGCCTGGGGTGGTGTGTCAGGAATCAGAGATCTGGCTGTTTTATTTCTGCCATTAATATCTTCGACCACAGTTAAATTCTTTGCTGGACAACAAAACAAAGAGGAAAAAACCCTCAAAAACTCTATTCAAATAACGGTCCTCCGTTCCCTCTGACCTCAGTTTGTCTATATGTGAAATCAGGAGGGGCTGCAGAGTGGTCTTTCAGGGTTAATGACCTCTCCCGGGATCCCTTCTTTTATCCTACAAAGGCTGGCGAACCTGTTCAAGCAGTCCTGAGAAAGGAGAACACAGAATATCCTTTGAGAGAAACTGAGGCACAGTAAAGGGCCTGCCGAGTGAGTCCTGTCCCACTTCCTTCCTGCAGATCTGTTTTCTCAATGGGGTTTGGCTCACAGCCACCTCTATTTTCCTCCAGGGCCACAGGTAGTGTCATGTGTTGAGCTGTCAAGCAAGGTCTCCTGTGCTCTTGTTTGTGTGTGGCTGAGACAGGAAACGTGTAAGAACAGTGGTTTCTATGGGCTTCTAGACTCTTCTGGTTCTCCAGCTTGCTGGGGATTTACAGTTGCTGCGACATCAGAGACTGGGGTTTGGGTCGCTGGGTCTTACCCATACCTCACAGTTTACTTTGTTGGGGCTTTCAAACCTATCAGGGTTTGCGTGGTTCCTCTGAGCCCCTCTGACTAAAACCAGCCCTGCACAGCCATGTTTGCCACAGCTCTGATGCTGCCACAAATGTAGCCTGCATTCTGTGGCCTCGCTCTGGGATAGCAGCTCCTGATGGGCTGGCTGAGCAGGCTAAACTGAGAGGCCCTCAGACCACCTTGTTAGAACCTCTGCTTTCTCAAGTTTGAAGCAGAGGAGAACTTATCAACCCGTGCAGATGGATTCTCTAGGAAGCCGAGTCTTCCAGATGGGCAGCCCTGGGCTGGCTATGGCCTATACATGCACACACAGAGACACAGACACTGATACCTACGCACACATGCACGTACATACACATGCATAGACACACATAGAGACACACATATACATGCACACACACACACAGGAACACATATATACACACAAGCTCACATGCACACACTCTTCCCCTTTCTCTTTCTCTCTCTCTCTCTGTCTGTCTGTCTTACACTGTGTTTGCTTATTTTATTTCTGTGAAGTAAAATGGAAGCCAGGATGGGGCTCTGGTTACTTTGAAGACATGAGAAGAAGGAGCAGGAGAGATGGCTCAGTGGTTATGGGCACTGGCTGCTCTTCAGGGAGACCCAGGTTTGGTTCCCAGCACCCACATGCTGGCTCACAACCGTCTGCAGCTCCAGTTCCAGAGGATCCAATGCCTCTTCTGGCTTCCTCAGGTACCAGGCACACACACACACACACACACACACAGAGAGAGAGAGAGAGAGAGAGAGAGAGAGAGAGAGAGAGAGAGAGAGAGAGAATAAATCTTGAGGCGGTGCTGGGATGGTGCAGTGGGTTTAAGTGCTTGCTGTCAAGTCTCACAACTTGAGTTACATCCCTGCATTTGATTATTGGAATCCACATGATGGGTGGGGACAACTGAGTTCTGCATGTTGTCCTCTGACTTCCATGTTTGTACTATGGGATACATATGCACATGCATGTGTGTGCACACATACACACACACACATACATACATACATACACACACACATACACACACATACACACACACACATGCACACATACACACATACATACACATACATACATACGCATACACATATACATACACACACATACACACATACATACACACACACATACACACACACACACACACATGCACACATACACACATACATACACATACATACGCATACACATATACATACACACACATACACACACACATACATACACACATACATATCTACATGCAGATACACACAAATATACAAATGCAAGCAGATACACATATATACATATATACATACATACACACATATACACACATACCTATACACACTTGCATACATACATATACATTCATATACACACATTCATACACACACACATGTATACCTATACACAAATGCAAGCACATCTACATACATACATATACACACATATATGCATACACACATACATATACATACATATATATACACACATGCATACATATACATACATCCTTATACACATGCACAAATAGATAAATGTAAATAAAAGAAGTGAGAAGACCCTGTGTCCTGGGCTCGAATTCCCCAAGTAAAGCCGCAGCCACTTCAGAATGCCCCTGCCAGTTCACCGCAGTCCCCACCATTCCATGTTGTCTTTCAGCCAGAGACTGAATGCCTATCATCGTTTATTGCCACATTTGTCCTACTGTTTCTTGACTCGGAGGGTAAGGGATCGGGGTCCCACGTTACCAGCAGAATTGGAAAAAGCAGCTCACTTACAGTATCTGACTGTCCATTTTATAACACTGGCTTGTTGGACATAGAAGTCTACCTCTGGGGCATCATTTGTCCCCTCTTCTCTTCCACCTGGCCACCAGCGTGCTTATCGTTACATCATATTTATAGCCCTCTGTCAGCCTTGTGCTTGGTGACACGGGCCTTCATTTGTCAGGAGCAGACTGAGGGACAAAAGGTCCATAGGAATCGGGGTACAGGGATTGTCCTAACAGATGACCTTGCTATGCCAAGGAGAGAGGGATTTAAAGCTAGGTAGAGACAGCTTCTGGCCTGCCGCTGGGCTCCTGGCCTCTGTTTATGCTGAGCAGCACTAGCTGCAAAGCTTGGGGACATTGAAGGGCTGAGGCAGTGTGGCAGGGAGAGTCAAGGGAGCTCTATCGTACAAACTCAGCCACTCTAGCAAGAGGCTCAGACACACTCTCTATTGCATATTAAGCCATTGTGGATCACCCGGGAGAAGTCATTTGAACATTCCAGTTTTGTTGTTTGCTTTTTTGAGATAGGGTCTCACTATGTAGACCAGGCTGGCCTCGAACTCATAGAGATCCACCTGTCTCTGCCTCCCAAATGATGGGGACTAAAGGTGTGCGCTACTACGCCCAGCTCTCAGGCATGTTATTATTATTACTATTATTTTACCACACAGCCCCACTGTGGTTTCCTGGAGGATCTCCTAGAAGCCCCTCGGGGGCATACTCCAGGCAGGCCTTTCCAGTGAGATGGGGCAAACACTTGGCATGGTAGAGGAATTTTACCTTGCCATGGTTCAGGTTACAAGTCATCTCATGGAAACCAGACTGGGGAGACCTGTCACAAGAACCAAGAAGGTCATCATCCCAGCCATTGTCAGCATCCCAGACTTGTACCCTGAGGGGTCCCCCTGTGGACAGGAGCACATTCTCAAAGTTCATCTTGTCAGGCCACGTGGGATTATTATTGTTCCACACTACGTTGGTCCTGAACTCCTGGCCACCAAAGAAGACCTTTAGGTAGGCATCAGTAGCTGTGATGTAGTCTCCCCACAGATTCTCTGCCCGGAAATTGCTTACCACCAAATGGGCCAAGCCCCTCTGGCGTGGACAGCAGTCCTGGTTGGTGACCTTCGAATCCTGGCACACACACTGGCATGAATCACGACTACTCTTATGCTGGCCTGGCCTGCAGGGCCGGCTACAGTCCCGCCAGCGGGCCCTGCTCATCACATAATGGCTGATAGCCTGTCTCAGTGCTTCCCGCTTCTGGTCCAGGTCTTCCAGTAATGTGTGCAGGGGCTCCAGGCTGTAGTCCACCAGACCAGGCCTGCTGGGCAGTGAGGCTATCCAGGTTGAGAACTGCTCGGGTGTAGCTTGTTTCCCGAAGAGCAGATCGTGCGTGGAGTCAAGGGGACCCCCGAGCACTTCGACATGACGCTCTCGATAGGTCTGGTGGAAAGAGGTGTCGATTTTGTGCTTTTTCTTTTTCTCCTCACAAGCTTTGTATTCGTTTGAGAGACTGGCTTGGGCACCAATGCTGACCTGGGCCTCCACGTTCAGGCAATCTGATACCTCATCAGCTGTGAGCCCGTCCAGGGTCAGCTGACAGGTACGGAGGGCTGTGAGGACGGAGATGCGGCCACCAAGGTTCACAGCTGTGATAAAGTGGGTGCCATAGGAGGAGATAAGCCTGCGGTAAGCATGCTCTGTGGAGCTGTTAAAGTTTGGGGGAAGGTTTCTGAGTGCCTTTCTGAAGTCAGAGTGGAGTGGAGGTTTTTGTACCAGGTGAAAGCTGTGGAGAGGGCAGAGCATTAGAGGAGCCTAGTGGGTGGTATTTCCCTGACTCACTAGCACCTTCAAGACCCCTCCCCCATATATACACACAGACATGAAAGTACACTGGGGCTAGCTGGGAAAAAACGAAGGGGTTAGCAGGAGTTGAGATAAAAAAGACTGTGATCAAAATATATACATGTAGTGAAACCCATTGTTAAAATGTAGAATTGATAGATGCTATCTAAAACTGTGAAGTAGGGAGTAGGGAGTAAAGCTTGCTGCTAAGCCTGCCGACCTGAGTTCGATCCCCAGAGCTGTCCTCTGATCTCCTCACATTGTTGCGACACACAGATACACAGACACACACTAAAACACACACACACACACACACACACACACACACACACACACACACACACACACAAAAGTAAAGAAATACTTTTTAGATGTCAGGCGGTGGTTGTACACGCCTTTAATCCCAGCACTTGGGAGGTAGAGGCAAGCAGATCTCTGAGTTCAAGACCAGCCTGGTCTGCAGAGCAAGTTCCAGGACAGCCAGGAATACACAGAGAAACCTCCAAAAGACCTTTTTTAAAAAAAGCCTGAGAAACTAGTGCAGGCTACATGGAGTCACTGTGTATCCATTCAGTAAGGAGGGAGGGCACAGCCAGGTCTCCTGTCTCTGTCCCTACCCAGGAAGAATCCATGGGAGGTTGGCAATGCCTGGAAGAGGGGGGTTAGGTGCTCACTGCCTATATTTAGATGTCACCAAGCTAGGGATCAGGAACAATCTTGCGTCCACCCCTTTTCTCCGGATGTAGGTGCTCATGCATAGAAGAGGCCATCATGGATATAGACAGAGTAGATACATACATGCATACATGGATAGTTACATAAGATACATACATAGATGATACATAATACAGTTAGATACATACACAGTTTCATAGATAGATATATAGTACATAGATACATAGATGATAGATAGCAAGAAAGAAAGAAAGAAAGAAAGAAAGAAAGAAAGAAAGAAAGAAAGAAAGAAAGAAAGAAAGAAGATAGACAGACAGATAGGGCTGTAGGGTCTGGCATCTAAAGACCAGTGCTATGTTTAGTTTTCATTGTCAGCTTGATACAACCTAAAATCACTTGGGGAGAGTGTCTTAGGGAGGAATTTTCTAGATCAGATCAGCTTGTGGTCTTGCCTGCAGAGGGTTGTCTTTGATTCTTTAATTGATGTGGGAAGACCCAGGCTGAAAGTGGGTAGCACTATTTCCTGTTTCTGGCCCTGGACTGTACAACAGTGAAGAAAACTAGCTGAGCACTCGGCATGAGAACAGTCATTTCCCCCTGCTCTTGACCGTGGCTATGATGTGCCCAGCTGTGTCACATCCAGCCATGATGGACTGGAACCCAGAAAGCTGACTAAAATAAGCCCTCTCTCCTTAGCTGCCTTTTGGTCAGGACATTTTATCACAGCAACAGAAGTTAATCTAGAGCAGTGATTCCTAACCTGTGGGTCGAGACTCCCACAGGGGTCACATGTCAGATAGCCTGGATGTCAGATATTTACATTACGGTTCTTAACAGTAGCAAAATTATAGTTCTGAAGTAGCAACAAAATCATTTTATGGTTTGAGTCACCGCATTAGGAACTGTATTAGAGGGTCACAGCGTTAGGAAGGTTGAGAACCACTGATTCTAGAGCGATCGGGATTTGGTGTCACAGTAGGTAAACTCTACTCTACTATTCCAGAGCTCCTAGACCCCTTAGAGTGTCCCACTTTTCTTCTGGCTCCTCTCTCCCCTGCCTCAGCTCTTACCTGTACATGCGACACTCCACTGTGTCAGTATTAAAGTTGTACTGGTCCTGATGGGTCTTCCCGGCTGCAAAATTGGCTGCCTCGGAGTGGGAGCCAGCCATGGACACGTGCACCTTCGCTTCCGGCTTGGGGTTCACATCCAGCCCCACACGCCAGTCATTTTTGATATTAGAGGCTGCCTCCCGGGCCACACCCTCAGTGGAGCTGACCTTGGCTGTGGCCACGTTATGCTGGCAGTGTGAGCTGTGAGGCCGCCAGTGGGTGATTGCCAGGGGTAGACGCTGTATAGCGTCTTTCATTAGGGCGTTTTTACAGAGGGTGCAGGTGTGGTCAGGCCTCAGAAACTTCAGTATGTCCACTGGGAAGGAGCCGGAGCGTCGGAGGGTGGTCACATCCACGCCTTCCCCAGCCACCCATGCACCTGGCACGAACTTGTGCTTCTGCTTGCATTCTGACCGAGTGCCAGTGTAGCAGGGAGCAGGGACGGGTCGTGGCAGTAGCAGGAAAAGGCCCAGGAGGTACAGGTATGCGACCATGATGCTGCAGGCACAGTAGTAGTAAACTCTGGAAAGCTGTGGGAACAGGGATGAAGGATGCTGACCTCTCACTCACGACTGGGGAGCATCAGGAGAGAGGGTGAACTTCTCTTTAGTTATTGCATGCCAGAGCTGGACTGGCTTGGTCCATTGTACAGAGAAACCCAGAGGGCTTTAAACATATAGCCCAGAGATACACAGCCAGGAGGAACCGCATGCAAGATTTTATCTCAGACCTAGCAGGAATCAAGATTGAAGGCTGTGACCCCAGACAGAACATCTGTAATAGGTTTCAGCTCTGGAGATGTGCCATTTTCTACCGAGAGTGGGGCACTTTTCCTACCTGGTTCCTCTCCCCCATTCGGGGATGGACCCAGAGCCTTATGCACGGTAGGTAAGTGTTCCAGCACTGAGCCACACTCTACTATTTATTTATTTTATATTTATTTATTTATAGATACGGTGTCATTGCTCAGGATAGCTTGGAAGTCATTCTTTTGCCTAGGCTAGCATTGAACATGTGGAGGAACTAGGATCTCAAGCCTGGGAGGCTAGGCATGGCTCCTAGCTGATTCTTACGTTCTCTCCGCCTCTAATTCCAACAGTGACTTCTGTCTCTCCCTTACAGATATGCGGAGACAGTGCATGTCCCCTGTGGCTGCTCTGAGCCTCCTGCAAGGGCACCAGCCCCAAGGGTCGAAGGCTGGCCCATATCTATGCTCTTGGCTCTAGTGTGGGGGACCTAAGTGTGCCCTTGCAAGCCCTTCCACTGCCAAGTACTTCACACTGTGGCAGGATAGGTACCTACCTGTTGCCTGCTACTGGGTAGCAATCCATTAGAAGGCTCTTCCTTGCTTTGAGGAGCCGCAGGGGCCTGGTTTTGAATCTCCTATCTCCTCTCTGTCTCAGCGTTTCTCTACCTGTGGATCACGGCCATAGGAAAACACACATTTCTGATGGTCCTGGGAACCCCCAACCATAAATTTATTTTCACGACTTCATGACTATCATTTTGCTATCTTGTGGTTTCCAAGACCATTCATTGGAAATTGGTGTTTTCCAGTGGACACGACCCACGGATGGAGAACTGGCTCCTTCCAAGGCCCTTGGAAGTCTTTTTTTCACCTCTGCCTTGCAGGGTCTTACATGGGGGTCGGGGTGAGCAGAGGTCTCCCTCACACCTAGCTGCAGCCTTCCATGAGCTACCTAAAACAGTGACTTGGAGGCAGAATTCAGGTGACATGAGGGGCTGGGAGCTGGACAAGCAGGGGAGAATGCTGTCGAGCCTTTTGGTCATCCTGCTTAAGAGACCAGCACACGCATGACTTTGGCCAATGGACATCAGTCCCCTTCTGGCCTTTGTATTGTCAGGGAGTTTATTTATAGGTCTTGCTTCTTCCTCCTTCCCCTCCTGTTCCTTTTCCTTCCCCTCTCTTCCCGCCCCCTTCCTTGCATCTTTTGAGACGGGGTCTCACTACGTTCCCCGATGGTAGAGTCGTAAGTATGCTCCATACTTGGCTCATTTCCATCATTTACAAATTATAACTGCCAGAACTGTTTGAAATAGCCTTTGAGACTGTGGACAGTCGCCATTTACACATGAACCCCAGAGTGATCCCCAACTCCATGAAGGAATGAGAGATGAGCTTGAAAGCTGGCTACTAGCACTTCTGGTTCCTTCTGACTGTACCTCCCAACTCTCTTTCCTGGGGTATCCCAACCTCCCTGCTTCCCACCCTTCCTCCTCCTTACCTGAAGTCCCACAGAGATGCCACTGCAGCACAGGGGGACACCTGCCTTGCCAATGGAGGCTTTTAAAATGCGATCGATCGCCAGGCAGGCCCACCCTGGCCAACGTCATATCTATCGTTACTACTTCCTGCCCTGCCCCCAGACTGTGGTCACAGGTTCCCACCAGCACCCACCCTGTTGTCACCTCCTCATCCGGCTGTGACAGCCTTCAGGAAGTCAGCTGTGAAAGCCAGGGTCTCATCTGCCAAGCAGAGGAGTCAGGGTGCCGGACTCTGGTGTAGACCAGCAGGCCAACTGACTACTCTCTGCTTCCGAGTTTGAGTGTTTAGGATGGGAACTGCCAGGAAGAGTTGCCCAAGAGTGGCCTGGGCTTGAGTGCCTGGGCAAAGGGCTTCAGCCTTTTCATGTCTCAGCTCCTCATCCAAAAGTGTGGCTAATCCAAATGTCCCATGAGAGGGGACATGGAGGCGTGGTGTGGTGCTTAGGCCTGCACATGATCTTTACTCATTCTCAATCCGTGTGACCATTCCCTCCTCCCTGGGGAGTGGGGAGAGATACTCAAAGTTGGCGCCCACTCCCTGTCCATACCTATACCCCAGACGTGCCTCAGGTTAAGCAAACTACTGTGGAAAGACAGTTGCCCATTCTGCTCTGCCTGAGGTTTCTGTGGGGGAGGTTTCCGTGTGTGCTGTGACTCATGGACACCTCTGGGGGCAAAAAACCAAAATTGTGCTGGTTATGAGGTGGGTAAAATTGGGCAGGGTGGGGGTAGTTCTTAGCATCCTAAGTGCGCACATAATGGGAACAAGTAGCCGCAGGCCCCAGGCCACATGGTCACATCTCACCCAGGCCGCCTTTCTCAGAACTTGACCTCATCTTCTGTTACTCTCCCAGAAATTGCAGCTGCCCTGTGGTCTCATGTTGGCACTCTGGTGGGATGCCAAAGCTCAAAGACATTCAGTCCCCAACCATGCAGGAAGGACAGCAGGTAAGGCGTAGAAACCTGCAAGAAGCCTGCGGGAAAAGAGTCGAGAATCTAAACAGACTTCAGTCCAACACGTTCTTAGGAGTATTTTTTTTTTTTAAAAGCTCTTTTGTAGTCCCAAATTTGATGTATGAAGTTGGGGTGGGGGGTGGGGATGGAGCTCAGGGTAGTGCACTTGCCTAGCATGTGAAAGGTCCTGCGTCTCACCATCAGGCCTGTCATCAGTGACTTGGTTCCTGTAGCAGTCACCACCATTATACCACCATGACCATTAATTATCACGTCACCGCCATCTACCCCATCTTCCTCACTTCACCAGTATCTTCACCATCATCATATCACATCGCCATCCCATAATACTGGCACCTCCATCACTATCAGATTACAATCACCTGACACCATCACTATCACCCCACCCCCAATCACGAGGAAACCTTTGTCTTCTTAAGACCCCTTCTAGCAGGAGCTGGAGAGATGGCTCGGGGATTAAGAACACTGACTGCTCTTCCAGAGGACCTGGGTTCAGTCCTCAGCACCCACCCAGCAGCTCACACTGGCAACTGTGTCTGTAACTTTAGTTCCAGATCTTCTGACACCCTTGCATGCAGGCAAAATACCAATGAACCTAAGACAGGAGTAAGTTATATATATTCTTTTAAGAAATGAATTCTTCTAGCAAATGATAAGACATGTATTTCCAAGGTTCCCAGTGGGATTGTCCAGTAGAGAGCCGTGGTTAACCCAGTGCTTCTGACAGCTCTGGGCTTGTGTATTTGATGAAAGTTGTCTTGTCTTAGATTTGACGTGTGCACCAGCATGGTTTGTCCTCAGAAAGATGTATTGAGATGTAATTCACCTGCCCTACACACACTCACTGAAAGTATTTGACCCCACAGTTTTTGCTATGTTCAGAGGGCTGTCCATCCACCACCACAGCCAACTTTAGACTATTTCTCTACCACTCTCACTGACAGCCATTTCTCATTTCCCCTTAACACTAACCTGGTTTACATCTCTGGGTTTTCCTATTTTCTTACCTTCCTGGCTATGTTTTCTTTGACAGCTTGATACAGATTGAGGTTATCTGGGAAGGTGAACCTCACTTGAGAGAATACCTCCATTGGATTGCTTATAGACAAGTCTGAGCGCTTTCTTTCAATTCATGATCAATATGGGAGGGCCCAGCCCACTTTTGGGGTTGACACCGTTGGACAGGTGGTCCTGAGTCATAGTAGAAAATCAGGCTGAACAAGCCATGAGGAGCAAGAAAGTAAGCAGCACTCCTCCATGGTCTCTACTTCAGCGCCTGCTACCAGGCTCCTCCCTTGACTTCTTGCCTTGACTTCCCTCAAAGAATTGTGACTCTGGATACGTAAGCCAAATACACCCTTTCCTCCCCGATCTACTTTGGCTGTGGTCTTTTTATCACAGCCATAGAATCCTAACTAAAGTATTTATTTTCACATAAATGAAATCATGCCATAAGACTGTTTCTGTCTGCCTTATTTTGACCAGTAGTTTTAAGGTTCATGAAATTTGTAGCAAGTGTCAGCTTTTTTATGGCTGAATATCTATGATCATGTGGGCATACCGCATTGTTTATATATGTGTCAGTTGATGGTCAGATCATGTGGGCATACCGCATTTGTTTATATATGTGTCAGTTGGTGGTCAGATCATGAACAATGCTGCTAGAAACATTTCTATACAATTTTTTTTATGTGAACATATGTCATTATTCTGTTCGGTTTACAGCTAGGAGTGGAATTGCAGGGTTATGTGGTAACTTCCATTTGATTGATTGATTGATTGATTGATTGATTGATTGATTGAAACAGGGTCTCACTATGTAGCCCTGGCTGTCCTGTGGTAACTTCCATTTTGTTTGTTTGTTTATTGAGACAGGGTCTCACTATGTAGCCCTGGCTGTCCTGGAACTTACTCTGTAGACCAGGTTGGCCTTGAACTCACAGAGATTGGCCAGCCTCTGCCTCCCAAGCACTGGGAGTAAAGGTGTGTGTCATCACCACCTGGCTCCATTTTATTCTTCTTTTTTTAAAAAATTTATTTATTTAATGTATGTGAGTACACTGTCCAATTTCCAGACATGCCAGAAGAGGGGCATCAGATCCCATTAGAGATGGTTGTCAGCCACCATGTGGTTGCTGGGATTTGAACTCAGGACCTTTGGAAGAGCAATCAGTGATCTTTACCACTGAGCCATCTCTCCAGCCACCTCCATTTTATTCTTGTAGGAACTGTTTTCCCAAGCGGCTGAAACAGTTTACACCCCTACCAGCAGTCTGTGAGGACTCCAGCTTTTCCACACCACTCCCCACCTGTTATGGTTTGCATATGCTCCACCCAGGGAGAGGCACTATTAGAAGGTGTGATCCTGTTGGAGTAGGTGTGTCCCTGTGGGCGTGGGCTTTAAGACCCTCATCCTAGCTGCCTGGAAGCCAGTATTCTGCTAGCAGCCTTCAGATGAAGATGTAGAACTCTCAGCTCCTCCTGCACCGTGCCTGCCTGGATGCTGCTATCCCACCTTGATGATAATGGACTGAACCTCTGAACCTGTAAGTCAGTCCCAATTAAGTGTTGTCCTTTATAAGACTTGCCTTGGTCATGGTGTCTGTTCACAGCAGTGAAACCCTAACTAAGACACCACCCTTACGACTGTCTGATTGTGCTACTCTTGCATACATGAAGAGAGTGCTTACCGGCTTTCTATTTAGATTTCCCTAATGGTTAATGTTAGGTCTCAGCCTCTGCCCCCCCACCCCACCCCAACACACAAATCCTATTTAACACATCAAAACGGACCTGGTGGCCAGTTTCTCCTACCATCCCTCGGTCCTTACCTGTTACAGGGCCCTCCTGGCTGGCATACCACACTGCCCGCTACCCTGAATTCTCCACTCAGGGGCTGGCTGTCCTTCCCCCAGCTGCCCTTTCCTATATAAACCAACCGTTCTGGTAATCTGGCTAGTCTTTTGGGTCTCCAGGCTGTGCCCCGGTCACCTCTGTCCCTTCAGTGTTCCCTTCCCCTTCTCACCACATGGCCCAGCTCAGTCTGGTCATGCCAATTCCGGATGTGTCCGTTTCTGGCTCTGTTCTCCCTTTTATCTACAATAAACCTTCTCCACCATACCTAGGAGAAGTCATGTCTTTTCCTTTTCTGTTTTTTTTTTTATTCATTTAAGAGATGTATGCTTTTGCATGTATTCATGGACCATTTGTTCATATTCTTTGGAAAACTGTCTTTCAAATCCTTTGCCTAGTTTTGAACTGAGTTATTTTTTTTTATTATTATTGAGCTGTAATAGGTAGTTCCTTATATGTTTGGATTCTAGACCCTTCTCAGACAAATAGTTGACTAGGACCAGCAGCTTGTTCTTCAGTGACAGGTTCCTGATGTGAAGGACCAGGGGATCAGAAAATAAAGAAGATGGCAGAATCTGGGATCAGGAGATCTTTGTTTTATTTCATTTTGTTTTTCTGTTTTCCGAGATAGGGTTTCTTTGAGTAGCACTGGCTGTCCTGGAACTCACTCTGTAGACCAAGCTGGCCTTGAACTAAGAGATATACTTTCCTCTGCCTCCTGAGTGCTGGGATTAAAGGTCTTGCACAAGCTCTGCCTTATGCCAAGTAAGTTTATTCAGAAGCACAGCATCTAATCTATGGTTTGTAGGCAGAAATGAGAAGTGTCAGCTTAAAGCTATCACATACTGGGGTGAAGTCAGCAAGAAGGCCATCAATGCCGTACAAAGGGACACAGGGCATCTCAAGTCCACTACACACTGAGCACACAGTGCCTGGGGACTGAGCCCCAGACTCTTCTAGGAGGACAAGCCAGGGTGCCAGAAACCAACATCTTGATTCCTTCAAGGTCTTGCTCCAGCCTCGGGCTGGCCTTGCCAGATCTGTCCCTGGGCAAGGACCTAGATGGAATATTCCTTCCTTCCTTCCTTCCTTCCTTCCTTCCTTCCTTCCTTCCTTCCTTCCTTCCTTCCTTCCTTCCTTCCTTCCTTCTTTCTTTCTTTTTTCTTTTTTGTTTTTCGAGACAGGGTTTCTCTGTGTAGCCCTGGCTGTCTTGGAACTCACTCTGTAGACCAGGCTGGCCTCGAACTCAGAAATCTGCCTGCCTCTGCCTCCCCAGTGCTGGGATTAAAGGAGTGCGCCACCACTGCCAGGTGTGAGTATTCCTTTCTTCTTCCATCCGTTTCTCTGAGAAAGACTTGGAATCAGCCCGGCTCCCAACACATGGCTCACAAATATTTCTACTTTGAGTCATCTTTTCATCGGCTTCTTTCCTTTCCCGGTTTCTCCTCCTTCCTCCTTTCCTTTTGCAGTACTAGGAGTTGAAGCCAGGGCTTCTCACATGCGGGGCAAGAGCTCTTCCCCTAAGCTATATCTGCAGCCTCTTCTTTGTTCTTTCTTTTCTTTATTCAGATTTGTGAGGCTGCAGGTACTGTACTCACACAGCACACAGACATACAGGCAAGCAAAGCATCCATACATGTAAAGTAGAAAAAGAATGTGAGTGTACTTTTTTTTGAGATTTATTAATTTTTTTAAAAATTCCTTTTTATTTTTCTTTCATATATTACATTCTGACTCCGGTTTCCCCTCCCTCCCCTTCCCTCAGTCTCCCTCCTCCCACTTTCTCTTCCCTCCCTCTCAGATCCATCCCCCCTTCACCTCCCCTCAGAAAAGAGCAGGTCTTCCAGGGACATCAACCAAATACCGCATAACAAGCTAAAGGTATTCTCATATCAAGGCTGGACCGGTCAACCCAGTAGGAGGAAAAGGGTCCCAAAGGCAGGTAATAGAGTCAGAGACAGCCCCTGCTCCCACTGTTAGGAGTCCCATAGGAACACTGAGTTACTCAGCCATAACATATGCAGAGGGCCTAAACCAGACCCATGGAGGCTCTGTGATCTCTCTGAGCCCACTTGAGTCCCAGGCAGTTGGTTCTGGGTTCCATTCTGTGGTGCCCTTGATCCCTTTGGCTCCTCCCTTTCCTTGGCAGGACTCCCGAGCTCCACCTAATGTTTGGCCGTGGAACTCTGCATCTGAGCCAGGAGATGAAAGTGCACACCTTTAATCCCAGCACTTGGGAGGTAGAGGCAGGCGGATCTCTGAATTCTAGGCCAGCCTGGTCTACATGTAAGTTCCACAACAGCCAGGGCTACACAGAGAAAACCTGTATTGAAAAACTTTTTTTAAAAAAAATTTTATGTGTATGGGTGTTTTGCCTGTTTGTGTCTGTGCGCCATTTACAAGCAACGGCTATAGAGGCCAGAAAGATGGCATCAGATCCCTTGGGACTGGAGTTACAGGTGTAAGCTGCCATGTGTGTGCTGGGAGTGGAACCCAGGTCCTCTGGGAGAGAGAGGCCAGTGGTCTTAACCCCTGAGCCATCTCTCCTGCTCCTAAGCTGGCTTTGAACTCATGCTATAGCTCAGGGAAAGCCTTGTACTTGAGATTCTCCTGTCCCAGATTCACGAGTAGGTGGAGTTACAGGTCTGTATCATCAGGACCATTTTCTTGTTGTTTCTTGGTGGTGTCCTTTTAAGGTACAGATGTGTTCGATTTTTGACAAAGTGCAATTTATTACTTTTCTTCCATTGCTAATAGTTCTGATGTTCTGGCTCTCAAAGACCCAAGGTCATGGAAATTCTTCTGACCATTTCAGCTCTTGCGCTTAGACCTCTGGTCTCTTGGAGGCAACTTGTGTGTGAGAAAGATGCTCATCTCTGTACCTTTATACAAGATTGACCAAGTATATGTGGTGTCTGTGTGTGTGTGTGAGTGTGTGTGTGTGTGTGTGTGTGTGTGTGTGAGAGAGAGAGAGAGAGAGAGAGAGAGAGAGAGAGAGAGAGAGAGAATTACTCTTAATTAAACAAAGAGAGAAACAAACCCTTAGATACTAGCTACAAGCTGAAGGTTTATGTCCCTCCAAAGTTCACGCCAAAGCTTGCGTCCCAATTCAGTAGTGCTCAGTGGTGGGGCTGTAGGAAGAACACAGGATTACATTTCTTCCAAAAGGGCTTTTGAGGGGTCTGTTTTGTCCTTTTGTCCTTCTGATCTCTTTCTGTGCACAGACACTGTAGCAATGTGCTTTCTACAAAACAAAGGGTAAAGCCTTACCAGGCACTGACTCTTGGATGTCCCAGTCTAAGTAACCGTGGGAAATAAGTGGCATTTTTTTTTTTTTTTTTTTTTTTTTTTTTTTTTTTTTTTTTTTTTTTTTTTTTTTTTTTTTTTTTTGGTTTTTTCGAGACAGGGTTTCTCTGTGTAGCCCTGGCTGTCCTGGAACTCACTCCGTAGACCAGGCTGGCCTCGAACTCGGAAATCCGCCTGCCTCTGCCTCCCGAGTGCTGGGATTAAAGGCGTGCGCCACCACCGCCCGGCAGTGGCATTATTTATAAATTACCCATTTGCTACATTTTCCCAGAATCCATGAGTTAAAAGCATAGTCTTCAAAGTCATATGCTAATGGTATTTAGTGGTGGAGCTTTTGGGGAGAAATAGAATTAAATAAGATCATCAAAGCCGGGCAGTGGTGGCACACGCCTTTAATCCCAGCACTTGGGAGGCAGAGGCAGGTGGATTTCTGAGTTTGAGGCCAACCTGGTCTACAGAGTGAGTTCCAGGATAGCCAGGGCTACATAGAGAAACCCTGTCTTGAAAAACCAAAACCAAAAACAAAAAACAAAAAACAAAAACAAAACAAACAAACAAAATCATCAAAGTGGGACCCCTCCATAATGGCATCAATATTTTTAGAAGAAAACTGGGGTGGGGCTGCAAATGTGCTCAGTTGGTAGAGCTCTCTCCTAATATACACAAAGGCTGGAGTCCATACTTCATACTACATACTACAATACTACATAATAGGCCACAGATTATCTGGAATCCCAGCACTCGGGAGGTAGAGGCAGGAGTATTAGAAATTCAAGGTCATCTTCAGCTGGATAGTACATTCAAGGCCAGTGTGGGCTATGTGTCTAAAAGAGGGAGAAAGAGAGAGATCAGACAACTGAAGTTCTACCAGGTTATGTCGCAGCAAAAAAAAGCATTCAGGGATGCCAACACCATGGCTTTAGAACAGTGAGCCAAATGAACCTCCATTCTTTATAAATTACCTGGTGTCAGGTATTGTTGCTAAGACACCAGTCCAAAGTCTTCTATTGTAGCATCAGGAATAGGCTAAGGTAGTGTCTACACAGAATGCATAAGGAAATATCTGAGCCTGCTTGTAGCTTTTTATAGATACACAGGCATAAATCGCAGCCATGATGAGTAACAATGTGTCCCTTTCACAAACTCTATCCGAGAGCTCAGTGTGGTGGTTGTGCTTTACCCTGTAGTTATTACTCTCTGGCTCCTTTCTGCCCAGGGCTGGGATGCTTAGATGCTCTTTCTCTGTCTTTCACTGTGCAACCCACACTTCTCCTGTCTCCCTGGCTCCTGTAAAGAAGCTGGAGAATCATTTCCCCTTCTCTGCTCCCTAGAGAAGCCTAGAACTCTGTTCTTACAGGCAAGTCCAGACTTTTAGTAGTTACAGCACAGCTTGGCTTCCTTTCCTTCCTTCCTTTCTTTTCCCCCTTCTTTCTGTCTGTTTCTCTTTCTTTCTCTTTCTTTCTTTCTTTCTTTCTTTCTTTCTTTCTTTCTTTCTTTCTTTCTTTCTTTCTTTCTTTCGCTTTTACTTTTCTTCATTTTCCTCTCAGTATCAGTTTTGGTAAATGACATTTCTTCTAGAAAATTTCAGACTTGTGGCCTTGAAATTATTTATAGTATGGTACCTTCTATCTTTAAAACAGAGCTGTCTGACTTGGTAGGATGCTATTTTATTTTATTTTTAGAAGGAGTCTTACTGTGTAGTCCTGGCTGGCCTGGACCTGGCTTTACAAAGCAGGCAGGCCTCAGACTCACATAGAACACCTGCCTCTGCATCCAAGCGCTAAGACTAAGGCTGTGCGCCATCATGTCTGGCTTGATCCTGGTTTGTTTGTTTGTTTGTTTGTTTGTTTTAAAAGATTTTTCCCTGAAGATTTTTAGATATTGTGCGATATTTTTAAAGACCCTGTTCTTGGATTATTGATCACCTCTGTGTAGAGGTATTTTTCTACTTTGTTAATTGTTTTCTTATCTTTTTTCATTTTTTCTCTTTTTCTCTATTATTTAGGCCTCGGTTGGTCCTTTGCCTAACTTTGTTTTAAAAGATAAACTCATTAATTTTCAGTCTTCTTTTAGGAAATCTAAGGCTACTAAACTACCACTTTTTATGTATGTTTTAGTTTTAATTAATTGTTAATTAATTTTATAAGTATAGGTGTTTTGCCTGAATGCATGTATTCCACCTATGTTCCTGGCACCCATGGAGACCAGAACAGGGCATCAGATTCCCTGGACCTGGGGTTACAGATGGTTGTGAGCCACCATGTGGGTGCATGGGAATTGAAGCCAGTTTCTCTAGGAGAGCCAAGTAGTCAGTGCTCTTAACCGCTGAGCCATCACTCTAGCCCTGCAACCGTAATTCTTTTAAACTGTGTCTCTTGAGTTTTTGCATGTGGTCTTTTCATAATGGCCTTGATGTCTCCTCTGTCTGTCTGTCGGTCTGTCTGCCTCTTTCTCTCTCACACACATACACATACCTCAAATGTAACTTAAAAAGAATATATAGGGGCTGCAGAGATGGCTCAGCAGTTAAGAGCACTGGCTGCTCTTCCAGAGGACCTGAGTTCAATTCCCACATGGCAGCTCGCAACTGTCTGTAACTCCAGTTCCAGGGGATCTGACAACCTCACACAGACATACATGCAGGCAAAACACCAATGCATGTAGAATAAAAATATATACATCATTTAAAATTAGTATGTAGGAGCAGAAATGGAGTTGAGCACTTATACCACTAAATACGAAAACTTGTTACAGAGATGCATCAATTGGATGCCAGCATCAGGAGGGAAAGATGGCTCTGTCACCAGGACTCTGTCACACGTATTGCTGACCTAGAATGGCAGATGGAATCAGGATACCCACAGAGGAAAGACAAGGATATTAAACTCACCATTGCTTGTATTGGAAAATTCCAAGTTTCCAGAAGATAATATTAGACATTCTCTGTACAATGTTGCTACATCAAAAACTAACTAAACAGAATTTTTAAAAAAAGATTTATTTTATTTTGGTCTGTGTATGTGTATGAAGGTGTGTGTATATGTGTATGTATGTGTGAGTGTATATATGTATATGTGTATGAGTGTGTGTGTGTGTGTGTGTGTGTGTGTGTGAAGAGGGTATAAGATTCCCTGCTGTTGGAGTTACAGGCAGTTGTGAGCTGCCCAACATGGACTGAGAACCAAACTCCAGTCCTCCGCAAGAACAGAAAGCAACTTAAAGTGCCGAGTCGTCTCTCCAGCCTCCTAATCAAACTTTTAAAGAAGATCTTCATATAAAGGGAAAACAGTTAACTTGGATCTTATGAAAATTAAGAAATGTTCACAAGAAGATTCTGGGAGAGAAGCAACCAGCCTTTGAACTGAGTTTAAGCCCTGAACTAAGACATTAGAGGTAAGAGCTTGAAGGCAAGTTCCCACGGCATTAGGACAGGGTCTTCCCCGGTCAGCCGTAAGCGCACCCAGAGGCCGCTGCAGCTGTAAGGAAAGGTTCCCAGGCTACATCTTGACTGGTAACAGCACGTGATGTCATTCAAAGAGCACTTCTGCTT
Source organism: Uromys caudimaculatus (assembly GCA_028551405.1). Taxonomy (NCBI): domain Eukaryota; kingdom Metazoa; phylum Chordata; class Mammalia; order Rodentia; family Muridae; genus Uromys; species Uromys caudimaculatus. The sequence goes on along the minus strand of CM052720.1, from coordinate 24,309,051 downwards.
CAGGTATGCAAAACACTGGAGCCACAGGCACATGGAGGCTTGCGCCAAGATGCCAGAAAGCCGGTGAGACTGGCTAATGCATCGTACCATGCTCTGATTCCTCGGATGGCTCTCTTGAGTAGATGGTGTGTGAAACTGTGAACAGGAAGCCTGAGTTGCCATCGAGTCTCCAGGATAGTGTAGAATGTGGTACATTGGCCAGGGAAAGCTGCAGGGACTGAGTTTAAGACAGAGCTTATGGAGACCAGCTTCAGAATGTCATAGATTAAATTTAAATTTTCTGGGTAAGCTCGTGTGTTTGAACCCTTCATCCCTGGCTAGTGGACTGTTGCAGGAGGCTTTTGAAACTACCGGACATAGGTTCTAGCTGACAGCCGCAAGACTGCAGGTCACAGCTAGCATGTTAGGGGAGTCTGATTCTGCCTGGCATGATGTGAGGAGCTCTGTCTACATACCTGCTGCCATGCCTTTCTGGCCTTCAGATCATGAGCCAAAAGAAATCCTTTCTCCCTTAAAACACTGGTCCTGGGTTTGCAGTCTTTGTCCTGGGCAGCTCCCATCTCTGCCACAGCCTATCACATGGCCTGCTCTGTGCTCAGACCTGCCCAGTAAGCACAGCCCATCCCTGTACAGTCATGGCCAACCATTCCCATTTGTCTAAAAGAAAAGGGAGTGGGGGGAAAGAAGACTCAGGCATCTAAAGTCTCCTTGGGGGAGACAGAAAAAAAGGGAGCACGGTTGGTTGGTAGTGAGAAGTTAGGAATAAGGGTCCCCCCCCCCCCCATAATGAAGGTGTCAGGCAGGATATGGGATGGAAGCCACCTGCTCAAATGTCACTTTGCTCCCCTCCCCTCCCTTGGTTTTTAAAGACTGGGACTCACTGTGTAGCCTTGGCTAGCTTGGAACTTTCAGAGATCCACCTGCCTCAGCCTCTTGAGAGCTGGAATTAAAGGGGTGAAAGCCACACGAAGCCACCTCATCTGTTCTTTACTTTCTCACAAGCAGACACGGGGCGGAGGGCGTGAGCACAGTAGACTTGTATCTAGTGAGCACAAAGCTGAAAAGCTCATTGCGAGCTAATGAGAAGAAGTTCATTGCTTGCAGCAAGTGAAGAGTGGACTGAGTTATTTACAGAGCTATGCCCCTGGGAAGAAAGGGAAATACCAGGGATTCTATACATGTCCATGTAAGAGAGCAAATGCAGGGGCGGGCAGACTTCTGAGAATGCTCAGTATAAAGTCCCAGAGGTCCATGTTCCAACAGGAGAGATGGCTGACACATTCCTGGGCGTGCTCAGTTGCAAGTCCTAGACCATGTGTTCAGGAAGGAAATACAGCAGCTATGGATGCCTCTGGGCGTGCTCAGTTCGGTACTGGAATAAACCAAGTTTATTTCAGGTTGCCTAAAAAGAATGAGTCATAGTGACTTTAGTGACCTTGGCGGTTCCTTGTAAGTTTTTCCAAAGTCTTTAGCTGAAACAAAAAGACTTTCCCAGCCATTTAAAGGGTAGCAGCTTACTCCCCTCAAGTCAGCGGAGGAGTTTGCCTCCCTTAGCCACGAACACCAAAGCTGACGGAGAGTGCTCAGAACTGTGCATTCTGAGCCCGGGTGGTCAGCTGGCTGTTGAACCCCAAAGTAGAGTGATACCCCTCCCAGAGATCGCTCACCACACCTCATCCTAAGACTCGAAACCCAAACTGGGTCTTAGGTCTGGGTTTTTGAACACTTAAAACAAGCACCTTTTGCTACATAAGCCAGTCTCCAGAAATGGAATGTGTGAATCTTCTTTCTTCACCTGGTCAGTGCGAATGGGGAGGTCATGGGTTACTTGGCCTGCAAAGAGACATCTCTAGCTGCTCCCTGGTCAATGGGGCTGGATACCCTGCCCATCTATTTTGGAAAACTCAGTTGAGGTCAGCTCTTCTGAGCCAGAGGAAGCTCCTCTTGGCCAGTTACAGTGGGCTGAGGGACTGCTTAGCTCAGGCTGCTAGCTTTGTGTCTTGTAACATACAATCTAGAGGTCATTTTTAGCTCCATCCAGATTTGGGTCTTCACACTGTACTTTGATTCTCCGGTGCACTTCGCTCTCTGAGGACCTCATCTTTCCAGGGCTCTGTGCAGAGAGCTCCACCCAAGGGGCCTGCTCAGCTCTACTGGCCCTAAAGTAGCCAGCTGGTGACTGAGTCAGGGGCCCTGGGAGGAATTTATGACCCGGTTCCCACCTCACCACCTCCCAGCTTCCCAATGCTGAGTTGGCTAAAAGACCTGGAGATCTTGCCAAAAAAGCAGCCCTGAGGCCCGGCAGCCAATCACTGTGGCTGCTGGAGGGCCCAGCTGGGCTCAGCTGCTTGGACTTATTTAAAGAGCAACGACACCATGGCCAGTGGGTGACTAATAGTGGCTGCTCCGGGTGTCCTGTTAACTGTCGGTGAAGCCTTACCCTGAGTTCTTAAGGTTCTTCTCTGGGGGCAGAGAGTCCTGCTTACCTTCCAGTCTGGCTGCTGGGCCCACCTCTGACATGGCAATGGTCCATGGTGTCCTCCGAAATCTAACTGCTGTGTAGTCCAGATCAGGCAGAGCATGCCCTCTAAGGATGAACTTCTCTCCCTGCAGGGTGATGAGGAATGACAGGTTGAAGGCTTGTAAACCTGACAGGAGTGTGGAGACAGTGGCCTTTGGAGTCTGAGGAGCAGCCGCCAAGCCCTAGCACTGCCACCTTCTAGCCGTGGACCCTTACATTGGGTCTGTAAGCCTCTCCAGACCTCAGTGGCCTTGTTTCTGAAATGAGGACACCATCTTTGTCACCATGGAAAAGACAGCAATATCTTTTTTAAAAAAAAATTATTTATTTATTTTATTTATACTCTGTAGTGTCTTCAGACACACCAGAAGAGGGCGTCAGATCTCATTACAGATGGTTGAAAGCCACTGTGTGGTTACTGGGATTTGAACTCATGACCTTTGGAAGAGCAGCCAGTGCTCTTAACTGCTGAGCCATCTCTCCAATCCCTGCAACATCATTTTTAATCTATCATGGGATGACATTATCCTTGGCTGATTCGCAGCGTGTGTAGAATGGTCTCTTTAAAAAAAAATAAAAAAACACATAAACATTTACTTTATTATTTTAAACTGTTTTTGAGGTTGGATCTTGTTAGAAGCCTGGTATAGCCTTGAATTCTCAATCCTCCTGCCTCTGTCTCCCAAGTGCTGGGATCACAGGCACCCGCCCAGCTGAGCCCAGTCTCTCCCAGCAGCCTTCACTCCCAGCAAACATTGTCATTGTAACAATGTTCTTGCTGCTGTGACAAATGTCTGCCAAGAAGTAACTACCAGGAGGAAGGCCTTAATGTGAACCTTCTTGGCTCACAGTCTGAGGACCATGTTCACCATAGCAAGGAACGGAAGGAAAGAGAACACAGAACACCAGGCCCATTTTCCGCATCACTGGGGACCAGGAAGCAGGGACAAGACAGGAAGTGAGCAGGGTTACCGGCCTCATAGTCAGCCCTGTAGGGATCCCCTTTCTATACCTAGATTCTAACTCATTAAAGGTCCTGTATCCTCCCAAAATAATGTCACCAGCTGGGGACCAAATGTTCAAACACATGAAACTGCAAAGGACATTTTACATTGAAGTCATGCCACAGGTCTCTCCTGGGAACCTTCTTTCTCAAGTCTGGGACCACCAGCCGAGACATTGGTGGCTTTCTTGGGAATGCGGTTGGGTAGCCCTGCCATTGGCCTGGCCTTCACAGCTCCACCCTAGTGCAGATGGAGCTGTTTTCCATTCTAACCTAATTCATTTCCATACCCATGTGGCACTGAGTTCTAAGTCTCTGGGAATTTCTCAGCCTCCTGGAGAGCCTGCTCTCCCAGTGAGGAGATCTGACGAGGGGGCGGGGGATCGCATTGAGGTACAGGTTTGTTGAGTGCCTCGCCTGTGCCAAGGACTGCTGAGACTGAATGTGAGCAAAGAATCAGCTTTGCCCTTAAGAAATGTATAGGAGATGGGGTGGAGAGATGGCTCAGTGGGTAAAGGAGCTTGCTGCTAAGACTGAAGACCTGAGTTCAATCTCCAGGACCCACATTGTGCATTGAAGGAGAGATCTGATTCCTGCAAGTTGTCCTTTGTCCTCTGACCTCCATGTATATACTGTGGCACCCCCCCATATGTAAAGAACTGTAAATAATAATAATAAAATAGCAAATATATAATATAATAATATAATATATTTAAATAATATAAAGATAAATAGTAATAAAAATTAAAGTAATAAATAAAAGAGGAAGAGGCTGGAGATAGCACAGTGCTTACTTAGTGTGGGCAAAGCTCTGATTGCTTTTTGCAGGGGAAAACCAAGAAAATTGTAATAAAGAAACACAGACCAAGGAAACAGCAACAAGAAAACAAACCAGAAGTGTGTAAGAGAGGTGCCTGTGGTGGTGCTCTGCCTGAAGTTCCAGCTTCCCAGGAAGCTGAGGCAGGAGGATGGCAGGAAGAGCCCAAGAGTCTCCAAGCCAGCCTAGACAAGAAGGGAAGAAACACATAAGAAATTGGGCTGCGAGCTAGGTGCACTCTGCACGGCTGTTATCCCAGACTGAGCTAGCGAGAGCTTAAATTCAAGGCTAATCTGGGCTACACGGGGAGACCCTGTCTCAAAAAACAGACAAAACCAAGAGCTCTGAGAAATATATGTCTCTCCAGACCACAATACAATCTCCTCACATTCACCGTTCTTAAGAAACAACGTAGCAACCATTCAGGCACATCAAGCATTCTGAAAGCTCAGTGAGGGTTCAGCCTGAGTAACAGGATGAGGAGATAAAATGAGACCTCTGGTTTGCAGGTGTTAAGTGGATCCATAGTTCGGTACAGGCAGGTGCTGGAGAGATGGCTCAGGTGTTAAGAGCACTCAGTGCTCTTCCAGAGGACCTAGGTTCGATTCCTAGCACCCACATGGTGGCTTACAAATGTGTGTAACTCTAATCCCAGGCGATCCTATACTCTCTTCTACCCTCAGAGAGCACTGCACACATCTAATGCATAGACATCCACTCGAGCAAAACACACATACGCATAACAATAATAAGTTGAGTACAAGGAACTAAGGAGCATGAAATGACGTGCTGTGGGGAGAGTGGGGTGGTCTGTGCCTGGGAGGACTTCCTAGGGCGTCTGGGAGGACTTCCTAGGGCCTCTGAAGTCATGGGAAAAAAAGCATCCAGGGGACTACATCATGGCTCTCAGAGCTGGAGGACCACCATAGAGGTGACCTTTCTCACTCTCTGCTGTCCCCAGTGAAGCTAGACCAAGGATGCAGAGGCTGGGGGGAGCCCATCACTACCTAGCTGCTTAGAAGCAGTCTTGACTGGAACTTGACCGCCTCATTCCTAGCAGGACTTTTCCTTGCTGGGAAAATGCTAGGAACCACACCCAAGGCTTTGTCTGCTGCTAGGTATCAGACACAAGGCCTCTTGCTATGTCCCAAGCAGGTACACATTCAAGTCATCAGAACTGCCTTCCTACTATGTAAACGGGGAGCAAAGCAAGAAGGGCTATACAGGGAATCCTGTAGTACTTTACAAGGTGCCAGGCACATAGTAGGTGTTCAATAAACATCCCTGTCCTCTTTCATAAATAGGGGTTGGGTAGAGGTGCTTCCCCCTTAAAGGATATATAGGTGACAACTTGGGACCTCTGACATTTTGAGATGAGGTTTGCAAACGCTCTGACCAAACTGAAAGCAAGAATTTCCAAGTCTCGGTATGACTCAGCTTGACAGGGGAAGGTCATCCTGGAAATGACCAAATGTCACCTCCAGGCTGGCTGCCTCTGAGTGGTTACCACAAGGAGGGCTTCTCAGTTTCGGTTTCTAAGACTAAAGAGGAAGTCAAGAGCCCAGTGTCATTCCACCTGATGGCTTCTGTTCTCTGGTCAGGTGGCTGAGGGAACTGTACTCTTTCTTTTGCTCCCCTTTCCCCACCCTCCTTTTTTTGTCATTTAAAAATAAATAAATTATTTATACAGCCTGGTCTAGATAGCAAGTTCCTGGCCTTGAATTCACAGAGAGCAGCCTGCCTCTGCTCCCTGAGCACTGATACTAAACATATACGCCACCACGTATGGCCACTGTCCTTTCTCGACAGCCAGCCAGTGGGATTTCTAGTCTCGTTGCCACAAAACTCTGGGTTCCATGCCAGCACCTCATAAAATGGCCATGGTGGTACACTCCAATAATTCCAGGATTTGGGAGGTGGAGGCAGGAGGATCAGAAGTTCAAAGTCATCTTTGGCTACATAATGAGTTCAAGGCTTGCCTGGGCTCCGTGAGACCCTATGTCAAACAAAACAAAAGAAACAGATACTTTAGGTCAGGGTCTGTGGCTATAGCTTCTAGCAAGAGTGCTTGCCTAGCATTCATGAGGCTTTAGGCTCAACCCCTACACAGCAAAATTAATCAAGTGTGTGTGTGTGTGTGTGTGTGAGTGTGTGTGTGTGTGTGTGTGTGCGAGTGCGCGTGCGCTAACTAGGAGAGTGTAAACAATGATTTTTAAGGAATTATTGTTGCTATTATTGGGTGTGCCAAACACATGGTGCTTTTTGGTTTTGTTTTGCTTTGTTATTATGTTCTGAAATTTTTATTTGTGTGTGTACATGTTCATGTGTGGCCATGGGGAGGCCAGAAGTCAACCTCTGGTGTCATTCTTGAAGAGCCATTCACCTTGATTTTTAAGACAGAAAAACCTCTACCCCCCCCCCCCCCCCCCGTACCTGGGGCTTGCTGATTCGGCCAGGCTGGCTACCACAGGGGACTGTCTGTCTCTGCTGCTTTAATCTTGGA